>CM029270.1:32962910-33007242 GCA_016920895.1 Vaccinium myrtillus
CTTTGCAGATGCAATAAAGGTTACAAGGGCAATCCTTATCTCAGTCTTGGATGCACAGGTTTGTTGTTGGTTGTTTTTTCAATTCATAATGCTATGTGCTAAGCACATAGTTATTTCGATCTAGTAAAATGAGCTATACGCACATTGCCTTGCACCTGAAGCTTAACGGGAGAAAGTATTTCTGCTGGGCCAAAGTGATAAATATTTATAATGTCAGTTGTTATATTTAATGTAATATTATTTTGTTAGGCTCACAGATTGTTCTTTTGTTGCCCCAAGGTGGGGGTTGCCAAAGTCCGGAAACTTGTGACCCGGGCTTGCCCCGGGGGACTCCGGGGGGAAAACATTCATTTTTCAGTGCTTGAAGGGGTCAAAGCAAGCATCAGTTACTGCTTTGTCAGCTAGTATTAAACCTCCACCTTGTGAGAGGGACATTTTAAAATATCTCGAGAGATGACTTTGATATAAAATCATAAATTTAGCGTACTAATTAATTTGTTAACGATTTATTGGCAGATATTAATGAGTGTGAAGATCCCAACCTTAATGACTGCAATGTCGTGAATGGAACTTGCCACAATACTCCAGGAAGTTATAACTGCTCTTGTAATACTCATTACTATGGCGATGGAAAATCTTGCACTTCGGAGGCCACCGCCACACAATTCCCAGTGATCAAGTTCTCTCTAGGTACGTAATTTCCTACTAAATGAAACCTGCTTCAGATCCAATTCTCATGTTTATAAAGTCATTCACAATATATAGCAGCTATCATAAATATTTTTTAGAGAGCTATACGTCAATCTTGGCTGATATCTTGCAAACTATAGCTTTAGAAGTTCCAAAATTCCATCATCATCATCTATTGTCCAATGTTTCAAAACCTGGACCGGAAAACGAACTAGAAAAGGGACCGAGTAGACGGATCACCGGTTGAACTGCTATCGAAGCTTGATGTCATAAATATATAGTATATTTAAACATGTAAAAAAAGAAATATGACAAGAATTTCAAAAACGGTACATACCCGAGGCACATGTATTGTATAGATTTTGATTTTGAGTGGAATGCAAATGTGGAAAGAGGCCCACCCACTCTTTCAATTTTCAAACCCAAACGCATATCACGTTTTTGAAAATATCAAGTTTTCCCCAAAATTCGATTTTGCCTCTCTCTCTCTCTCTCTCTGCATCGACGCCACCACCGACAGCCACCTCTTCTTCCGGCCACCACCATCGGCGTCACCTACATCTCTCATTCTAGAGAATCGCTGCCGCCGTCCGTCTACGAAGCAAGATTCATATTTTAGAACTCCATATCAAAAAACAACCAAATTTGCCTTCCAGTGCAGTTGTTGCATGTTCATTGTGTTTTATGTTTATTCTCTCGATCTTTGGGCACTTGGTTGTTTAGATCGAAACAACAATCATGTTCTTTGTCATTTTTGTACACCTGATAGTTTTGTTTCATCATTGAAACCCAGCTGGTTCAAACGACCCGTAAACGGTTCGAAGATTGAACGGCTGGGTTGATCCGGTTTTTCTTTTTTGAAGTAGTTTTGAAATAGGAATGGTTTTGGGGGTTGACCAGACAGCTGCCTAGTTTGGTTCTTAGTTCAACCAGCCAGGCCAGGTCGGGTTTTAGAACATTGCTATTGCCCTATAGGTAAGGCTTGATTTGATTTGATTTTTGGTCGTGACCGCTATCTCTTGATCTTAACAACTACTCCCTCCGTCCCTAAATTTTTTATCAGTCCACAAAATGAGTACCTAAAAATAGTAAGTTTTTTGTAAAAAAAATTTCATACTCCATAAATTAAAAGTACTCGTTGATATATATAAAATATTGAATTTTTCTTGTAATTCTATTATTATTTTCAAGTTCCCGTTTTGCGTACTCAATAAAAAATTTGGGACGAATGGAGTAGTTTTTTTTTTTTCGACAAAAAAATTCCATTCATCACGAGGATAAAATAAAGTAAAATCAGTACAATGAGAGAAGGAAAGTATTGAGAGAGTATCTACTACTCCTCGCAAATTCTCATCCTACCATAGTTTTTAATTAGCGGGTGGGGGATACGCAACGATAGTCGCAGTGGTCATATTGAACGATATGTAGCGAGAAACGGATGTAGCGATCATGAATTGTTAAAAATCATTTGCAACACATTTTTTGTGGGGGATACACATTTTTTCCCCTCATACTTAATGATTTCTTTGATTTCCCTCAACACATTCTTTCTGACATTTTTTCCCTCATGCTCGAAAAAACCCTTGCTCGAGAAAACCCGAACGAAATACCTTTGAATGTTGTGCTTAGGTTAACCCTTGCTCCTTCATCTCTTCTCTCCCTTTCTTGCCGAAATTGTCTTCCCCAATATCAGTGGGCTTCAAGGAACCTCAAATCAGTAATGGGTATCTATTTTTCTCACCCAAAAATCAGCCACATTTTCTCGGAAAATTTTGCTATAATGATGAAGATGAAGGGGAAACAGACAGAGACCCATGTGGTGGTGCTTTTTTAGAGACCCAAATCTACAAAATTGAGAAAAGGCGTCCGCAGCTCGATTTTTGCCGAACCGGACCTCTGATTACCTTTTCCATTATTGAGTGATGTTCCCCTGAACAGTCACTTGTATCTGCTATGTTCTTAGCACTTGCACCATTTTTTGTTTCAAAGAAGCCAACACTTCTTTTCGACAATTAGCTCCACTCAAAATACAATCCTCTGTTACACGCACACTGGACTCACAATTCCACAACATAGTAGTACACACAAACTATATATATTACTCACAACTCACAAACAATTAGAGACTCAAAATCCTAACCGATAATACTGTGGATATGGCTCTCTTTCTCACAAGGTAAGATAGGTACAGTGGTTAGATTCTGTAAATGAATACGTAAGATTGGGCCTAGTCCCATGTTCATACAGGAGACAGAGTGAAATCATAAAAGAAAATAACCAAAACTCTGTTTTTGTGCCCAACTCCTAATTTATGCAAGCCCAACACGTAATATTATCTACCAAAACTATTCAAACTAATCTAACAAAAGATTATTGACATTCATGGTAATAAATTCAACATCAAAAGTCGAAAAGAGAACCAAGGAACTAACATCTAGGTTCGATATGGGTACCTAGTTTCACTCATCCGTGCATAACTTATTTCCACTTGTGCAACACGAAGTCCAGGAAAAGCTCATTACAAAATGCTACAAGATAGCTTTTATTTGTTTTTAATTAATAGAGATTACCTAATTACTGAATCCTAAATTTTATGCAGGATTAAGCTTTGGCTTCTTGTCATTACTGATTGCTATAACTTGGCTATACTTCATCATCAATAGAAGGAAGATAACAAGACGAAGGGAGCAATTCTTCCAACAAAATGGCGGATTATTAATGAAACAAAAAATTGCTTCAATTGATCGGACAAGTGCAGCAGAGTCAAAACTCTTCACAGCTGAAGAGCTAATGAAAGCCACTAACAACTATGCCGAGAGCAATATACTTGGCTGTGGTGGTTATGGTGTGGTCTACAAGGGGATTTTACCTGACAAACGTGTTGTCGCCATCAAGAAGTCCAAAGTAATGGATGGGAATCAAGTAGAGCAGTTCATCAATGAGTTATTGATCCTAACACAAGTTAACCATAGGAATGTTGTGAAGGTCTTGGGGTGTTGTTTAGAATCAGAAGTTCCTGAGCTTGTTTACGAATATGTACCAAATGGCACGCTACACCGCCATATTCATAACAGATCATCCTGGTTAACATTAGAGCATCGATTGAGAATAGCCATAGAAGCAGTCGGTTCACTTTCTTATCTTCACTCTGCCGCTTCCATTCCGATCATTCACAGAGACGTCAAATCTACCAACATATTGGTAGATACTAATTACATGGCAAAAATGGCAGATTTCGGTGCTTCAAGATTAGTCCCCTTGGACCAAACTCGAGTGACTACACTAGTACAAGGAACTTTAGGTTATTTGGATCCTGAGTACTGGTACTCTGGCCAGTTAACAGAGAAGAGTGATGTATATAGTTTCGGAGTGGTTCAGGCGGAATTATTGACAGGAAAAAAGCTTATTTGTAATGAGAGGTCTCAAGAGGAAAGGAACTTGGCGACCTACTTCGTTATGTCAATGAAGGAAAATCGGTTGTTCCAAATTTTGGAGCCTCAAGTGGCGAGGGAAGGGACTTTGGAGCAACTCCAAGCAATTGCGGAGCTTGTGAAGAGGTGTCTTTGTGTGAAAAGTGAAGAGAGGCCTACAATGAATGAAGTGGTTATGGAATTAGAAGGTTTGAGGAAGTATAAAAAGCATCCATGGGTTAATCAACAAAGTGTTGAGGAGAGTGAGAGTTTGTTGTGTGAAGCCCAAACAGACATTCACCCTATGTCAATAAGTCCTACTAGTGCAAGTGACATAGTTGGTAGTTTCAACTGCAGCATAACATTTCCACTTAATGAGTCATTCCACAAGCACTAGTGACAAATCTAAGCAATGGGTGTACCAAGGTAATGTCTCAGGCTTTCTGATAGCATCGTGGTGGTTTCCAACAGCCAAAAATGCTTTGCAAATATACAAAGGTCAATTGTGAAAGTTGCTTGTTTTTGTTTGGGTTTGAATTGTTTGTTAGAAGGTGAAGATCTTATTCATATTGATGATGGTTTGTGAATCCATTTTCTGGGTTTGTCCCATGATTTTTCTTGTTTACAAGTATAGTATGGTCGCGTGGTGGTGTTTTTTAGAATGTAGTGTCATTTGTTGGAAATGCAAGTCCCAACAATGCAAGTGCCGAAGGGAGTGAGCACCATTGTACGCATATATATGTAAGTCGGTTGATAAGTTGATGTTGTGTGAAAGGTATGTTTTCTAAGTATTTCAGGAAATACGATGTAAATAAGGCATTGGCGAGAGTGTGGCTAGCTCCAGGAGGTACCCAAGTTCCCTAGCTAAGTACAGAGGAAGGGTTAAGGCCAAGCCCTAAAAGCCATTAGAAGAAGTCCCAGAGCCATCCACACTCTCGTGATGTAATTGTTGGTGGTGGTGTTTTAAGTCCCAGTATAATCTCCAAGTTTGTTAATTGTTAATTCCAAGCTTTTCAATTCTTAGTTTAAATTCTTAAAGTCAAGAGATTAAGGTTTGGTTGTGAGTTCTCGCAAACTTACTGTTTTGCTTGACCGACCAGGTGACTAAAAATAAGACGCGTCCCAAGCGTAGGACTCTCGACCGATGTAGCATAATATCCGGAAGTACCGGAGTCGAATCCACAGAGACGGACGAACGTGTGCAGGACTCGAAGATGACGGGTTCACAGTTTATCTTGGCTCTTAGGTAGCCACCCCTTGTTTAATGATTAATTGACTAATTAAATTACCCAACTAACTTAACTAAATATGGATTTGAAAAGGAGAGTACAGCCGTGGGAACCCAACGTCCGCAACTAGCCTAACCAATGTTTACTCGGGCCACAATTATTCATTTTATTGATTTTAGAATAAGAAAAAAAGATCCCTAACAAATGCGCACCACCTGTCACCAGATTCTGTGCGCATTCGAATTCCGGCGATGCCTGGGTTTTGTTTGTTAGAAGAGTTTTCGTCTTCCAAAATTGCTCAAAAACTGAATTAATTCGATCCCGAGGTAGAACATTAATCAAACTAGCCACGGAGCGCCTTCGCCCCGCGGCCGCACTCTACGAAACTACTCACTCATGTTAACGAAACATAAAAATAAAATTCTAATAGAAAACATGCTTGATTAATAAGTAAATGAAAATAAAAACAGAGAACAAAATTGATCTCAACGGAAATAACAACTCTAATTAATACCGTAATAAGAATCTAGAATTAAAAAGTAAACAGCGTTAAAAGAAAAGTATCAGGAATTAAAGCTGATCAAGGGAACAAAAACGTGTTGCTGAATAAATAACAAGAGAATTACACCAGGGCTTCGGAGTCTGGTTCCTTCGAGAATGAGATGATGCCCAAAGAGCGCGTAGCCTACTGCCGTTTTCTCCTCCTTATCTCGCAGCCTAGCCCTCCTCTTTATAGGCTTCCCCATCCGACTAAAGAAAACCCTATTCTTTTCTCTTCCAGTCAAAACCGTGGGCCCTCGTGCCTGCGGTGAAAAACTCCTCTTGTTCATACATGGCCCACCATGAATGGCCCTTATTTATTTCTCTCTTTTTGCAGCCGTAGGCCACCGAATAGAACTCCTTAGTCCAAGAGTAATGACTGGAAACTCTTTGGGCCCACCATACACATGAATAAAAGTCCCACCTTATTGATATTCTTTGATGCACGTGGACAGTAGACTTGTAATTCCCAAAGCCCATTGCAACTTTCAGCCTTGTTCAAGAATGTGTTTCAATTCCATGACTAGCTTAGGAATTTTATTCAGTGCTCCTCTCATAATATAAGCTTAGTCTTCTTTCTGAATCAGTTCAATCGGCACCAGAAAAATTCTCAACTTAGCTCCATCAGTCGTCCATCGGCTCCGCGAGTCTTGAAACCCAAACTTGACGCTCAAAACGCCTTATTCCCTGAAAATTAACAAAAACACAAAATTCTACCAAGGCAACGCATCAAGTGGAAAATAGGGAAGAAATAAGATAAAATCGTGTTAAAACTACCCTATTAAGGCACTTATATCTGTGATATTGTGTGCCTATCACACCCCCCAACTTGAAGGTTGCTAGTCCCGAGCAACGAAAAGAATAAAAATAAATGAAAAGATAGATATTTTAAACCCCCGGGCGGCCCCGGTAGGACGAGTGAAGTCTCGTGAGGGTTTTCAGCAGTGATCACCCACAAAACACAAAGGACTCGGACACTTCGAATGCGACTCAACCCAATCAATAACCTCTAAAAGCACTGCAATAACTTTCAAACAAGTCAAAGACAAGATATTTCATTCATGGATAAAGTTAAACAAATGAACTCCGTACCAAACTTAGCACAAAAATTAATCCTCTCACCTATGATCGGATAGCGAATTTTCAAATGGAACGCGTGAATGAAAAGTCACGTAAAGAAATTTACCCATCTCGAGAACAGTTCACACACCGTTGATAGCACAGTGTTTCTTTAAGCACACTCCTTCCTTTTCTTTCTTTGCTTTTTTTTTTTCTCATAGTCGTGCAAATGCCGGATCTCTCGGGCTTTCTAGTTGACTCTTTAGCGAGCTTTGGGTCGGCTATCCCCAAGCCAAACGGCCTTAGAGCACCAGGTTTTAAGAGACCCCTACGGACTTAATTGATCAAGTCAAAAAGGCTTTATTGAGATCCAAGCTAACCACATTTAGCGATACTTTCACAAGGTCTATCCATCTTTTGACGCGAACAACACGGTGGGAGCATACCCCGATTGTCCGGTTACTACTCAATGGACGCCCGGATAAGCATTAACAATATAGCACACATAACTCTTTTTTAGAAGGAGTTCCACAAAAATCTCATCAAACAAGTTAACACATACCAGATTACCAATGACACATGAACCAAACTCGAGACCGGCAAATCATCAAGTGGGACAGTGTGTGTGTGAGCATGCTTTGAAGTGACCAAACGCTATCCAACTATAGATGATACGGGCTAACCAAGTGCTTCTTCAACATCATGTTCACGAGCTTAAGTCTATCCATGAAATCATGTCGAGACTTCGACTCGCACAACAACCACTATAGTGCTAATTAACAGTCATCAACCAAGAATAGTTACACCCAAGCATCCAAATTCCCTTTCTTTTTTTTTTCTTTTTGAAAAACAAAAACATGTACGAAGTACACCCTCCCCCCAACTTGAAATGTGCTCTGTCCCCAGAGCATAGAGACAAAGAAATATAAAAACAAAGAGAAGGAAAGAGTGAACCTGAGGTCGCAGCCAACCACCATGACCTCGGCCGATGTGCGAGGAATTTGCTGCCTTTGCATTTCTCGTCATTGCAGCTGCTCCAGGGCTTGCTCCTTCGGCGCCCAATAGTGGGACCACAGCTAGTCACACAAGGCCGCGCTGGGGGCTTCGGACTTACAACTGCCACACATAATGGCACTCATGACTGAGAGCTCCTGAATGCCTCCATCACCCCATCGGTGAGGCCTAAACTACCAAGGCTGGTGTGGTAGCGCGCGTACCCTGCCAAAAGACTGAAACCACAACTACCGAAAATATGCAAATGACATTAGTCCTGCCCGCTCGTAGTAGCCGGGCCACAAGGAAACTAACATGAAAAAGAAATAGAGAGAGAGAGAGAGAGAGAGTTTAGCCAAACGTGAATTTTGAACATTTAACATATCAACAAAAATTAGTACTATGAACACTCCACTCCACTCCAAACTCTGTGCTAACAACTGAACTCGGCCAGACCACAAGAAAAGATATTTCGAGTAAAGCAATTGCCGAATTGTTTTAAGAAATTTCAGCGCCCCTAAGTGCTCATGTGAAACCAAATTAATTTTCGAGCAGTGGACATAATTTGCGATAGAAGGAAGATAAACAAAATCGTAATCATCAATACCAAGAAAATCAATATGTTCCACTACCGTCGACTTCGACTCTTCTACCAAAACCTCCTCCACCAAGTTTGGTTTCTCAACTAAGTCCTCCTCAACAAAGTCTTGGTCCCCAAAAATAAGAGACTCACTGTCAAACCCATACGTCCTATCTTGCTCGTCCATTAAGGACTGCAAATAATCAATCTCAGCGTCCCACGCCTCAGCAGTGGGAGATTGTTCTGTTGGACCATCACACGGAGGGCAGTGAGCTCCTCGTTCTCTAGACTCATAGGAGCGCAAAAGGAAAACGTAGGCAGCGCGGATCAACAGTGGGAGATACATGAGAGGGGATTCGACCTTTACATTAGACTCAAGGGGGAAACATTGGGCAGTTAGCTCCGCGTTCGCTCCCAACTCAAAAGGTTCCACCAAACCATCATCAACCCCACCCTCAATGACAAGTGGGGCAACTTCCTTTTCTTTAACATATAAATCATGGTCCCACCATTCTGAACTTTCGGCCAACTCATCAAAGTACTCCAAATTGTTAGTAGCGGTTGTATCTAAAAATACACCATCAAACATATCATTTAGAAGCTTACGCGTTGTAGAATGTAAACCGTTATAGAAAATGGTAACAAGGTGCATCGTTTCACAATTATGATCCCGCCAATTGAGTAAAGTGTGTTCTCTAAACCTCCACCAACAACATGCAAAAGACTCATTATCGAATTGATAAAAATTTTCAAGTTCTTGTAGAAGATTATGAGTTGCATATATGGGAGAAAACTTCCTGTAGAACTCTTCTTCCACATCTTGCCATGTAAATATTGAGCCGAGATTCAAAGAATAAAACCAACTCAAAGCATAGTCTTGCAAAGATGATGGGAAAAACTTAAGCAGACGCACCTTATCATTCGTGAAAAGCTCCTCAAGTTCTGTAATATGCCAATATGGATTCTCGGAACCTAAGCCATGGAACTGGGGTAATTGGGGAGAGTCCCACATATCACGCCCAAAAAGGTGATCGCGCATCGTTATCGGCTTTATCATGATTGTATCCCCTTGCTTGATTTTTTTTTTTTTTTGAAACTAAAAACTAAAAACTTAAGACTACAAAGAAAAAAACAAAATCGTAAACAAAAGACATTTTTTTTTTCTTTTTTTTTTATTGACTCAGATAAAAACACAAGGATACTAACCCGACCCGACTTCTTTGAACACACGTTGCCGTCCCCGGCAACGGCGCCAAAAATGCTTGACCGACCAGGTGACTAAAAATAAGACGCGTCCCAAGCGTAGGACTCTCGACCGATGTAGCATAATATCCGGAAGTACCGGAGTCGAATCCACAGAGACGGACGAACGTGTGCAGGACTCGAAGATGACGGGTTCACAGTTTATCTTGGCTCTTAGGTAGCCACCCCTTGTTTAATGATTAATTGACTAATTAAATTACCCAACTAACTTAACTAAATATGGATTTGAAAAGGAGAGTACAGCCGTGGGAACCCAACGTCCGCAACTAGCCTAACCAATGTTTACTCGGGCCACAATTATTCATTTTATTGATTTTAGAATAAGAAAAAAAGATCCCTAACAAATGCGCACCACCTGTCACCAGATTCTGTGCGCATTCGAATTCCGGTGATGCCTGGGTTTTGTTTGTTAGAAGAGTTTTCGTCTTCCAAAATTGCTCAAAAACTGAATTAATTCGATCCCGAGGTAGAACATTAATCAAACTAGCCACGGAGCGCCTTCGCCCCGCGGCCGCACTCTACGAAACTACTCACTCATGTTAACGAAACATAAAAATAAAATTCTAATAGAAAACATGCTTGATTAATAAGTAAATGAAAATAAAAACAGAGAACAAAATTGATCTCAACGGAAATAACAACTCTAATTAATACCGTAATAAGAATCTAGAATTAAAAAGTAAACAGCGTTAAAAGAAAAGTATCAGGAATTAAAGCTGATCAAGGGAACAAAAACGTGTTGCTGAATAAATAACAAGAGAATTACACCAGGGCTTCGGAGTCTGGTTCCTTCGAGAATGAGATGATGCCCAAAGAGCGCGTAGCCTACTGCCGTTTTCTCCTCCTTATCTCGCAGCCTAGCCCTCCTCTTTATAGGCTTCCCCATCTGACTAAAGAAAACCCTATTCTTTTCTCTTCCAGTCAAAACCGTGGGCCCTCGTGCCTGCGGTGAAAAACTCCTCTTGTTCATACATGGCCCACCATGAATGGCCCTTATTTATTTCTCTCTTTTTGCAGCCGTAGGCCACCGAATAGAACTCCTTAGTCCAAGAGTAATGACTGGAAACTCTTTGGGCCCACCATACACATGAATAAAAGTCCCACCTTATTGATATTCTTTGATGCACGTGGACAGTAGACTTGTAATTCCCAAAGCCCATTGCAACTTTCAGCCTTGTTCAAGAATGTGTTTCAATTCCATGACTAGCTTAGGAATTTTATTCAGTGCTCCTCTCATAATATAAGCTTAGTCTTCTTTCTGAATCAGTTCAATCGGCACCAGAAAAATTCTCAACTTAGCTCCATCAGTCGTCCATCGGCTCCGCGAGTCTTGAAACCCAAACTTGACGCTCAAAACGCCTTATTCCCTGAAAATTAACAAAAACACAAAATTCTACCAAGGCAACGCATCAAGTGGAAAATAGGGAAGAAATAAGATAAAATCGTGTTAAAACTACCCTATTAAGGCACTTATATCTGTGATATTGTGTGCCTATCATGTTTGTTTCTCACAGCGAATCTGAATCTAAGTTTAGTCACAATTGTGAATCCCATTGAGGTTGAAAGTATGAGTGTCTTTGACCATTTTGTCGTGTATATCTTTTTGGTACACACAGACACCGATCTTATTTAATCACACAGTAAATCATCAAGTGAAATTTGAATTGAAGTACATTTTTGCGAAGTTAAACTTTTCAAAATATCACTCTTAACAAGTGCACGCAAGCTGTCCCAGATAGGGGTGCACACCGACCCGATGGTCCGCCTAGCTCGACCAACCCAGCCCGATTTTTTTAGGGCTTGGGATAAATATTCAGGCCCATAGGGCCGGGCTGGGCTGGGCTGAGATTTTAAGCCCGTTTACTGAATGGGTTGGGTTTGGGAAATTCCTCTGAAGCCCAACCCGGCCCAGCCCGGCCCGATTTAAATAATATTTTATTTTAATACTATATATAGAGATTGATGGATGTTGGAGAGCTCTATCTTTTTGAGTATTTTAATTGCACTTTTATTTATAGGTCTATTTTTAATATTTTTATAAGAACTTAGAACTATAAATATATTATTATAGTTGTGAATTGTAATTGTGATCGTTATGGCTGATATTATGTTTGTAATACTATGCTTTAGAAAAACAAATGGGCTTTTTGGACGCGTTTGGGCAAATTAAATGAAGTCCGACTATAAATGGGCCGGGCTTGGGAAGGCACAAATCGCGCTATTATCTAATATAAGCCCGGCCCGAACCCGGCCCAGCCCGGTGTATGTGCACCCCTAGTCCCAGACATCCAGTTATCAAAAAAAAAAAAACAAGTTGGATTCCCCAAACTAGACAAATCAAACGAGTTGGAGGCAGTAGTACTAATTTAATAATTTTCTCTTTGACTCATGAATCCTCACATTTGTAGCCTTCCGAATCATCTTAAGACAATTGAAATGTCATGATTTCTTACCAAACCTTACTAGTTTTAAATAAAAATAATGAGAAATAAAATAGACATTATTTTTCAGATATCTTAATTCATTTTCATTTTTTTATTTATCCAAAGAAGAGATCACATTTTCCTCTCTTTTTCCCCATTTTTCCTCACCAAACTCACAATTCTAACACCCTGTTTGGATGCCGGATTTGGCACCCGGACTTGCAAAACTCCCAGATTTGTACTCCCGGTCCCACTTTAGTCCGGCGTTTGGGACGCCAAAACACCACCCGGATTTGGAAGAAATATTTCACTGTTGGGAGTCGAAATCCGGGAGGACCCGGATTTGGTAACGACAGCTTCCCCCCTGTCGTTAGCAAATCAGGGGGGATATATGGGTTTTTGGTCCGAAAATACCCCTCCAAATCCGGGTGATTTTGGGGGGGTTTTGAACAGAAAAATTCCAGAAAATGAGAGATTACCATCGTTGGATCAACCATCGTCGTCGTCGGAGCAACCATTTTCGTCGTCGGAGAGGTTACCACCATCGTCGGAGCATCCATGGGTTTAGATCTAGAGGGATGAAACCGTCGGAGCAACCATGGATTTTCCGTTTCCGGGGTAGGCGGCAGTGGGGGTTTGCCTCTGTAGAAGAAAACGAGATGGGAAAGGAAAGAGATGGGTTTTGTTTGTATACTAGGGCTATATAAAAAAAAAATTGGGCCAAGGTCTTATCCTTGGGCTAATGGGCCATCTTTTTATAAAAATAAAAAATTGGGCCAAGGTCTTATCCTTGGGCTCTAGTAATGGTATTAAAACCCAAGTAAAAATTACATTTTGTAGAAAATTTGTAATAAAAAATATTTTTTTAAAATTCTTTTTCGGAAATATCATTTTTAATATATAATATAGTTTAAATAAGTTTATGTATTTATTATGTAATTATTTCAATTATTATGTATTTATTGTTGTTATAATAAAATTAATTCATTTAGTTTACTAAAATAAAAAACTGGGGGTAAATGGGTCATTTGCTCTCTTATCTAATCAAATCCACCCTCCAAATCTCCCTTCCCAAAAAATCATCCAAACACCTCATATGCAAATCCACCCTTCTTAGGAGGTGGGCCCACCCTCATTACAAATTCACCCTCATTTCAAATCCACCCTCAAATCCACCCAAAATCAAATCCGGCATCCAAACGGGCCGTAAGGAGTTTGCAAGCCTGTTTTACCTTTTGTATTTCCTCTGTTTTACCTTTTGTATTTCCTCTCTTATCGGAATCTAGAGGTCTCTCCTCTCTACAGTAATAGGTACCAAGGATGTACGTTTTTACCGGAAAACCGAATCAGACAATTTTTTGTAGTTTCGGTTGATTTTATGAGTCGGTCGGTTAGGTTCATTTTTAATTTGGACAAAAATATATATAAGGCAAATGTTAAATCCACGACTAATTTTTATACTGCCACGACACTTGATTCTACGTTACACTTTTACCCTTCTATCTTACTAACACACTTTCCTCGCTCATCCACGTCATATTTTTCTCTTTCTAGTTTTTTTCCCTCTCCTGCACCTCCCTTTCTCAAACTCCAATCCACTTGTCCGTAAACCCATTCCCCTCCTTCACTTCCTCTTCCTTTCTCTCTTCGTGCCCACGTAAATTTGATCCGTTTCTATCCCGTCCATAATTCTTGAAAACTTGCCCAACTTCTGTAGCTATACCTCACGGGAAATGGCTAAATTAAAGCCTTGCGCAGAAATTGGGAACTTTATTGATATTTTTTTATCACATCGAAAAAAATGGGGGAAAAATCAATTCTGGGAACAAAAAAACAGTTCTGGAGGGAAAAAAAATGTGCTCATCTGTAAAAGTCGGTGATTTTCATTTGATTTCGAAACTCGAAATGATGCGGCAGTCAATTCTGGAGCAAAAATGAATACACTCGATGGAATTCCCTGTTTAATATTTGTTTCAAACGGCGTGCAAGTAAGAGATTTGGTGGGACAATTTGGACTGCGGATTGTATATTGAAATGGAGGGATAGACGGGGAAAACTGTAGGTGCCGGTGGTCGGCTAGAGGGAATAAAGGGTTTGAACTAGACGATGATATGAGAGAGAGGAAAAGTGGGTTCAGATGAAAGGCTAAACATGTCAATAGCAGAAAATTGTCGTGGCTCAAACAAATGTGGTCGTGGCTTTAGGGCCACCCTATATATAATATAGGTTCATTTCGGTTTTCCAATTCGGATTCGTGAAAAAAAATGAAGTCCAAGAATTCAATGAGAATTGATTTTGAAGTGAGCATTGATTTGGGCCTTTGCTATTAAATCCCCATGGCCATCGAGTTTGGAATAAAGTTTCCATGGGCTTGGACTTCGGCAAGCCCAATTTACCAGTTTGAATTGGGCTTGCCAAATCAATATAATTAGCTGGTGCATAAGAGCATCTCTTGCATCCTCGGTAGTCACCTCGCCAATATCCCCGCAGCTACAGTACCTCACCAAACCAGGCGAAGTTTGGCGAGGTGTGGCAAGCTCGCCTCTCTCTCTCTCTCTCTCTGGAAAAAACGAGCTCGCTAGAGAAGTGATCCTAAAATCAATTTGAGACCAGAGGGTTGTAGATTGAAATTATGCGGAAGCGTTCAATTTACTCCTAGAGGGGGGGGTGAATAGGAGTTTTGATAAAGATTACCAGTTTTTAAATGGAATAACCGATTAAAAAATTATTAAATAATAAACTGGTTATTTGTCTTGATTAATTCAAATTAACCAAACCACAAGTAGTGCTGTGAAAATTAAAAGGAGACAAGATACGCACGATTTACGTGGAAAAACTTAGGGTCCTAAATAACCCTAAGCCAAAACCACGGCCTAAACCTACTGCTTTATTCTATTAATCAAAAAGAAGTACAGATTGCGAAATAGTAAAACCTTACTCCAAGCATTTACCTATTCTCGCCAATCTCCGATGCTCCCAGAGCTTCTTCAAGATTCAATAGATGAACCACAGACTTCACGCCCGATCTCCGGATTCAACCGGCTCCGAATCAATCTCCAAAAAGATTCGGCCACAGCAGTTCACGGCACCACAAAACATGAACAACAAATAAACGAATGATATGATATGAAGTGTATGTCGAGAGAAATAATGCACAATAAAAAGAGAGAATGGGAGTCTCGGTTTTTTCTCTTGTTTTAATAAACAAAGCTAGCAAATCATCTCCTTTTGTCAATCACGTGGACTTTATGCAGCAAGTAATATGAAGGGATTTTTCTCTCTTTTGGTAAACATCTGTTCCTTCTCTCGTAAAGAATTATGTGCACAAAATACAAGAGCTAGAGCTCCCATATATATATAGAGTAAAATCTTTCCATTATTCTCTCCAAAAGAAAATCTTTTATGAAAGGAAATTCTGTAGCAATAAAGTCATATAGGTTAAATATCTAAATTGACTTCCTTGAAAGATAATCCTAAGTAAGACGAAACATTAGGAAACTTCCTTATGATTGATTCCTTTTCCAAGCCAATTGACGAAAATCTCTCTTTTCCAAAACAACATATATCTTCTTTATTTCTTACCCACCAAAACAATCCTTTAATGATGCATTATATGGACAAGAAAATTTCGTTGATTGAAAAGAGAATTATTTGTTTGATATCAATATGTATATATATAGGTATGGAAAAAGAATTTTCGGAGAGTTTTATAGGAAAGGCAAACGTGCAGAAATATAATCTTTTATATAAAAAAGATGCATGATATGTTGTGCAATGCATTTTACCTCGCAGCGGTCCATTTGGCGCAGATAATGAGAGGAGCATCGAGCGAGCAACTACACTCTAAAAAATCTACCCATTACAATTCAAAATAAATTTACGAATGATGGTTTTTGTACAATCCCGGAAAGTGCCAAAAAATCTAACAATCTCCCCCTTTGGCATTTCCGGGACAAAAACCAACTGCACTAAAACAAATCGAAAATTGCAACTGAAGGAAATAAACACTAGCCTAAACTAGGTCTATCCAATGAAGCTTGAGTTGATTTTCCAATACCTGCAAAGACAGTCAACAAAAACTATGCAACCAAGTATATGTTATGAAAAGTAGAATGGGTCAGCATAAATAATAAATTCTACCCTTATAATATCTCCCCAAAGAAGCAGTAGCACTGAAAATTCTCCCCCTTTTTGTCACGGAAAAACAAAGGAATTGACGATTCTAAGGTGAGACATGGGCAACTAGAAAGCATATGAGAGACTGATATGATATGCAAAAACAAGAATGACATAGGCAATATGGCTATAAGAGAAATGCAGCGAATGGAATTTGAGACCATAGTGACCAAAGATACCCATGTTTTTGTTTTTTAAAGAAAACAAAGTGGCAATGCAACATATAATCCGACGAACAAGTATTCAAAGATGAGGCTCAGACGATAGGACAAAATTCAAGAGTGCATGAACAAATTTGTATTAAACCAATTTAATGAGAGAATTCGAAGATAGAGTGTAACACACAAGATGAATCTATGACAAAGTGAGTGTGTGACACGTCATAAGATATTAAGATCACTATCCAAATATTCGTCAATTCTCATGTACCATAGGACCGTCAAGCACTCTCCCCCTAGCAAAGTCAAACTAAGCACTCATCGATACTAAATATGTCCCCCCAAAGAAAAATATAAACTCCCCCTCAACTAAGGATTATTTTTTTTTTATAGTATTCTCTTTTACCCCCACTGCTGTTTGACGCAAATATTGGGAGTAAGAGTACCTCATACCCAATATCCGGTTACTAAGCGAATGGTCCAATCACGAATGCTTTCACAGAGTCTATCCATCTTTTGACACGAATACTCAGAGAGAGAGTACCTCACCCTGATTGCCCGGTTACTCAATGAACGTCCGGATAAGCATTTTATCTCAACCACAACAAATGTATTTTCTTTTTCTTTTCCTCCCTTTTTTTTTTTGTTATTTTGCGTAGCATGACATATAAAACTTTGTATCCAATTATGATGCCAAAACAGTCAATCGCCAAGGGAAAAGACGAGACAAACCTAGGTGCATGAGAATCAATTTTTTTCTTTAAGTAATCTCTCTAACCCAGACGTGTAAAAGTGGCGATCATAGAGTCAAAAAAACATGCTACACCAAATGTCCGAATGCATCGCATGAGTGGAGTTAATAAGAACCGTGCATGCATTCCCAAAGAAGTACATCTGCGTGAGTCTCATGAATGACTACTCATCCAAAAAAAAATATGCCTAGCCCTTCTTCTTTTTTTTTATATATGAATGTTTATGAATTTTTTGTCATTTGGAGCAAAAATAAAAGCATCAACATGCAAGACCATGAACCTAAAACTCGCATATACCAAAATAAATAAATTAATTTAATAAAATAAAGGTTTTTTTTTCTTAAATAAATAACTAGAAAGACATGTTCACAAGTGTATATATAAACAAAAAGCATACTAGGATGACAGGCAACACCAAACTTAATCAAACGACGTCGACTCTCATCCAAATTTGTTTTGTTTTAGTGTTCGCACGAGAGAAGTGACCATGTGTAGTTGGTGTTTCAATAAATTTATCAGTCTCTCTATTATTTTGAGCCAAAGTTGACAAATGTTTTATTTCCTCGACGAGGTGAGAAGTTTGATTTGCCAACTGGCTCAATTTCTTTTGAAAATTCTCATTCTTAATGTTTATGGGAGACTGACGCATAAATTGAGGTCTTCCCACATTGGGTTGACCATACCGAACACTTTTACTAACTGGAGCAACAAACAAATTCCCTTTGGTTCTTTGATTTTCTTTTCTAAGAATATAGCAAAAAGGTCGAATGTGACCTTGGACACCACAGTAGTGACAAAACATAGGATTAAACTTTTGAAATTGATTACTTTTGGAAATCTTGTTAGTGATGGTTGGAGATTCAGTAGAAGGTTCGGGTTTATCGCTCATCACCTTATTTTTAGAAGTTTCAGATTTCACAAACTTGATTTTTCTCTTTGCAGATTCATTAGCCTTAGGTGTCAGGGAAGGTGGATCAACGAACCCTAAGCCGCTTCTATTTCTAAATGTACGTGTCATCTCGGCAATACGGGTTGCGCCACACTCATTACGCTTTATAGCCTCAGTGGCCTCCCTAAGGTCATGCTCTAATTCAAGAATCTTATCCTTAGACCCTTCAAGGGCTTTTAAGGCATCCACACGCTCTCTCTCTATTTTGGCAAACTTGTCTGCCAGATTAGAGTTATAGATTTTTAATTTTTCAAGCTCAATATCCTTAGATTCAATGTCCTCATTAAGTTTGTTCCTCTCACCACTAACTCTTTCGATGACACTCATGAGTTCCTTCTTTTTCTTTTCTAATTTGACAGCCTTTTTAAACAATTGATCATAGGCCTCATGAATAGAATCTATATCATCTTCACTATTTTCACAATCTTCATCAGTCGAAACATATTTACTATCATCGCTAATAGTTGTAGAAAGATCAACTATTTTAGGGGACGTGGGAGACTTAATGTTGGCGACAAGCACAGAATATCTAGGGGCTTCAAAATCCCCATCACTACTATCATCACTATCGTCATCCCACGAAGCCTTATACCCTTTGGCCTCTTTCTTTTTAAGAGTGTTTGCACACTCTGCCTGAATAAGCCCAAAACCATGACACTCGTGACATTGTATACCTAGGGGTTTCTTGGATTTATCTATAAAAGATTTCTTTTCATTATCCCTATAATTATAATTTTTACCCCTACTAGTTGAAGACGGAAAATTTTCAGATTTACGGAACTTGACAAATTCTTTGAATTTTTTAACGAAAGAGGCAAGCTCCTCTTCATCAAGATCATCGTCACTCTCATGTGTCACATAGGATTCTTCTTTAGAAGTTTTAAAAGCTATGCTTTTACTAGGCTTTAATGCAGGTTTCTTCGAAAGATGATTCAATTCAAATGTTTGAAGTTTACCAACAAGTTCCTCAAAAAGAATGTCATCAACTTTATCACTCTCTTCGATAGCAACTATCTTAGCCCTAAATCTCTCGGGAAGGGACCTAAGCACTTTTTGGCAAACTTTAAGATTTGGGATTGGTTCTCCTAAAGCATGGAAGGAATTAACGATGTCACTCAACTTAGTGATAAAACTATCAAAGTTCTCGTCTTCTTGCATTCTTAATTCTTCGAAACGTGTCGTAAGCATTTGAAGTTTTGAAGTTTTAACAGTCTTAGTACCCTCATGGGTAACTTGGAGAATATCCCAAGCCTCTTTCGCAGTGGTGCAAGCAGAAATACGACTAAACTCAGTTTTACTTAAAGCACCATAGATGGCTCCTAAGGCTTTGGAGTTTGCCTCAAAACTCTCATTGTCAGCAGAAATCCACTCAGTGTCCTCCTTAGCCCTCATTTTTTTTGTCGTAGCGTCCTCTATGGTTGGGGCCTCATAGCCGTATCTAACAGATCTCCAAACCCTAACTCCTAGGGAACTTAAATGTGTGGTCATACGGGCCTTCCAATAGGGATAATCGTTACCGTCGAAAAAGGGTGGCCTCGAGTTTGAGGCTCCCTCTCGTGGTGCGTTCATGTCCATTTATACCCAGAAATAAACTCAGGTGGTTAAACCTAAACAGAGCAACTGAGCTCTGATACCAATTGAAATTATGCGGAAGCGTTCAATTTACTCCTAGAGGGGGGGGTGAATAGGAGTTTTGATAAAGATTACCAGTTTTTAAATGGAATAACCGATTAAAAAATTATTAAATAATAAACTGGTTATTTGTCTTGATTAATTCAAATTAACCAAACCACAAGTAGTGCTGTGAAAATTAAAAGGAGACAAGATACGCACGATTTACGTGGAAAAACTTAGGGTCCTAAATAACCCTAAGCCAAAACCACGGCCTAAACCTACTGCTTTATTCTATTAATCAAAAAGAAGTACAGATTGCGAAATAGTAAAACCTTACTCCAAGCATTTACCTATTCTCGCCAATCTCCGATGCTCCCAGAGCTTCTTCAAGATTCAATAGATGAACCACAGACTTCACGCCCGATCTCCGGATTCAACCGGCTCCGAATCAATCTCCAAAAAGATTCGGCCACAGCAGTTCACGGCACCACAAAACATGAACAACAAATAAACGAATGATATGATATGAAGTGTATGTCGAGAGAAATAATGCACAATAAAAAGAGAGAATGGGAGTCTCGGTTTTTCTCTTGTTTTAATAAACAAAGCTAGCAAATCATCTCCTTTTGTCAATCACGTGGACTTTATGCAGCAAGTAATATGAAGGGATTTTTCTCTCTTTTGGTAAACATCTGTTCCTTCTCTCGTAAAGAATTATGTGCACAAAATACAAGAGCTAGAGCTCCCATATATATATAGAGTAAAATCTTTCCATTATTCTCTCCAAAAGAAAATCTTTTATGAAAGGAAATTCTGTAGCAATAAAGTCATATAGGTTAAATATCTAAATTGACTTCCTTGAAAGATAATCCTAAGTAAGACGAAACATTAGGAAACTTCCTTATGATTGATTCCTTTTCCAAGCCAATTGACGAAAATCTCTCTTTTCCAAAACAACATATATCTTCTTTATTTCTTACCCACCAAAACAATCCTTTAATGATGCATTATATGGACAAGAAAATTTCGTTGATTGAAAAGAGAATTATTTGTTTGATATCAATATGTATATATATAGGTATGGAAAAAGAATTTTCGGAGAGTTTTATAGGAAAGGCAAACGTGCAGAAATATAATCTTTTATATAAAAAAGATGCATGATATGTTGTGCAATGCATTTTACCTCGCAGCGGTCCATTTGGCGCAGATAATGAGAGGAGCATCGAGCGAGCAACTACACTCTAAAAAATCTACCCATTACAATTCAAAATAAATTTACGAATGATGGTTTTTGTACAATCCCGGAAAGTGCCAAAAAATCTAACAGTAGATCTCGTCGAGCCGATTTCAATGGTGTAAGACTCGTCGGAGTCAGAGTCGGCCGGAATCCGCGCGCGCCGGTCAACGGACACACATGTTGGAAAGTGAGATCCACTCTCGCGCGTGTTGTTCACGCCCCACAAAGTTTGAAGACAATTCTGAGGTGAAATTTTTTTCTTTTTATTTTTTGAGGCAAGTGGCTAGGCTATTGGGTACAGTTGATATTTTTTGGCTAGCTATATCATTATATGCCACTTTTCTTGCCAAATTTGTTGAGGATGCCATTGAGGCAATTGGAGATGCTTTAATTGAGTTGGTTAGTATACAAATTCACATTGTTGTTTTCGATCAACGGAATTCAAGCTCACATGAAACAACATAAGAATTTTATTGGTAACACTACCTATTACAAAGGCGACTCCTAACTAGATTCAAGATTGTGGGCATTCCTCACATATTGCGGGTGGCCTTCATTCCGTCAGCATAATTAAAAGTCCAAGACCAAAATTCTACAATCCAAAACAATATTTTGAATGAAAATGGTAGCATCCAAAGGGGTTTTCAAAGCATGAAAAACCTCAAGGCTCTGTGTTAATATTTCCACACTTCTAAAACCATTCCTAACAGTTAACGCTTCTATAATGGTCGATGTCTCGATGACGCTGAAAGGGTAAAATATTAATTGTGAGTATTTTGTAAATAAAGAAACTGAAAGTCACTCAGGGCTACCGTGATGTCCGGGTAAAAACCCACCGCATTACAGTGGCTATCGTATACTCATACCAATTGGGTATCGATTTGGATTTAAGTACAAATGAACACTTCACATTTGAGGACGGTAATTGCAAAACCTAGACCAAACTGGCCCGTTGCCATCACTATTCGCTGCTGGCCAAACTTTTGAGTAACCAATTCCCAATCACAGTATGAGTAACCAACTTCCCAATGGCAAGCTCTAGTTCAAGTTTCTCAACCAGTTGCACAGATATAGGAAAAGAGGAAATTGTGACATTCCATTTACTTCCACGACCAGCTAAAATTCAGCTATACTAAAATACAAGGGGCCAAAGAGGAGATTCATTGTCTAGTTTCTAGGTCAACAGGTGATGCAATGCAGGCCGAGACCTACAAGGGTAGGGATAATCCCGGGATGCCACTCAACCGGGGCTAGCGGATGCCACTCAACGCTATTAATCTCGGATGTCACTCGGCGCGACCAAGCCACACACTTGATTGTAGGAGGAATCACTCACTCCAAGCAAGACGCACTTGCAAATAATTTTATAAACTCAAAACTCTCTCCTTTTCATTCCATTAGATCACCTATTTATAGGCATTACAAGAGATTAAACTTCCAAGACTTATAAAGTCTACACAATTTCCAACTAGACCTTTAAAATACCTAGACACGATTAAAACAAATACACAACTTACTAGATAGTCAAGACTCAACTTTCAAACTATAATTACTAGGCTAATAAATACTAAGACCAAAAACTAAAAGATATTGACTAGAATTTTGACAGACACTTTGACTAGAAACTGAATTGACACCCTGAAACTAATTAAAATAATCCTTATTTTCCACATAGGCGTCCAGATAGCTGCCACGTAAGCATTAGCACAATGCTCCCGCATCAACAGGTCTTAGAAACTTATGCTGTAAGAATCATCGGTATGTTCGTTAACATAAGGCACAGACCTTCGCATCCATTCCAGGATCAAACTATGCTTTCTCGTAAGTGAATTTCTGATTTGGGCTAACACTTCTCAGCTTATCTACTCTAAGACACTCAAAAGATTGTGTTTTCCAGATAACTTCAATCCTGTCAATTCAAACAATAGAAATCAGCCCATGTACTATCCAGCACCATATTATTTACTTGAATATACCGTAAACAACAACAAACGTTACAGTATAAGTAACGTGAGACATCAT
The DNA here is from genome assembly GCA_016920895.1 of Vaccinium myrtillus. Classification (NCBI taxonomy): domain Eukaryota; kingdom Viridiplantae; phylum Streptophyta; class Magnoliopsida; order Ericales; family Ericaceae; genus Vaccinium; species Vaccinium myrtillus. The sequence goes on from CM029270.1 coordinate 32,986,006, forward strand.
TTTATATGCTTACAGATACTTGTCAACATTCATACCTCTATACCAAAAACTAAGTTCTTCTACTGGTGGATATATAAGACTGCACTTGATGATTTATTGGACCCTCAAATGTACTAACACATTAAGATCTTGAAAATCCATGTGCAAAGTAGTGAAGAAGGATATCTTTCAATAACGAAACCCACCAATATGAGATTTTTAACAGGCTTCAAATAGAAAAATATTGTTGCGGCATCAAATTTAACAGGATAATGCCAGGAGATCATAGAATGACAACCGTACATATAACCCGATACACACACATGCATATAAGAGACCCGCAAGGAAAATATATAAGAATTTAACATAATAATAGCCAATGCCTTCTTCCAAGTATACACATCTAAGTGTACCTTAATGGCTAGACAATCTTAACTCCAGGTCTCTCACTAATTGACTATCCTTTGGCACAAACTTCTTCATCACTTCTCAGCAATGCGTCTTGTCCTTTAATTGAAATTAAATCAAAAACCAAGGAAACATTGCATTTGGCGAAAAACCGATTCAAATCATTTCCTCAAGGAAGGTCACAAAGGACTTCAAATGTCAAAGAATTCCGCATCGATAATGCTGAGTGTGAAGTCATTCCACTGGCAACCAGTTCATCGAGCAGGCCGTCCTCACAGGACCTTGCATCACAGCAATGAGGTGTTAAGGAGATGACCCTCTGGAAGTAAGCGTAGCGACGAGATCCCTTGCAGTATCAAGTTTTTTTATTCTTACAAAATGCATCAATAAAATTTTTGTACTCAGCAATATCGAGATCTAAACCTTTGTTTTGCATCAGGTGAAATAAGAACAATTATTCATCAATATGCCAACTTTCACAAAGGCCTTTCAACTAGACCATAAGTTTTAATGTTGGGAATTAGGCCGGCAGCTTGCATCTCAGTAAGGATTTCTTGGGCAGCAGTATACCTTTCTATCTGAACCGGACCCTGCAATATAGGATCGAAAGTAAAATGATGTCACCTTTCAAAACCCGTCGAGGCATTTCTCGGTAGAGATGCATGGCTTCGTCAAATTGCATGTTCTTGCAATATCCTTTGATCAAAATGTAATAGCAAAAAGTGTTAGGATGAACGGACCTATCCACCATTGCATTTAACATTCTCATTGCTTCATCCATCCGCCATGCAAACAATAACCCTCCATGAGACTAGACTAGGTTACTACATTAGAATCCACACCTCTTTCTTCCATTACTTCAAGCAACTCCCTCGCTTCCTTTTTCATACCTTGCTTGTTAAGTGCACTGACCAACACAGTTAATATATGAACATCCGGTGGAATACCACTATTCAACATTTCTCTTAGTATTTCTCGAGCCTCGTTCCACTTACCAAAATTGTAGAGGCCATGAATCAATGACGTATAAGTGACGACATCTGGACAAACTCCTTTTCCTTTCATTTCTAATAATAAGTTCATAGCATCATCCATCTGGCCTCGCAAGCGATATCCATCCATGAGACTATTGTATGTGACTACATTTGGATGCACACCTCTTTCTTCCATGACTTGAAGTAACTCCTCCGCTTCCTTTGACATACCTTGCTTGCTAAGTGCACTGACCAACACATTAAATGTAAAAACATCTGGTGGAATACCACTTTCCAACATTTCTCTTAGCATTACTGAAGCCTTCTTCCACTTGCCATGTTTGCATAGGCTGTCAATCAAAGAGGTATAAGTGATAAGACTTGCACGACTACCTTTTCCATTCATTTCTACGAAGAAGTTGAGAGCGTCATCCACCATCCCATCCTTGCAAAGACGATCAATGATCATGCTATATGCCATAGTGCCAGGTTTCAAATCTCCTCCTTCCGCTATCCTCAAAAACCTAATAGCTGCTCCCGTGTCTCCCATTTTGCAAATTCTGTTAATAAATGATCCATACATAGCCACTTCGAATTTGATTTCTCCTTTTTCAACTAGTGTTTTAAACAACTGCACGGCCTCAGCAGTTTTACCTTCTGTGATAAGTCCATTTAACAGAGTGGTGAAGGCAACCACATCAGGTGTGTAACCGTGTTTAAAGAAGCGGCCTAAAAGAGAGAACCCAAAACCAACTTGATTCATGCGACAGTAACAGTTAATCAAAATGTTCAAGGCATAAAATTCTTGCTGAATGCATAGCCACTGCAGTTCGTTAAATAACTTCACGGCCTCAGCAGTTTTATCTTCGGTAATAAGTCCATTTAACAGAGTGGTGAAGGTAACTACATTAGGAGTGTAACCGTGTTTAAAGATGCGGCCTAAAAGAGAAAACCCAAAACCAACTCGATTCATGCGACAGTAACAGTTAACTAAAATGTTCAAGGTATAAAACTCTACCTGAATGCATATCAACTGCAACTCGTTAAAATGAGAAAGAGCTTCCATGTAATGACCCGCTCTCGCACAAATCCTTAACTCTTTAGTTAATTCAGCTGCTCGCAGATTACGGGACCCCACGTAGAGCTGATTTCTCGGCTTGGGTTGGTGTTTCGCTTGATTGGAGATGGTTGGAGAAGGAGTAGAACTAGGGTTTACAGTGTTGGAATGACAGCGAAGGGCAAAATGTGAATGGTGGGGTGGAGAGAGAAGATTACCTTTCCGGAAATTAGCAGATTCCATGGGACTGATTATCGGAAAAGCAACAATCTGATGAGCCATGTTCTTCTTCTCCGTCCTCTGCCCACTCTCTCTCCTCTCTTCTCTCTCTTTCGGATAAGGATAACGATTACGGAAATTTGGGTAATGAGTTTGTCAGTGAAAATTACTATTCTTTCCTTCGACTTGTGACTACTGACATTTGTAGCCCTTGGAATTGAGTCATCTGAAAACAAATGAAAGGAATTACGATTTCTTATCAAATATTCGGCCTTGTTTGGCTTGGGTCTTGAAACCAAAATTTAAATTTTTTATCCATATTTCTCTCCAATCTTCATTATTTCTATTTCTAATCATTATTCTTTATTTTCAATCATTTCTCTCTCTATATCTCTCTAATCATTACCCATTATTTCTAATTATTATCTCTATTTCTCTCTTCTATCAAAACTCAAACCGAACAAGATCTACTAGTTTAGACGTTTAGGTAAGAAATAACTAGAAACAAAACAGACCCCTTTTTTTATACATATTTTTCACCATTTTCATCTTTTTATTCAAACAAGAGATAAGATTTTCTTGTTTTTCCTTTCCTTTTCTTTCTCATCATCAAACTCCCAAATTCTTAGGTGTTGCAAGTCTTTTTTTTTTACCTTTTGTATTGACCATATTGGATGAGAGATGTGTAACTTTCTATAAAAAGTTTTCTATGTGATACTATAATTATCGGAACGAAAATGTCTCTTCTCCAGACCCGAAGGGACTTATATAAGCGAGGGTTTCAAATTGGAGTTGTCCAGACAATTGCCCTCCAATTTTGCCCAAATTACGAGTCGCCCTATGACTTTCTCTGCGCCAGCGCCAGGGAGGAAGGCCACTGCTGATCCAGGCCAGCCAATAAGCTTTGGACACCTCACGTACCAAAATCAAACCCATCCTGTTTAAAATGCAGTTCACTGTTAACATGGGTCCCATATTTAGAGTAGTTTATTATTAGACAGTATAGAAACAACAATTACAACAATGCCACTTTCATCATTTACAATTTATACCGACTGAAAACCCACCTGAATTTCCATCTTTTGTTTTCTTCATCTTGTTGTCTGTAAAATTAAAATGTTCACTCTCACTTGGACTTGGAGTTGTCTTAATGATCAAAGTCACTACATCTCTATTGTGACCTCAATTGTGGATCATCTGAAATATTTAATTAGGATTGGAACTGTTCATTTTTCTGAGAATGTTGAGCACATTATATAGATGTAAAAAATTATAGTCATCGGAAATTTGTAAATACACAATTAAGAAAAGGCTTATCCATATGGTAATATAAAAAATTGTTCACGGAATTAAATTATCGTACATCAAGGACGTGGGTTTTTTTATTCAGAAAATACTATGAATGTTCATATCGGACCATCATTTAGAAGTGTATATACCCAAATCATATTTCCAAAATAATAATAATAATAATAATAATAATATTAATTAACGTAAAGTAAACTCACAAAATTTGAACCGTCATCAAAACATAGAAGATGATCAGTATATCTTCGCCATTCTTTTTCTTCGTCCATAATCCATACCCTTTTGGTGCAGCTAAAAGCCAATAATATTTTGAATACGGGGAGAGTACCACATGGTACACGTGCGGTACATTCGGACCGTTAAAAAATGCAACCAACAATCCGGATTAAAATGCTGGGCGAATCTTTAATAAAAAAAACAAAAAAGAAGCAGATTTTTTTTTTTAAAAAAAAAGAAAGAAAAGAAAAAATGTGTTTCTGAGCAGATCTTTAAAAAAAATGAAAAAGTGTGTTTCAATCCGGACCATTGGTTGCATTTTTGGAAAGCCTAGATGTGTTGTATGGATACCACACCACCCATACCCTATATGCACCCAAAATCTTGAGAAAAACTTAGGTGCTGGCCTGTACCATGTGATGGTACACACGGTCCGAATTTTAAACAAACTCTTTCACGGAAGAATTTGTTTAAAATGCTGACATTCCAAAATAATGTATCTCTTACTTCGTAACACATTCATTCAACTTTACTAACATCCTATACCTTTCATTTTCAATACTCCTGCCTTCCCATCTCCTTTCTATCCAAATTATTTTCCAACCCACTAGACTATTTTGCACTACTATTTAACCAAATAAACAACAACCTAGACAAAAAAATCCACCAACAACGGGCATGTAAGACGTGCAACGCACGTCGCCCTGTACCTAGTACAATAATGGGCACCACTATGAATGGATGCCAAAAATTATGTGGGATCCAACACAAGTTGAGGTGGGTTCAAGTGGGTTTATATACTTCTAAGTAAAGGATAATGATTATCGCGTTTAATTTAAATTTTTAGCACAAATATTAGAATCACAAAATGCGAGGAAGTTCATTATATTTAAACCTTCGTTAATTAAAATACTAACCAAAAATTGCTATTTTCTCTAAAACTTTGGAAACCATATTTCTGTTGATTGATGTTATCAAAGTTCTAGATTATAATTATACTCTTCTAGTTCATTTTTTTCGTGATTTTTAGTTTGATTAGTGACCTCAATTGTGGGTCCTTTGAAATCTTCTTTTGTGATCTATATCGTACATTTTTTTAAAAAAGGTTGAGCACATCAAGGATCCAAAAAATTGTGATCATCAGAGATTGGCACACAAACAGTCAAGACAAATTAGTCTTATTGTATAATCTCTCAATGACATCCCCCATCCATTTTCGTAAAATAAAATGCCAATATCTAATTATTTTAATTTTTTATATAATAATCTACATAATATTTCCGGCAAATTGAAGGTTCTTATCCCAAACACAGATTACAAAGAGCCCACAAGTAAGATTATTAAGAGGGTAGTAACTTGGATTACTACGGGAATCCCAAATCTGAAATCCCCGTACCGAGGAAGCCCAAAATTCTCGAGTCGACCCCAAGTACCCGACCAGCTCCTATTAAACTTTGTTTTTTTGGTTTTGCATCAGTTTGAAAAACAATCAGCCACTAAAAAGATAGCATTAATGAGCCACTTAAATATTCGAAATTACGTAGATTTGCCCACTTAACTTATACTCCTACACATCGTTAAAATGAAGCGAAAAAGGACAAAACTACCCCTACCATATATACTAATAGGCTTGGTTATTTTCCCTTTCATTCCTAAATCCCCTTTACGATAATCAAATAGACACATTGACTACACATTCAAATAACATCAGAAGGGTTTCTTCCAATTCTAGAGTATTTTTTTCGCATTAAATTCCGGTCTCCTATACCTATAGGCTATATAGCATGTAACATAATTCAAAGCTCAAATTCAAAACCCAAACAAAATTGGGAATACCAAAAATTACAGGATTAAGGAGATCAGAGAGTGCATACAATTTACTATAATCCAGAAACACAACTAGCTAGCACAGATTGAAATACTGGGTTCACCTCATTTTTTTCGTTGATCCACGAAAAAAGGTGTAATAGGTTCATAAAGCTCGACTCAATAGATGAGGCACGACTTCACTATTTCATTTTCGACAAAGAAGTGTCCATGCACGCTTGTGAAACTGGGTGGAAAATAAAAGGGCATACAAGGGAAGGGAAACATGTTACCGAAAAATCACAGATTATAGAAAAATCTTTAGAAACAGAAAAAAATAGAAGATAAAGGGTTAAGAAATTGGCCTGTGTAATCGAGAGAGGCACATCGAAGACGCTGTCCTAAATTCGTTATGCGCTCCCTCCGTGCAGGTTCTAACGATCGCAAACGACTCCAAGATACAACCCAAAACTCAGAGCGATCTAACACAATGCACAGATGCACTAGATTGATTTGCCAAGTTTGTATCAGTTGCCCAAAAGTAGTAGAAGAAAGAAGAAGAAGGGAAACGTTGTATCTGGGGCAGAGAGAGCGAGAGAGAGAGAGAGAAAAGTGACGTTATATCTTTGGGTGTTAAGGAGTTCAAGAATTATAAACTCCTGGTGTCTATTCACAAATAGACACACCTATTCATTTTAAACCAAACACCTTTTGGTTTAAAACTCATACCCCTTGGTGTGCACATTAAATAGAGTTTTGAAGCTTTTAAAATTAATTGAATTTCCAACAATTCCCCACAAGATTCAAAACTCGGAAACAAAAACAAAAATAAAAATAAAACAATAAAATAAATAATAATATTTTAATACCATACAGTAGGTGTAGGTGTTTTTCAGACTTGAATCTCACTTAGTGTTAACAGCTTCCTTCTGAAGGAATCACAGTGAACTAGGTCTTGAACTGAATCCCTTGTTCCAGAATTCTACATATCACACATATGGTACGATACAAACTGTGACGCGGGGTAGCGCTATTACTGGCCATGCACTCAATCTTGATTCTCAGTTTTAGGGAACAGCCGAATCCCCATGGTCGCGGCCTCACGACGCTCTCACTAAATGTGAATCCTCCAAGGATAGAAGTGACAGATGTCTATCCTGCAAGAGTTCTGTTGCCTTGGACTTATTCAGGGTAGATCCCTTCCTTTACCGTCACATTTACATCAACATTCTCATCATAGGGATGAGCAGGAGAATACATATTTAATGAATCTCTTTATTTGGAGTGCTGGAATACGAGTCAAGCTATAAGGATTATTTCTACCCATTGAACTTCCTTCAAGGGATCTCCTATCACAGAAGTCGGGTTACTTCCTTAGTTGACCCCCTGTAGGCTTAAGCCCATCCCCCTCGATAAAATCTAATACTACACTCTTAGATAATCCTTTCGTCAATTGATCTTCTGACTTCACAAAACTCAAAGATACAACATTTTTGTTCACCAGGCTTCTTACAGATTTATTACCATTTTGATCGAGTGTAACACCATTAACGGTTCTCTCCAGTTTCATACCAAGAATTATATAGGCTTCTCCCAAATCTTTCATATCTCGTCGATAAATAAACTTTCACATCATTTATTATCTCCAAATTTGTTCCAAATAATAAAATGTCATCAACATATAAACACAAGATAATGAATTCTCCGTTATCCTCCTTTTGATATAGACATTTGTCATATTCATTAATTCTGAACCCATATTCAAGAATAACCTCATCAAACTTTTCATGCCACTGTTTTGGAGCTTGTTTTAGACCATATAAAGACTTAACCAACTTACAGACTTTATGCTCTTGTCCTTTAACTACAAATCCTTCGGGTTGCTCCATATAAATTTCTTCATCTAAGTCCCCATTTAAGAAAGCCGTCTTCACATCCATTTGATGAATTTCTAATTTGTAGATGGATGCAAGAGCTACTAAGACTCTAATAGTTGTAATCCGAGAAACTAGCGAATATGTATCAAAATAATCTATCCCTTTCTTTTGTGTAAATCCTTTGGCTACTAATCTGGCTTTGTACTTATCTATGCGTTCATCAGGTTTCAATTTCCTTCTAAATACCCATTTACAACCAACAGTTTTGCTCCCAGGAGGTAGGTCTGTTAATTCCCAAGTGTTATTCTAGAGAATTGATTCAATCTCACTATTGATAGCTTCCTTCCAAAATGGAGCATCTAAAGAAGACATAGCCTCTTTAAAAGAACTAGGTTCCCCTTCAGTCAAAAACATGAAAAAATCATCTCCAAAATTTTCCTCAATCCTTGTTCTCTTACTCCTCCTAGGTTCTAAATCTGTAGGTTCATCTGCTATTGGCAAACTAGTGCTAGTAGAAGGTTTATCGACTACAGGTTTTGGCAATCTAGTTTTATAAGAAAAAATATCCTCAAAAAAGGTAGCTTCACGAGATTCAATAATTGTATTATTCGATATTTCACTAACCTCAGAATTAAAAACTAGGAATTTATTAGCACAACCTATCTTTTTCCGCTTTGGATCCGGAATTAACACTTTAATCAACACTTTAATCAGACCTCAATTTTTTTAATCTTCCTCTCCAACTTATTTTCTACTTCCGCTTTATAAATCTTGAATTTGCTAAACACCTCGTCCTTATGTCCAATCAAGTATATGTAACAATACCTCGAACAATTGTCTAGAAAAACTGGAGTCCAGGGAAATGCTCTCTGATCTTAGCAGATCCAAACCATTTTTTTGTACCCTACCTTAACGGGTTGAACCAACATCTACCATTCACTAACAACTGCCTTTCTTTAGAAACATTGACAAGTACCAGAGAGGTTATAAGCGGGCTGATATGGGTAGGTTCATGGTCCGGTTTCAAATTGTCACCTCTAGGAGATTCATTGTCTAGTTTCTAGGTCGACAGGTCTAGCAAACTTATGCTGCAAGAGTCATCAGGATGTTCTTTAACATAAGGCACACACCTTTGCATCCATTTCTCATAAGTGAATTCCACGATTTGGGATGAAAACCGCTAGCGAAACCTCCTCCAAGTTTTGCCGACCGCCACCACAACCAGATTTCGCCGACCGCAACCACCGCGTACCCCCACCAACGTCGAAACCTCCTCCACCACCACCAGATTGTGTTTTCTACTCTTAGCCACTCAAAAGATTGTGTTTACTTCTCAGCTTCTCTACTCTCTTAGCCACTCAAAATATTGTGTTTTCCAGATAACTTCGATCCTGTTAATTCAAACAATAGAAATCAGCTCATGTACTATTCAGCACCATATTATTTGCACAAATATACCGTAAACAACAACAAACGTTACAGTATAAGTACCACGAGGCATCATTTAATTATATGCTCACAAATACTTGTAGGCATTCACAGGGACGGATCCGGGGAGGGGGGCACATGCCCCCGCTGACCCCCTACTTGTCAATGTAAAAAAAAAAATTAAAAAAAAGAAAAATAAGTATTGTATATATATTATTTGTGTTGGGATCTAGTAACATAGCTTGGGTGTTGCCTGGTGGTAAGGTGTGCTACCTCTATGTTGAAGGTTGCGTGTTTAACTCCTGCCTCCCTCTTTTTTAAGCCACAAAATTGAAAGATTTATCAAACAAAGGTGATTGTTAAGATTTGAACCCTTAACTTGTGGTTCCAAAACCAACACCCCCTCTTGTCACTAGACCAACAACACTCATTGTACAATAAACCAGTAGTTTTATTATATATTTTGAACTCATAATGGTAATAATAATTCCCTTAGTATTTTTTTTCCGGAATTTTAATTTTATCCATTCTTTTTAAGAAAACGATACAAAATGATGAGAAAATTGTTTAACTTACATATTTTTTAATCTAGAGATCTTTTACAACAGTCCCTAGTCTTCAATAATTTCTTCTCTGATATTAGGTTTAGAATCAATCTTACACAATTTCTTGTCCCTTGCAAAATCGTTAACTATGAAAAAAATTGCACAATTAAAATTAATAAGATGCCCCCGCCGGGATGGATTTCTGGATCCGTCCCTGGGCATTCATACCTCTACACCAAAAACTAAGTTCTTCTATCAGTGAATGCATATATAAGACTGCACTTACTGATTTATTGGACCCTCAAATGCACTAACGCATTCAACCATGCTTTTGACTAATACTATTATTTGATCTGGAAAATTCATGTGCAAAGTAGTGAAGAAGGATATTTTTCAGTAACGAAACCCATCTATACAAGAGTTTTATGCAATAACAGGCTTCAAATAGAAAAATATTGCCAGGAGATCATTTAATCACAACCGTACATATAACCCACTATGCACACATGAATATAAGAGAACCGTGAGGAAAATATATAAGAGTTTAACATAACAATAGGCAATGCCCACTCTCTCTCCTCTCTTCTCTCTTCTCTCTTCTCTATCTTTTCGGACGAGGATAATGAATTTGTCAGTGCGGAGAAAAAAATAAATACTAAATAGGGAAAAATGCAACCCTTTGAGGTTTTTAAAAAAATAAAAGGAAAGGAAAAATATCACCCGTATTAATGTCACAAGTGAAATTCCAATTGAAGTGTATTTTGCGTAATTCAACTTTTCAAAGTGAATAATGATTACTACTGTATCATTAATAATTTCGATTTTCCAAACTAGACAAACAAATTGAGTTTTTTTTTATATAAGAAGAAATGGTTCACACTCAAGGACTCCGTCCAAAATACAATGGTAAAAATCTAGTCAAATTCTCGAGACAAAAAGGATAAACACCGAAAGCACTAAAGTGGAGAGGTATCTCAGTTTCTTCTTTTTAAAGCCAAACTCATGGTTGGTTCCCCACCCATGAGTTTGCAAGAGGGTGCTAAAGGATGGTTAGTGAAATTTCATTTCATTTGATTTTTCATTAGTCATGTATTTCAGGTGATTTTGGTTGTAAATCTGTTATTAGTTAGTTAAGTGAAGTTTAGGCGGGACGAGCTGTGCCAACTCATCTATACTTGTGAATCTCTTTCATCCAATCAGATAGTAGGTCAGGTCAGAGTATAAAGCATCCACAATGACCTAACCAAAATTGGGTAACCAAAAGTTGGCATATCAGCTTTTGGTTATTCATTTAGAGGTTGTTAAAGTAAGCAATGTTAAGTTCCACATTGGTGTGTGTTTTCCCATAATAAAAAAGAATGGGCCCCATTAAATTTTCTTTCCTGCGTTGAATTTTTTCGAGCCAAAATGGAATTCCGGAGGGAACGCTTTCGAGCCAAAATGGAATTCTGGAGGGAACGCAAGAAACGACACTGAAATGAAACTCAATGGAAATTCAATCTTCATGAATTCTTTCCCGCCTGCAAGTAACTCGTTCATTTCCACAATATTCTCCTCTCTCTCTCTCTCTCTCTCTCTCTCTCTCTCTCTCTCTCTCTCTCTCTCTCTCTCTCTCTCTCTCTCTCTCTCTCTCTCTCTCTCTCTCTCTCTCCCAGAACTGGTCCAATGGATTTCCAGTTCTCTCAATCCTCCAAAATTATGGAATCACAAATACAAATCCAAAGCCAGAGCCAAAGGGAAACAGAGAAACAAAAGAAAACAAAAACAAGGAAATTGAATTACTCACAGGATGATGATGAAGCACTAGGAAAGCTTGGTTGCATATTACCGAAGATGCTGTGGTCGGAAGGGATCAAAAGTCTACAAAGGTATGGAGGCAAATTATACAAAGTTTCCATCAATTTTTGGGCAGGATCACGGAGAGAAATGTTGCACCTTGCAAAATAGGTGGCAAACTATTTCACATGATTTCTCCAAGTTTTGTGGGTATTACAACAAGGTCGAGCGATTGAACCCCAGTGGATGGAATGATGAAATGATTGTCAGTAAAAACCAATTAAAGTTGTTGTTTTACGTTCGGGCTAAATTTTTTTATTGGCTCCAGTAAAGTTAATAGTTCACTTTTTTGCCTTTGAACTGTTCGTTAAAATGCTCCAAAGGAGAATTTGCTGATTTGACTCTGTTTTTACTCTAAAAGAATTTGAGTTTGATATGATTATGTTGAGTAAATCGACTAACTTGAACTCCAAGATGATAGCTACAGGCTCGATTAAGTCTTTCCTCGCTACTACAACCTGATAATCGATCATATTTGATTGTTGAAAATGGCATTAATCAACATATTGTTTGTTAGCATGATGTGTAACATGTAGTAGATGTTCAACAGTACAGAGCATAGTGAATGGGCTCTAGATTGAAAACTGTGATTCTTTCATGATAAGACAATATCTAAATTTTTCATCCTGTTTTAAGTCTACTGATTTTTCTATTCCTCTTACATCCTTTGATGATATTGTCATTACTCTACCTTCTCTTCTTTCTTCTTCTGCATCTGTAACTTCTACATCTCAGTCACCACATTCTAGTGCACCTATTCCTTCTACTGTCTCTTCTTCGTCCCAGCATTCAGTGAACATTTTTTCTTCCTTTGTGACTGCTGAGGTAACTAGCACTACTCCTATTTCTTCCTCTATAGGCTTTCTTCCTTCTGTTCATCATATGCAGACCAGGTCAAAATATGGAATCTATAAACCTAAACATCCTTTTGTCTCTTGTAACTACTCTGTCTTCTATTTCTCACGAACCAAAGAATTTCCAAGAAGCCATCCCTCATGTAGTTTGGCAGAAAGCAATGGCAGAAGAGTATGAGGCTTTGGTAAAACAGGGTACTTGGGTTTTGGTCCCTCCTTCTCATGGTCACATTATAGGTTGCCAATGGATTCTTAAAATCAAAAAGCATTTTGATGGGACAGTTGCAAGGTATAAGGCTAGGCTAATAGCCAATGGCAATCAGCAAGCAGAAGGACTTGATTTTGTAGAAACTTTTAGTCCAGTGGTGAAACAACCCACTGTTAGGATTGTTTTAAGTCTAGCAGTGCAGTTTAATTGACCTCTTAGACAGCTTGATGTGTCTAATGCCTTTTTACATGGGGTGATTACTGAAGATGTATACATGAGACAACTATTAGGGTACAGAGATCCAACTCATCCACATTATGTGTGCAAACTAAATAAGGCACTTTGTGGTCTAAGACAGGCACCAAAAGCATGGTTTTCAGTCTTTTCTTCCTATCTCTTGACTCTTGGTTTTACTATAAACAAGTCAAATACCTCTTTGTTTATCTTGCACAAAGATCATGCCATCACCTTAGTCCTTGTCTATGTTGATGATATAATTTTAATTGGAAGTGATGTTAATTTCATTCCACTTTGGTTACACAATTTAGTTCTCAGTTTGTTATGAAGGATCTTGGTAAATTGCACTATTTTCTTGGTGTGGAGGTGACATCCATAGAACATGGTATGTTTCTCTCTCAGACAAAGTATGCTACAGATATTCTATATAAGGCTGGCATGCTTGATTGTAAACCAAGTCCATCTCCCATTTCTTCTAAGAAGCCTGTGGATCCTTCTGACCCTTATTTTGAAGATGTTACTCTATTCAGAACCTTAGTTGGGTCTCTCCAATATCATACCTTAACAAGACCTGAGATTGCCTTCTCAGTAAACTCAATGTGTCAACATATGCACCAACCTAAACTCAGTCATTATGGAGCTATAAAACGTTTATTGAGATATATCAAAGGGTCTCTTACTCATGGTCTTCATCTTTCTAAAGGTCCTTTATCTTTGACTGCATACACAGATGCAGACTGGGATGGAGAACTAATGACAGACGTTCTACCACTGGTTTGTTAAGACTTAAGTTTGTTTATTTACTTTGAATAAGTCTTTGTTTTTCCTAGTCTTTAGGAGTTTGTTTTATCAGTTTGTTTTATCACCAGATTTCTAGGAGAATAAGTAGTGATATCAGTAATGGGAGTAGTCTGTTATTGTTAGTTCCTTATTTTTAGAAACTGCTGCAAGTTAGTTCCTAACTTTGTGGCTTGTAATCTTCTATTTAAGCAGTTCATTCAAGTGAATAAAGTACTTCAATTTCTGTTCATTGTTCTTTTCTCTCAAATTTATAATAGTGGTATCAGAGCCATAGAAAAACAAGAGTTGAAGTAGATCATCTCCAACAGAGCAGAAGCTCTTTCTACTCACTCTTGTGTTGCAGCAACATATTCTAAATGGCGAATGAGCATTTTGTGCAACCTGCTATACCGCGCTTTGATGGTCACTATGATCATTGGAGCATGTTGATGGAGAACTTCCTGAGATCCAAAGAGTATTGGCCTCTCGTGGAAACAGGTTTTGTTGAACCTGAGAAAGATGCGGTGTTGACGGAAGCACAAAAGTCGAAGCACGAGGAACTAAAGTTGAAGGACTTGAAGGCAAAGAACTACTTATTCCAGGCAATTGATCGCACAATCCTGGAGATTATTTTCACCAAAGACACTTCGAAACAAATCTGGGATGCGATGAAGCAAAAGTATCGAGGCAACGCAAAGGTTAAGCGGGCACAGCTCCAAGCACTTCGTGCCCAATTTGAGACTCTTCGTATGCAGCCGACAGAGTCAGTGGAGGAATTTTTCTCCAGAACTTTGTCGATTGCAAACAAGATGAGATCGAGTGGAGAAAAGATGGAAGACATCACTGTCATTGAGAAGGTTCTTCGATCAATGACCAGGAAGTTCGATCATGTGGTCTGCTCCATTGAAGAATCGAAGGATCTAGATGTTCTTTCGATTGAAGAGTTGATGAGTTCTCTGACTGTCCATGAGCAGCGAATAAATCAGCATGAAGTGGTGGAGCAAGCATTGCAGCTACAACACTCGATCAACAATCCATCTTTGCAACAGAAGGGTTGCAAACGTGGAAAAGGAGGAAGCAGCTCCAACAACAAAGACCAAGGCAAAGGTAGAGGAAGGGATGATCAGCGCGGTGGTGACCAGGAATCAAAATCATTTGACAAGTCCAAAGTCAAATGTTTTCGATGTAACAGATTTGGTCATTTCCGCTCTGAATGCAGAACCAAGATGCACAAAGGAAAAGGAGCAAAGTCAAATTTTGCAGAGGAGGATGAAATTTCTCTTCTGATGGCTTGCAATGTCGCTGAGGAGACCCGTCAAAGCATGTGGTACTTGAACACAGGATCAAGTAACCACATGTGTGGGAACAAGTCTATATTCTCTGAATTAGATGAGTCCTACCGTTCATCTGTCAAATTTGGAGATGGTTCAACTGTCTCTGTCATGGGGAAGGGCAGTGTTCAAATCCCGACATCAAAGAACGCTCATCAGACCATATCAAGTGTATTCTACGTTCCAGGTTTGAAGAGTAATCTGTTAAGTGTGGGGCAACTTCAAGAAAAGGGGTATGAGATCGTGATAAAGGAAGGAATGTGCCGCATTCAAGATCAAAGGAAGGGTTTGATCACTCAGGTTAGTATGACAGCAAATCGAATGTTCCCTTTACATTTCCAGAGTGATACGCTTCCTTGTTTTTCTGCTATGGTGAAAGATGCAGCTTGGCTGTGGCATTTCCGCTACGGTCATTTGAACTTCTCTGGTTTGAAGTTGTTGCAACAAAAGCATATGGTTACGGGACTTCCACAGATTGATCATCCTTCACGAGTTTGTGAAGAGTGTGTCATTGGCAAGCAACATCGGGATCCTTTTCCGAAGGGAGTTGCATGGAGGGCCAAGAAGGTTTTGGAGCTGGTGCACTCGGATATATGCGGTCCCATTACTCCGTCATCTAACAGTAATAAGAGGTACTTCATCACCTTTATTGACGATTTTACTCGCAAAACATGGGTCTATCTATTGCAAGAAAAATCTGAAGCTTTCTTAGCATTTAAAAATTATAAGGCTCTTGTTGAGAAGGAAGTTGGGCAGCCTATTAAAATTCTCCGAACAGACCGTGGTGGAGAATACAACTCACACGAATTTGCAAATTTCTGCGAGTTACATGGTATCAAAAGGCAGCTTACAACTTCTTACTCACCACAGCAAAATGGTGTTTCGGAACGGAAAAATCGGACAATCTTAAATATGGTGCGGAGTATGTTGAATAGGTCATCTCTTCCTAAGAGATTTTGGCCTGAAGCAATCTTGTGGAGTATTCATCTGTTGAACAGAAGTCCTACTGTTGCTGTCCGAGATAGGACGCCTGAAGAAGCATGGAGTGGTAGAAGACCGAGTGTGGATCATTTGAGGATTTTTGGGTGCACAGCTTACGCACACGTACCAGACGAGAAGAGGAAGAAGCTTGATGATAAAGGGGAAAAGTGTGTCTTTCTCGGGGTCAGTGAGCAGTCCAAGGCGTATAAGTTGTTCAATCCAGTCACTCGGAAGATTATTATCAGTCGGGATGTTGTTTTTGATGAAGACAAGATGTGGACAGAAGCTGCCAACAATTCTATTCCGCACATTCCAATGAGTTTGGACGATGATCAAGAAGAAAGTCATCCTCAACCAATAGTTGGTGATCAACCAACTGGTGTACAACAACCATTCGATCCAAGCTCATCGAGTGAAGCTGCAGCAATTCCTGAAGAGGATAACTCTGAATCATCAACCATGTCCAGACCAGAACGTAGCAAAAGGAGACCAGCATGGATGCAAGATTATGTGGTAAGTGGAGTTGATCAAACTGATGATCCACTTACTCATTTTGCTATGTTTGCAGACTGTGATCCTATTCTATTTCAAGATGCTGTCAAAGATCCAAAATGGCAAAAAGCTATGGATGCCGAAATTGCAGCTATTGAGAAAAACAACACGTGGGAATTAACTGATCTTCCCGGTGGACAAAAGTCAATTGGTGTCAAGTGGATATACAAGACGAAGTTGAATGCGGAAGGGAAAGTCGATAAGTACAAAGCTCGCCTAGTTGCAAAAGGTTATAAGCAAGAGTATGGCGTCGACTACAAAGAGGTTTTTGCTCCAGTTGCAAGACACGATACCATTCGGTTAGTGCTTGCATTAGCGGCACAAAACTCGTGGCCTATCTACCAATTGGACGTGAAATCTGCATTCTTACATGGCGAGTTGCAAGAATCCGTGTATGTTGATCAACCTCAAGGGTATGTGCAACAAGGAAAGGAGAACAAGGTGTACAAGCTAAGGAAGGCTCTTTATGGA
This sequence comes from Vaccinium myrtillus, assembly GCA_016920895.1. Taxonomy (NCBI): domain Eukaryota; kingdom Viridiplantae; phylum Streptophyta; class Magnoliopsida; order Ericales; family Ericaceae; genus Vaccinium; species Vaccinium myrtillus. The sequence goes on from CM029270.1 coordinate 33,003,073, forward strand.
CTTAAGCAAGCTCCTCGAGCTTGGTACAGCCGCATAGCAGCATATTTTTCAAGGTCAGGTTTTCAACAATGTCCATATGAGCATACTTTGTTTGTTAAAAATGGATCTACTGGTGAATCATTAATTGTATGCTTATATGTCGACGATTTAATCTTTACTGGAAGTAGTACTGCTATGTTTGATGATTTCAAGCGGTCAATGATGAACGAATTTGATATGTCTGATCTTGGATTAATGCATTACTTCCTTGGCTATGAAGTAGCACAAAATTCTGTCGGGATCTTTATCTCGCAAAAGAAATATGCTCGTGAAATTTTGGACAGGTTTCAGATGATGAATTGCAATTCAGTTGGTACTCCAGTCGAGCTTGGGCTGAAGCTTACCAAAAACTGTGAAGGAAAGAAGGTTGACTCAACTCTCTACAAGCAAATTGTGGGGAGCCTTATGTATCTGAATGGAACAAGACCAGATATAACGTATGCAGTCAGCCTCATAAGTAGATTCATGGAAACTCCTATAGAGTTGCATCTCTTTGCAGCCAAAAGAATTCTCCGATACTTGCAAGGGACGATTGGTTTTGGCATACTCTACAAGAAGGGTGAAAGTTGTGGTTTAATTGGTTTCACTGATAGTGACTATGCAGGTGATCAAAATGATAGAAGAAGCACCTCTGGATATGCATTTATGATGGGGTCGGGGGCTGTTTCTTGGTCATCGAAAAAGCAACAGATTGTTACTTTGTCAACCACTGAAGCTGAATTTGTTGCCGCTGCAGCGTGTGCATCTCAAGCAATTTGGTTAAGAAGACTTCTTGAAGAGTTGGGCTATCATCAAAACAGTCCCACGCTGGTTTACTGCGATAGCACTTCAGCAATAAAGCTTTCCAAGAACCCAGTTCTACATGGGAGAAGTAAACATATTGATGTGCGGTATCATTTTTTGCGTGATCTTGTAAATGATGGTACTATTGATCTAATCTACTGCAGAAGTGTGGATCAAATTGCGGATATTTTTACAAAGCCTCTCAAATTGGACGTGTTCGTTAAGCTGCGAAGGCTGCTCGGTGTTTGTTCCATGAAAGATCCAGTTTGAGGGATGGAGCTGCAAGTTTACTCGGCAACAAGTAAGCTGAGAGGGACAAGATTGCCGGAGGGGCTGGGCCGGTGAAGTACTCTTTCTAAACTGAATGACAGTAGCACTCAGTTTAAGGGAGGGTGTTAAGACTTAAGTTTGTTTATTTACTTTGAATAAGTCTTTGTTTGTCCTAGTCTTTAGGAGTTTGTTTTATCAGTTTGTTTTATCACCAGATTTCTAGGAGAATAAGTAGTGATATCAGTAATGGGAGTAGTCTGTTATTGTTAGTTCCTTATTTTCAGAAACTGCTGCAAGTTAGTTCCTAACTTTGTGGCTTGTAATCTTCTATTTAAGCAGTTCATTCAAGTGAATAAAGTACTTCAATTTCTGTTCATTGTTCTTTTCTCTCAAATTTATAATATGGTTATGTAGTTTTTGGGTGTTAATGTGTCTTGGTGTGCTAAAAAACAACCCACTGTGGCTAGGTCATCCGCATAGGCAGAATATAGAGCCATGGGTCAAACAGCCACTGACCTAGCATGGAGTCAATAGCTTTTTACTGAATTTACGATTGATATCTCTCCTCCTCATGTGCTTTGGTGTGATAACAAATCTGCAATGGCTTTAGCGTCCAATCCTGTGTTTCATGCTCATACTAAGCACATTGAAATTGAATATCATTTCATTAGAGAGCAGGTGTTGGCTAACAAATTGCAAACATTTTCACCAAAGGGTTATCCGTATCTCAGTTTCTTCTTTTTAAAGCCAAACTCATGGTTGGTTCCCCACCCATGAGTTTGCAGAAGGGTGCTAAAGGATAGTGAGTGAAATTTCATTTCATTTGGCTTTTCATTAGTCATGTATTCCAGGTGACTTTGGTTGTAAATCTGTTATTAGTTTGTTAAGTGGAGTTTAGGCGGGAAGAGCTGTGCCAGCTCATCTATCCTTGTGAATCTATTTCATCCAATCAGATAGCAGGTCAGGTCAGGGTATAAAGGGGGTCTTCTTCTTCTTCATGTAAGAGATTGAAGGAATACACAATGGAATGAAATCGTCTCCTGAGAAATTCTTTTCTTCTATCTTCATCTTTTTAGAAAATTGTTCATTTCAGTATTTTCTCACAAGCAAACCAAACCAAAGTTGAGCTTAGTATGAGTCGGGGAAGGAGAGTAACTTGCTGATCGTCTAGATTTAAATCAAATTAACAATAATCATCTTTGAAGTCCATACTCCCAAAAACAGAGTATGGGTAACGAGTTTGTCAGTGCCGATTAAAAAAAATAAAAATTGTCAGTAAAAAAATGCCACCCTTTGGATGGAAAAAAGAAAAGAAAATTATCACTCTTATTAGATGTGATAGTGAAATTTGAATAGAAGTGCATTTTTGTGAAATTAAACTTTTCAAGATATCACTCTTAACAAGTTGGATTCTTAACAAGTGCGCGCAAGCTAGCCCGAACATCCCCCTTTTTTTTTTTTTAAAAGGTTGGATTCTCCAAACTAGACAAATAAAAAGAGTTGGAGGAGGTAGTACTAATTTTCTCTTTGATAAGACAATTTTGAAATGTCATGATTTCTTACCAAACCTTACTAGTTTTGAATAGAGACAATGAGAAATAAAATAGACACTGCTGTGTTTGGTGGAGAGTTTTGAGAAATATTTTTGAGATAGTGTTTGGATGGATTTTTGGAAAAAGTAATAATTAGAGAGATGTGTAATAATAGGATAGAGATAGAGAGAGAAATGAGAATAATGATTGGAGAGAGGGGTATGAGTAGAGAGAAAAATGTGATTAATGATTAGAGAGATGAGATATGGAGAAAGAATCTTTTTGGAAATTTTTTAAGGAATGTGAAGTGAACAAAGTGAAATTTCGGATATTCTTGATCATTTTCATTTTTTATCAAAAGAAGAATTAAGAGATCAAATTTACCTCTCTTTTTTCCCTTTTTTCCTCACCAAACTTAAAAATTCTAAGGAGTTTGCAAGCCAGTTTTACCTTTTGTATTTCCTCTGTTGGATGAAACTTGTTACCTTCTCTAAAATGTTTTAGGGGTGATACATAGTTATTGGAATCTAGATGTCTCTCATCTCTACAGTAATACTTATGTAGTTAGGGATGTAAGTTTTAACCGAAAAACTGAATCGATCAACCGAATCAGACAATTTTTTACATTTTCGGTTGATTTTATGAATAGGTCGGTTCGGTACATTTTTAATTATATCAGTTCATTTCTGTTTTCCAATTCGGATTCGTGAAAAAAAAATAAAGACCTTTAAGAACTCAATGAAAATTGATTTTAAAGTGAACGAGCAGAATCAATGTGTTCCAATTTCTGGCCTTGCACCGACCATCCAATGGACCATCCACTCCACCTGTGGCTCGTGACTCTCTCGTTACAGTATGCACTTCACTCCCAGGTTCCTGTTATGGGTCATCCTCTCCGGATTTGGACTAAAGAATGCTCGGGCTTGGGATTCGGCAAGCTCAATTTGAATTGGGCTTGCCAAATCAATATAATTAGCTGGTGCATAAGAGCATCTCCTGCAGCCTCGGCACTCACCTCGCCCATATCCCCGCAGCTGCAGTACTTCGCCACACCTGGCGAGGTGTGGCAAGCTCGCGTCTCTCTCTCTCTCTGTGGAAAAAACGAGCTCGCCAGAGAAGTGATCCTAAAATCAATTTGAGACTAGAGGGTTGTAGATCTCATCGAGCCGATTTCAATTGTGCAAAACTCGTCGAAGTCGGAGTCGGCCAGAGTCGGCCAGAGCCCGCACGCGCCGGTCAACGGACGCGCGTGTCGGAGAGTGAGATCCACTCTCGCGCATGTTGTTCACGCGCCAAAGAGGTTAAAGACGATTCTGAGGTGTTTTTTTATTTTTTATTTTTGTTGAGGCAAGTGGCTAGGCTATTTGGTACAGTTGATATTTTTTGGCTAGCTATATCATTATATGGCACTTTTCTTGCCAAATTTGTTGAGGATATCATTGGGGCTGTTGGAGATGCTTTAATTGAGTTGGTTGGTATACAAATTCGCATGGTTGTTTTCGATCAACAGCATTCAAGCTCACATGAAACAGCATAAGAATTTTAT
>CM029270.1:33008242-33118611 GCA_016920895.1 Vaccinium myrtillus
ATTGATAACGCTACTTATTACAAAGGCGACTCCTAACTAGATTCAAGATTGTGGGCATCCCTCACATCTTGCGGGTGGCCTTCATTCCATCAGCATAATTAAAAGTCTAAGACCAAAATTCTACAATCCAAAACAATATTTTGAATGAAAATGGTAGCATCCAAAGGGTTTTTCAAAGCATGAAAAAACCTCAAGGCTATCTGTTGATATTTCCACACTTCTGAAACCCTTCCTAACAGCCCACCTCAGACCTCGAAGCACAGCTAACGCTTCTATAATGGTCGATGTCTCGATGACGCTGAAAGGGGAAAATATTAATTGTGAGTATTGTAAATAAAGAAACTGAATGTCACTCGAGGCTACCGTGATGTCCGGGTAAAAGCCCACCGCATTACAGTGGCTGTCCAGGTAAAAACCCACCGTATGAAGGCAATGAATCAAAAGAGTTATAGGTACCATTTATTTACCAAGTTATCTATTAGGCTCAAGATGACCATCCGTAGTGGGTTGACAAAAAAGTTTGGGTTTCGGCCACCATTTTCCCCGGCGAAAAGAAGAAGAAAAAAAAACGTCAACTTAATTCGTTCGCCAATCGCTTGACACCATATTTGTACACTGTTAGAAATGCAAGTTGAAATTAAAGCTCCATTGCAAGTCAAGTTCACGAATGTCGACAACCGAAGAAATAAGTAAATACTGCTCCGACTCCGAAAACAGCAAAACGTTAATTTGTATACTGCACCCAACCTCTTCCATGACCACAAAACAATAAAAGATGTTGTAAACTGCCTCAAGCTACAATCAGCTTTATGTCATACCGTTCTCCTAGTAAAAACAACACCGAAGTTCCCAATCACAGTACGAGTAACCAACTACCCAATGGCAAGCTCTCGTTCAAGTTTCTCAACCAGTTGCACAGAGATAGGAAAAGAGGAAATTGTGATATTCCATTTACTTACACGACCAGCTAAAAATCAGCTATACTAAAATACAGGGGGCCAAAGAGGAGGTTCATTGTCTAGTTTCTAGGGCGACAGGTCTTAGAAACTTATGCTGCAAGAATCATCAGGATGTTTGTTAACATAAGGCATACACCTTTGCATCCATTCCAGGATCAAACTATGCTTTCTCGTACGTGAATTTCTCGATTTGGGCCAACACTTCTCAGCTTATCTACTCTAAGCCACTCAAAAGATTGTGTTTTCCACAGAACTTCAATCCCGTAAATTCAGACAATAGAAATCAGCTCATCTACTATTCAGCACCATATTATTTGCTCGAATATTCCATAAACAACAACAAACGTTACAGTATAAGTACCGTGAGACACCATTTTATATGCTTACAGACACTTGTCCACATTCATACCTCTATACCAGAAACTAAGTTCTTCTACTGGTGAATATATAAGACTACACTTGATGATTTATTGGACCTTCAAATGCACCAACACATTAAGATCTGAAAAATCCATGTGCAAAGTAGTGAAGAAGGATATCTTTCAGTAGCGAAACCCACCTATATGAGATTTTTATTCTATAACAGGCTTCAAATAGAAAAATATTGTTGCGGCATCAAATTTAACAGGATAATGCCTGGAGATCATATAATGACAACCGTACATATAACCCAATACACACACATGCATATAAGAGACCCGCAAGGAAAATATATAAGAATTTAACATAATAATAGGCAATGCCTTTTTCCAAGTATATAAATCTAAGTGTACCTTAATGGCTGGACATTCTTAACTCCAGGTCTCTCACTAATTGACTATCCTTCGGCACAAACTTCTTCATCACTTCTTAGCAACGCGTCTTGTCCTTCAATTGAAATTAAATCAAAAACCAAGGAAACATTGCATTTGGCGAAAAACAGATTCAAATCATTTCCTCAAGGAAAAAAAAGGTCACAAAGGACTTCAAATGTCAAAGAATTCCGCATCGATAATGCTGAGTGTGAAGTCATTCCACTGGCAACCAGGCCATCCTCACAGGACCTTGCATCACAGCAATGAGGTGTTAACATCAGGAGATGACCCTCTGGAAGTAAATGAAGTGACGAGATCCCTTGCAGTATCAAGTTTTTTTATTCATACAAAATGCATCAATAAAATTTGTGTTCTTAGCAATATCGAGATCTAAACCTTTGTTTTCCATCAGGTGAATAAGAACAATTATTCATCAATATGCCCACTTTCGCAAAGGCCTTTCAACGAGACCACAAGTTTTAATGTCGGGAATTAGGCCGGCAGCTTGCATCTCAGTAAGGGTTTCTTGGGCAGCAGTATACCTTTCTATCTGAACAAGACCCTGCAATATAGCATCGAAAGTAATAATGTCACCTTTCAAACCCCGTAGAGGCATTTCTCGGCAGAGATGCATGGCTTCATCAAATTGCATGTTCTTCCAATATCCTTTGATCAAAATGTAATAGCAAAAAGTGTTAGGATGAACGGACTTATCCACCATTGCATTTAACATTCTCATTGCTTCATCCATCCGCCATGCAAACAATAACCCTCCATGAGACTAGACTAGGTGACTACATTAGAATCCACACCACTTTCTTCCATTACTTCAAGCAATTCCCTCGCTTCCTTTTTCATACCTTGCTTGTTAAGTGCACTGACCAACACAGTTAATGTATGACCATTTGGTGAAATACCACTCTCCAACATTTCTCTTACCATTTCTCGAGCCTCCTTCCACTTACAAAAATTGTAGAGGCCATGAATCAATGACGTATAAGTGACGACATCTGGACAAACTCTTTTTCCTTTCATTTCTAATAATAAGTTCATAGCGTCATCCATCTGGCCTCGCAAGCAATATCCATCCATGAGACTATTGTATGTGACTACATTTGGATCCACACCTCTTTCTTCCATGACTTGAAGTAACTCCTCCGCTTCCTTTGTCATACCTTGCTTGCTAAGTGCACTGACCAGCACATTAAATGTATGAACATTCGGTGAAATACCACTTTCCGACATTTCTCTTAGCATTCCTATAGCCTCCTTCCTCTTGCCATGTTTGCATAGGCCATCAATCAAAGAGTTATAAGTGACGACATCTGGACGAACTCCTTTTCCTTTCATTTCTAATAAGAGTTTCATAGCGTCATCCATCTGGCCTCGCAAGCAGTATCCGTCCAAGAGATAAGTGTATGTGAATACATTTGGATCCACACCTCTTTCTTCCATGACTTGAAGCACCTCCTCCGCTTCCTTTGTCATCCCTTGCTTACAAAAAGAATCTACCCAGACATTAAATGTCCGAACATTGGGCGAAATACCACTATCGAACATCTCCCTAACAACTTCTTGGGCAGCAGTATATCTTTTTGTCTGAACCAGACCCAGCAATATAGTGTTGAAAGTAATGATGTCATGTTTCAAACCACGTAGAGGCATTTCTCGGAAGAGACGCACTGCTTCATCTAATTTCATGTTCTTGCAATATCCATTGATCAAAATGTTGTAGCAAAAAGTGTTAGGATGAAGGCCCCTATCCACCAGGGCATTTAACAATCTCATTGCTTCGTCCATCTGACCTTGCAAGCAATATCCGTCCATGAGACTAGTGTACGAGACTATATTAGGATCCACACCTTTTTCTTCCATGACTTCAAGAAACTCCTCTGCTTCCTTTGTCATCCCTTTCTTGCTAAGTGCACTCACCAACATAGTAAATGTATGAACATCTGGCAAAATACCACTTTCCAACATTTCTCTCAGCATTCCTATAGCCTCGTTCCACTTGCCAAGTTTGCATAGGACGTCAATGATCATGTTATATTGCACCGAGTCAGGTTTCAAATCTCCTTCTTCCGCTATCCTCAAAAACCTAATAGCTGCTCCCGTGTCTCCCATTTTGCAAATTCTGTTAATTAATGATCCATACCTAGCCACTTCGAATTTGATTTCTCCTTTTTCAACTAGTGTTTTAAATAACTTCACGGCCTCAGCAGTTTTACCTTCTGTAATAAGTCCATTTAACAGAGTGGTGAAGGTAACCACATCAGGTGTGTAACCGTGTTTAAAGAAGCGGCCTAGAAGAGAGAACCCAAAACCAACTCGATTCATGCGACAGTAACAGTTAATTAAAATGTTCAAGGTATAAAACTCTACCTGAATGCATATCAACTGCAACTCGTTAAAATGAGAAAGAGCTTCCATGTAATGACCCGCTCTCGCACAAATCCTTAACTCTTTAGTTAATTCAGCTGCTCGCAGATTACGGGACCCCACGTAGCGCTGATTTCTCGGCTTGGGTTGGTGTTTTGCTTGATTGGAGATGGTTGGAGAAGGAGTAGAACTAGGGTTTATAGTGTTGGAATGACAGCGAAGGGCAAAACGTGAATGGTGGGGTGGAGAGAGAAGATTACCTTTCCGGAAATTAGCAGATTCCATGGGACTGATTATCGGAAAAGCAACAATCTGATGAGCCATCTTCTTCTTCTCCGTCCTCTGCCCACTCTCTCTCCTCTCTTCTCTCTCTTTCGGATGAGAATGAGGATAACGATTACGGAAATTTGGGTAATGAGTTTGTCAGTGAAAATTACTATTCTTTCCTTCGACTTGTGACTACTGACATTTGTAGCCCTTGGGAATGTCATCTGAAGGAGAAAATGAAACAGGCACCGACCGGTGGTACCGACCACGTACCGACCAGCGTTAGGATCCCGTTGTGGATCCCAAACAATTAATCTGAACCGTTGACCCATTTCAAAATCAAATTCCGAGTGGGACTACGCGGGAATCGATGCAATCAGACTGCTATATTAGCTCGATCCAAAAAAAATGAATGAAATGGGGTGATTTTGGATCGAGCTCATAGAGTCGTCCGATTGCATCGATTCTTGCGTGGGCCCACTCGGAATTTGATTCTGAAATGGATTAGACGTTTTGGTTAGAAATAACTAGAAACAAAATATACCCCTTTTTTTATACATATTTTTCACCATTTTCATCTTTTTATTCAAACGAGAGAAGATTTTCCTGCAACGCAAGTATTTTTTTACCTTTTCTATTGGCTCTATTGAATGAGAGATGTGTTACTTTCTATAAAAAGTTTTAGTGTGACAATGATACTATAATTATCGGAATGAAAATGTCTCTTCTACAATAATAGGCACCACTATGAATGGATGCCAAAAATTACGTGGGATCTAACACAAGTTGAGGTGGGTTCAAGTGGGTTTATATACTTCTAAGTAAGGGGTAATGATTATCGCGGTTAATTTAATATTTTACCAGTATTAAAATCACAAATTGCGAGGGAGTTTTAAACCTTTGTTAATTTAAGTACTAACCAAAATATGTATGTGGATCCTTTGATATCTTTATTTGGGATCTAAGTCGTTCATTTTTCAAAAATATTGAGCACATCAAGGGTCCAAAAAATTATGACATCAGATATTGGTACACAAACAATTAAGACAAATTAATCTTGTAGTATAATATCTCAATGACATCGGCCATCCATTTTCGTAAAATAAATGGTCTCCGATATGACTCCGTGGCGGCTCCAAAGCCAAGCCACAATGGTCACATGACCACCCAAAATAAATAAATATAACTCTTATAATACATGTAGAAATATTTAGGATAGTCCATGACTTGAGTCTCAAACCATATACTAATGGACACCTAGTCCAAAGTTATATGAACACCTACCCCAAATATAGCCCAAAGCCATACGAACACGTACCCAAAATACATCACTTTTATTGAGAGTGATGAATTTAATGCCGTTAAAAGGGAGACTATTTTGCAACGATTTCAAAATATGAAAACTCCTCGAGAGTAATTGTAATATAGTATATTATACTGTGCAATTTTTGGGAGGAATTGTTGATATCAATATATAATACAGTAGTATTTGGTTACACATAGCCGTGATTTTTAGAGGTAGTGTAGTATAAGTTTTTTTTTAACACTCTTCCAAAAATTCCTGGAGCCGTTCATAATCTTCAGTCATTAATAAACAATTTGTTGGACAATATTCAACGCAATTGTCACAAAATATACGGATTCCGAAATCAATGTTGTAATTAAGCAACCGTTTCTTTTGAATATCGGTTTCCAATTTCCAATCAACAACAGGTAGATCTATGCGACATACACGAACACAGACTTCACAAGCAATGCATTTATCAACTTCAAAGTGGATTCGACCACGGAATCGCTCGGATGTGATTAATTGGTCATTAGACTGGTCCATAAGAGCTGAACCAAGAAAAATGCCAGAAAGAACAAGGATATTTTTATGCGATGAGGTTGAACCAATCCTTATAGAGCAGCATATTATAGACCGATGTGAACATCACGACCTATCCCATAACAAAATCATTCATCGCTGCTACCCATCTCTGGTTGTTTTTTTATGAACAACTGTTTGTCTTATGAAGAAGCTGGCTACAACGACCAAAAATTCCTGAAGCCGTCACTGATATGATTATAGCTAATTATTTTGATTTTTTATATTAATAATCTACATAATATTTTCGACAAATTGAACAATTCTAATCCTAAATACAAATTAAAAAAGACCCACAATTAAGATTACTACGAGAGTAGTAAATTGGATTAGTATGGACATCCCAAATCTAAAATCCCCATACCGAGGAAGCCCAAAATTCTCGAGTCGACCCAAGTAACCAACCACAGCTCCCAAAACTTTGTTTTTTGTTTTTGTTTTTTGGGTTTTGCATCAGTTTGAAAACAATCAGCCACTAAAAAGATTGCATTAAATAAGGAGCCACTTAAACATTCGAAATGACGTAGTTTTGCCCAATTAAATTTATTACAAAATTTACAAAAGGGAGGGAAAAAGACAAAACTACCCCTACCATATATACTAATAGGCTTGGTTATTTTCCCTTTCATTCCTAAATCCCCTTTACGATAAATCTCCAACAAGCACTGTAGATCATAGTTTGTTACAGTACTTCGGGAGGAATAACAAATCTTCTCATGCTATGCCAGACATATAAGACTTCAATCCCGATTCCCGACATTCAACTTGGTCTGCATTCTCTCCAACTGAGAAGAATACTTCCCCGCAAACCTTGCTCTCCTTTTGGTTTATAAACCATGCAGGGGTTCGTTTGCAAGCGAGAGCTGATAGAAAAGCTTTCAACAACGTACTCCACGAAATTGGATTTTCACATGTATCTTACCTGCAAACATAAAAGGGCTATAAAATGGTCGCTAACATCAGTATTTACAGAAGAAACAAGTAGGAGAGTTTGGATTAGACCTCCATTTTGATGATATTTGAGTGGCAATCTCCCAGCGGAGAATGTGGCACTATCTGTAATCAAAACGCAGACTTCTGACACACTCAACGGGAAGCGAACCCATAATTTACTCTTCAAAGCAGGATACCACGTAACTGTATTTATAACTGACCCAGGAAATTGCATTAACACAGTCAATGACTGCCACTAAGAATAAAGAAGAGACATTAGTCCACGGGGTACTAAAGACTTTCTATGAAAATATAACATTGAAACATACAAGAGATTACCATGAAGTTCCCAAGGTTTGAGTCATAATTGGCCAATGAAGATAAGCAGATAAGCCATTACCAGCATTTCACACCACAAAACCACAGTTATTGATCTCAGGAAACTCTCACAATTGGACACACATTGACTACGCATTCAAATAACAGTGGAAGGGTTTCTTCCAATTCTAGAGTATTTTTTTAGGCAATAAAATTCGGTCTTCCATACATACGTGTAACGTAATTCAAAACCCATACAAAACTGGGAATGCCAAAAATTACAGGATTAAGGAGATTAGAGAGTGCATACAATTTACTATAATCCAGAAACACAACTAGCACAGATTGAAATACTGGGTTCACCTCATTTTTCTTGTTGATCCATGTAAAAAGGTATAATAGGTTCATATAGCTTGACTCAATAGATGAGGCACGACTTCACTATTTTCATTTTCGACAAATGAGTGTCCATTCACTATTTTCATTTTAGCAGATCCAAACCATTTTTTTGTACCATACCTTAACGGGTTGAACAAACATCTACCAATTGGGAGATAATGAGAAATCTGCCAGATTTATTATTCCTCATAAAAAAACTCAAATTCACTAACAACTGCCTTTCTTTAGAGGGAAAAAATTATATACACCAAAAAGCCACAAAGAAGAGTTTCACATGATAACAACGTCAATGCAGTGGACATCATAAGTTTACCTTCCAACAGACAAAAGCAGTGCATAGTAGTGAAGTTATATCCAGTTTAAATAACTGAATAAAGAGTAGAAACGCTGACAAGTACCGGAGAGGTTATAAGCGGACTGATATGGGTAGGTTCATGGGTCCGATTGCAAATTGTAACCTCTAGGAGATTCATTGTCTAGTTTCTAGGTCGACAGGTCAAGCAAACTTATGCTGCAAGAGTCATCAGTATGTTCGTTAACATAAGGCGCACACCTTTGCATCCATTGCAGGATCAAAATATGTTTTCTCATAAGTGATTTCCTCGATTGGGCTAATACTTCCCAGCTTCTCTACTCTTAGCCACTCAAAAGATTGTGTTTTCCAGATAACTTCAATCCTGTCAATTCAAACAATAGAAATCAGCTCATGTACTATCCAGCACCATATTATTTGCACAAATATACCGTAACCAAAAACAAATGTTGCAGTATAAGTACCAAGAGACATCATTTTATATGCTTACAGATACTTGTAGGCATTCATACCTCTATACCAAAAACTAAGTTCTTCTATCAGTGAATACATAAGACTGCACTTACTGATTTATTGGACCCTCAAATGCACAAACACATTAAACCATGCTTTTCATACTATTATTTTATCTGAAAAATCCATGTGCAAAGTAGTGAAGAAGGATGTTTTTCAGTAACGAAACCCACCTATATGAGAGTTTTATGCAATAACAGGCTTCAAACAGAAAACTATTGGTGCCGCTTCAAATTTAACAGGATAATGCCAGGAGATCATTTAACAACAACAATACATATAACCCGCTATGCACACATGTATATAAGAGAACCGTGAGGAAAATATATAAGAGTTTAACATAACAATAGGCAATGCTTTTCTCCAAGTATATAAATGTAAGTGTACCTTAATCGCTTGACCTTCTTAACTCCAGGTCTCTCACTAATTGACTATTCTTCGGCACAAACTTCTTCATCACTTCATAGCAACGCGTCTTGTCCTTTAATTGAAATTAAATCAAAAACCAAGGAAACAGTGCATTTGGCGAAAAACCGATTCACATCATTTCCTCAGAGAATAAAAAGGCCAAAAAGGACTTCAAATGTCAAAGAATTCCGCATCGATAATGCTGAGTGTGAAGTCATTCCACTGGCAACCAGTTCATCAAGCAGGCCGTCCTCACAGGACCTTGCATCGCAGCAATGAGGTGTTAACATCAGGAGACGACCCTCTGGAAGTAAGCGTAGTGATGAGATCCCTTGCAGTATTAAGTTTTTTTATTCTTACAAAATGCATCAATAAAATTTTTGTACTTAGCAATACTGAGATCTAAACCTTTGTTTTCCATCAGGTGAAATAAGAACAATAATTCATCAATATGCCGGCTTTTGCAAAGGCCTTTCTACGAGACCACAAGTTTTAATGTCGGGAATTAGGCCCGCAGCTTGCATCTCAGTAAAGATTTCTTGGGCAGCAGTATACCTTTCTATCTGAACCAAACCCTGCAATATGGGATCAAAACTAATGATGTCACCTTTCAAACCCCGTAGAGGCATTTCTTGATAAAGATGCATGGCTTCGTCAAATTGCATCTCCTTGCATTATCCTTTGATCAAAATGTAATAGCAAAAAATTGTTAGGATAAACGCCCCTATCCACCATTGCATTTATCATTCTCGTTGCTTCATCCATCCAGCCATGCAAACAGCATCCCTCCATGAGACTAGACTAGGGGGCTACATTAGAATCCACACCTCTTTCTTCCATTACTTCAAGTAACTCCCCTGCCTCCTTTTGCATACCTTGCTTGTTAAGTGCACTGACCAACACAGTTAATGTATGACCATTCGGTGAAATACCACTTTCCAACATTTCTCTTAGCATTTCTCGAGCCTCGTTCCACTTACCAAAATTGTAGAGGCCATGAATCAATGACGTATAAGTGACGACATCTGGACAAACTCCTTTTCCTTTCATTTCTAATAAGAAGTTCATAGCGTAATCCATCTGGCCTCGCAAGCGATATCCATCCATGAGACTATTGTATGTGACTACATTTGGATCCACACCTCTTTCTTCCATGACTTGAAGTAACTCCTCCGCTTCCTTTGTCATACCTTGCTTGCTAAGTGCACTGACCAGCACATTAAATGTATGAACATTCGGTGAAATACCACTTTCCAACATTTCTCTTAGCATTCCTGTAGCCTCCTTCCTCTTGCCATGTTTGTATAGGCCATCAATCAAAGAGTTATAAGTGACGACATCTGGACGAACTCCTTTTCCTTTCATTTCTAATAAGAGTTTCATAGCGTCATCCATCTGGCCACGCAAGCAGTATCCGTCCATGAGATTAGTGTATGTAACTACACTTGGATCCACACCTCTTTCTTCCATGACTTGAAGCACCTCCTCCGCTTCCTTTGTCATCCCTTGCTTACAAAAAGAATCTACCCAGACATTAAATGTCCGAACATTGGGCGAAATACCACTATCAAACATCTCCCTAAGAACTTCTTGGGCAGCAGTATATCTTTTTGTCTGAACCAGACCCAGCAATATAGTGTTGAAAGTAATGATGTCACGTTTCAAACCCCGTAGAGGCATTTCTCGGAAGAGATGCACGGCTTCATCTATTTTCATGTTCTTGCAATATCCATTGATCAAAATGTTGTAGCAAAAAGAGTCAGGTTTCAAATCTCCTTCTTCCGCTATCATCATAAACCTAAGAGCTGCTCCCGTGTCTCCCATTTTGCAAATACTGTTAATAAGTGGTCCACACCTAGCCACTTCAAATTTGATTTCTCCTTTTTCAACTATTTTTTTAAATAACTTCACCGCGTCAGCAGTTTTACCCTCTGAAATAAGCCCATTTAACAGAGTGGTGAAGGTAACTACATTAGGTGTGTAACCGTGTTTTAGGATGCTGCCTAAAAGAGAAAACCCAAAACCAACTTGATTCATGTGACGGTAACAATTGATTGCCATGTTGAAGGCGTAAAAATCTGGCTGAATGCCTAGCAACTGCAACTTGTCAAAAAGAGAGAGAGCCTCCATGTAATGACCCGCTTTCACACTAGTCGATAAAGCTGTCTTCAATTCAGCTTCTAACTGTTTTCTCGACTTGGTTGGGGAAGGAGTAGAACTAGGGTTTATAGTGTCAGAATAAGAATGAAGCGCAAAAGATAAACGGCGGTGTGGAGAGAGAAGATTACCTTTACGGCAATCAGCAGATTCCATGAGAATGGTTATAGGAAAAGCACCGATCTGAGCCATCATCTCCGTCCTCTGCCCCCTAGTATTCTCTCTCTCTCTCTCTCTCTCTCTCTCTCCGGCCGAGGATAGGATTTTGGTTCTGAGTTTGTCACAGGAAAATGGAAATCGTTACCTATTTGTGTAATTTTTTTCTGAAAATTTTTATTGGATTAACTAAGGATGTTTTGACAAAATAATTAAGCTAGTTTTTTTTTCCCATCCTTATACAAATTTTCTTTCACGTTTATTAATTTTACGTTAGATTTTTGTGAATTATTGATTCGTCATGACGAAGGGATATAAAAAATATAAAATTATTAACTAAGCTAATAATTTTGGAAATAAAGTAAAAAAACAATTCAAAAAGTCTGTCTTCTTTGGATTATTTTTATTTTTAGCAAAAAAAAATTCAAATTTTGATCATAATTTTTACTTTTTTATATTCCTCTTGTGGGGGGGGGGAACCTATAATCTACAAAAAAAAAAATCGGAAACTAACAAATGAGTAAATTTTTTGAATCAAGACAAAAAAAAAAAAAAAAAGTCTCACACATTTTTCTAACCAGAACACCATATTTTATGTGTCTCAACTACAATGGTAGATCACACAAAAAAAAACCCTAGGAGCCGCTCTCTCTATCTCAACTCTTCACAGCCCCACTATTGCAGCCCCTCCTTCCCCTCCCCCTCCATGGATTGCACACCCTTTGGGCGGCGGGAGGGGAGGGACTAATCCCCTTTCTAGATCTGGTTTCCCCTTCCCCTTCTGCACCATATCAGCTTTCCGTTCGCCAATCGTTGGAACTTGGCATTCCGCAGCCCTGTTGGGCGTTACGATTCGTCTGCTCCTCCTTTGCAACCTTACGGGTTCCGGCGGCTTCTTAGGCCTCCGGTAGAGGCGCGTGACCGGTTGGAGGTTTGGTTTAGAGATGGGCTGCTCAGCGACGAAGGGGAGTGTATCTTTTTTCTCGTTTCTTTTGTGTTTTGTCCGGCTTTAGGCCGGTTATGTCCGGCTTTAGGCCGGTTTTTGTCCGGTGTGTTCCGTTCGTTTGGTCATACGCTTTCTCGTTGTATTTCTGTGACCGTTGTCGTTGGAGTGTCCGATCTGTGGACTCCCAATCCTTCCTCATGGGAATCTTTGATGAATACTATCTCTCAATTTTTGACAAAAAAAAAACTACAATGGTACACATATCCATGAGTAGACATGCCTTTAAGAGTTTCAGTTAAATTATATAAAAGAAATGATTATTCATATAACATATCTAAACACACTGAATTTCCGTTGTACCAAAAAAAAAAATTTCAAACACACGTGTTTGTGTTGTAGCGTTACTATTACTTTTTATCTTCTTCTTCTTCTTTTTTTTTATTTAGGAAATCTGGTTAACAGTCCATATGACATCGTAAAATCCACAAACTATGATAAATGCCTTGGCCCTTGTGTTGTTACTATATCAAATTTTCTTTTTATCAATTATTTTTTTGTCCCATCAAACACAAGACAAAATGCATGAATGAATTACTTTACTCGTCAAGATAAATAAAAGATAAAAAAAAATTACGCTACTAGTAGCTTAAAAAAAAACAACATTTAATTTAATTTAATTTTTATACCGCGGTTAATTTAATTTACTTTACTTGTCAAGATAAATAATACCACGGTTAATTTAATTTTTTTATCCACAAATATTAGAATCACAAAATGCGAGGGAGTTCCTCACATTTAAACCGTCGTTACTTAAAATACTAACCAAAATATGCTATTTTTTCTCTAAAACTGTGGCAATCATATTTTTGTTTAATTGATGTTATTAAGGGTCCTCACTTTACTAAGGATCTTCACTTTATTCGGTTAACAATGTCATTACGTTTTGAAATCTTATCAAATTTTGACTGGAGTTGAGTATTAAACCGATCCGCGGGGCGTACTATCCCTTACGGGACAGCATGCATGTTGATCCTTTCCCACCCCTCCGTGCTCGGCGATCAATGTAATATGCATCTTTCCCACTACCCAAAACTTACAAAGTACTAGTCGACTTACATTTCATTCAATTGATCAGATAGCTATCTATTTAATGATATACACAATATGTACATAGTGTACTCAGAGTTACCAACTTTGTTCGCTTCGAACTCCATTACCGAGCGCAATCAAAATATAACTCGTCCAAATATCGGCTAAAGGTGGAGGCACTGTAGGAAAATAGAGCAAATTCCAACTCAATCACCTCTCATTGAATTACATAGAAAAGAATTAGCTTCAAACTAATAGCAGCTGCATCCCTAAAACCTAAACCGAAAAAAACATTATGCTGTCTTTCTGAACATCTTTGGCTGAACAGAAATGTAAACTTGAAAAAAAAGGCATTATGCCATTCAGTCTTATCTTGACTTGCAAATTAAAGCTCCCATGGTCTTTCTGAACATAGTTGGAAAAACATAGACACGGCTGGTAAAAAAAACATAGACACGGCTGGTAAAAAAAATCCTTCTTCAGTTGCGATAAACTGATTTTTGAATTAAAGCAATTCGAGCGTTATATGATAAGTTACAGATAGTTAAAAGTTTCACAAAGGAAATCAAGAGTACGAAGTTTTAGAGTTGCAACCCGAAGTTGCCGAGTTGGCTCCCAAATTTTTTTTTTTTTTTTTCCAATTTTAGTATCAGTTTGAAAAACAATTAGCCACTAAAAAAATTAGCCAAAATAAATAATGAGCCACTTAAACATTCGAAAAAGCGTCGTTTTGCAAATTCAAAAAATTTACATTATCCTCTCAATACTTTGAAACTATTCCTGGGTCCCCCTGCATCAATTGTATACACTATACAGCGTTAAAATGAAGGGCAGAAAGACAAAACTACCCCTACCAAGAGTTTGGATTAGACCTGCATTTTGATTATATTTGAGTGGCGATCTCCCAGTGGAGAATGTAGCACTAAACTGTAATCAAAACGCAGACTTCGGATACCCTAAACTAGGGGTGGGCATCGAGTCGTGTCCTAGCGTGTTCTTGTCGTGTCATCTCGTGTTCATGTCAGAATTCTCTCAACCCTAACCCGACCTGTTTAGTTTTTCGTGTTATCGTGTCGTGTCATATTCGTGTTTCGTGTCAGAAATAGCTAACCCTAACCCACTAACTTTGTGTCGGGTCATCGTGTCTTTCCATAAATTCTCGTCTCGTCTCGTGTCGTGTTTGTCGTGTTATCTCGTGTTCGTGTCAGGATTTCCTCAACCCTAACCCAACCTATTTAACTTTTCGTGTTATCGTGTCGTGTCATATTCGTGTTTCGTGTCAGAAATAGCTGACCCTAACCCACTAACTTCGTGTCGTGTTTGGGTCGTGTTCTCATGTCGTGTCAGAAATTCCCACCCCTACCCTAAACGGGAAGCAAACCCATAATTGACTCTTCAAAGAAAGATACAACGTAACTGTAGTTATAAGTTATAACTTATATTAACAGTCACTAAGAATAAAGAAGAGACATTAGTCCATGGGGGTAATTAATTACTTTAGACATTCTATAAAACTATAACATTGTTTGTGCAATATTTACATAAATCATACAAGAGACTGCCATGAAGTTCACAAAGTCGGAGTCATAATTGGCCAATGAAGATCAGCAGCTAAGCCATTACCAGCATTTCACACCACAAAACCAGAGTTATAAATCTCAGGAAACTCTCACAATTAGACACACATTGACAACACATTCAAATAATATCTTCCAATTCTAGAGTATTTTTTTTGGCAATAAAATTCGGTCTTCCATACCTACAGGCTATAGCACGTAACGTAATTCAAAACCCATACAAAATTGGGAATGCCAAGAATTACAGGATTAAAGAGATCAGAGAGTACATAAATTTACTTCAATCCGGAAACAAAACTAGCCCAGATTGAAATACTGGGTTCTCCTCATTTTTCTTGTTGATCCATGTTAAAAGGTATACTGGGTTCATAAAGCTTGACTCAATAGATGAGGCATGACTTCACTTTTTCATTTTCATCAAAGAAGGGTCCACGCACACTTGTGAAACTAGGTGGAAAATAAAAGGGCGTACAAGGGAAACTAGCAACGATTTCTTTCTTTCTTCTTTTTTTCACCAACATGCAGTAACAGATGCCGGAAAGAGGATGCTGGAGTCTAGGAAAATGCTTTCCTATCTTAGCGGATCCAAACCACGTTTTTTTACCCTAACTTAACAGGTTGGACCAACACCTCCCAATTGGCAAATTGACGAGAAAACTGCCAGATTTATTATTCCTCGTAAAAAACAAAAATGGATTAACAACTGCCTTTCTTTAGAGGGGAAAATACCATAAAGCCACAAACAAGAGTTTCACATGATAACGTCAATGCAGTGGACATCATAAGTTTACATTCGAACAGACAAAAGCAGTTCACAGTAGTGAAGTTATATCCAGATCAAATAACTGAATAATGAGTAGATACACTGAGAAGTACCGGGGAGATTCCAAGGAAGCATATCCATAAATTCTTCAGAGTGATGCTTCTTGAGTTGAATGCAGGAGCTGGACAATCATGGTACAAGACTGGAACTAGAAGCGATATCCATGTGGACAACTTCGGAGAGTACCTTAAAAATACTGTCATGTGCTGTCATCTCCAGCAGCTCTCTACCCTCATCCAGTAGGGCTTTCTTCACAGAGCTCTCATATCATGATTCATAACGAGTTGTCTCAACCACAGGACGTATCCCTTGGAGGAACAATATCAGAAAAATGTCTTGGAGTATCAACTTTCAAGTGCTCCATCTGATGCAATTTGTTTTTGAAGTTTTGTCTTTTAGGGTTTCAACTAGCTATAAATTTGACTCTAATTGTCATATAGGATACGGTCACGTACACCTGCCCTCTCTCTACCACCATTTCTTTTCTCCTTGTGGATTCAAGACCCCAAGTAATTCTAAGTCCTCTCCCTCAATAGGAATACGTTTCGTTTAAACACATGATACAGCTTTTCAAAAAGTTTTGCGAGTTTTTTTCCAGGTTACATTACCATCCCTGTGGAAGAGCGATAGGAATATAGAAATCCTTGCTTTCAATATAAATTTAACTATTAACGGAACTCCAATTGCAGGTAGTTTTGATCCAGCAGTGAATGCGTTCTATCAAGGAGATCTACTAAGACATTTTTTTTTTTTGTCTTTGCATTGTTTTTCTGGGAAAAGCAGTTGCTTTGTATGGTCAATCATTCTCCCTGCGCCATCAATGTACAAGACTCTTCTAATCCACAACGAAACTTCAAAAAAACTAAGAAATTATAAATCTGTCAGAGTTTCCAAACACCACGGCACCACCCAACATGTTTTGAAGAACTACTGACGATTTATTAGAAAAAATTTATAAGATGCAGGCATAGTAAAACAGTATAATATCAGTAAGTACTTCCCAAATCTAACATACACCGATGCTTTTTACATGTACTCATTTAAGCCCTCTACTTTACATTTGTTTGGTTCATTTATTTAATTACTAGGTGAATTTGATGCAGTAATCTGAGGACTGTTGCATGTGAAGCTGAGCTTGCAAGATGCTATCGGAGGGACGCGGAGGAGTTTGGAGGGAGGATATAATGCTATTTACATAATTTGAGGTGAAAACATTAAGGGTCGTTGCCTCATTGGGATGAGTTCCTTCTTTAACGACTTCTAAGCCCTCTTCGAAAATCCACCCTGACTGCGGTCAAGTTCGTCCGGAAGGTCGAAGCTTGTTTTGATATGTTTTTAATTAGCAGATATATTTGGGGGCTGATTACTATAAAAGGGAAGGGGAACCCTAGTTATAGTCCCTGTGGCTCAACACCCATAGTTATTCGCTATTCTCACGAGTAGAGGTTAAATCATGGTTTCACTTATTAATGTTGGGTGGGTCGTTCAAAATCTCTACCATACACCATGAGCCTTCATACACTCCCAGAAACATATACCAGCATCTGCAACGTGATATTCTCCCAATCTATATACATACATCTTGGAGCCAAAACCTTTCCCCGATCCACGATCAAAGAGCCCTCCAACTCTACCAAAAATCAAGCACATCTCACATACCACCATGTTTTGAACACCCTTTAAAAGAAAGCCCTACACCGGTGCTGCAATCCATGTTTAAATAAGTTTACTGTCTACATACTATCAAAGACTTAAGCTTTGTCAAGCAGCATCATTCTCTAGCTTTGAATTACAAGCACACCATTCAATCTGATTCCGATTGAAACCACTGTCATCGTGCTAGTCACCAAGAACTGAAACTAGCTCATAAAACCTAGTGGAGATGCCTATCCGTGTGTTTCAGTTTGACAAGTTTTCCATAATCAATTATTTATATGTGTTCATTCTTGCATTGTGAGGAGGACCATTATGTAAGAAATGAGGCCGATCAAAAAAAAAAAAAAAGAAGAAGAAATGGGCCAACAATGTGTATCTAGACATCCAGATGGTGATTCACAGCTAAACGAATAACATATGCTTTCGTAGTACTATGCTTTGTGCTTTCTACTTTTCATTATGTCAACTACCGCTATCTGCATTTCAAATGGAGCAACATGAAACACAAACTTCTAAATCATCATAGCAGCCAAAGCAACTATACACCTAACTTGCTGTTGAACAGAAATAGTCAAATAGATAAATCTGAAAACACAAAATTTTACACAGTTTGGAAAAGCAGAACTACAAT
The DNA here is from genome assembly GCA_016920895.1 of Vaccinium myrtillus. NCBI lineage: Eukaryota > Viridiplantae > Streptophyta > Magnoliopsida > Ericales > Ericaceae > Vaccinium > Vaccinium myrtillus. Next base: position 33,026,428 of record CM029270.1, read on the forward strand.
AAATTCATCAAGGAGTTGCTTTAGCCATCAAATTATGCTGATGATATGGTGATGTAAAAAGGATAACTACAAACTCTCAGCATTGTAAACAGGGCAAGAGGGGGATGAATAATTATGGGGAGTTGCTTTTTATAAAACAATCACAATCTTTTCTGCTAAGTAAAATGTAACTGTACCTCCATGGCTTAACCTTCTTAACTGAAAGTCTTCTGCTAATTGTCCATTCTTTGGCACATACCATATCTTTGAGAGCACAGTCTAGTTCTTTAGTTGAGGCTAAATCCTTAGTCAAGGACAACAGTATATGCATTTGTACAAAAAAATAAAAAAATAAAAAAAAAAACCTTCCAATATTTCTTCAAGGAGCAAAAAGGCCTTGAATGACTTCAAACCGTCTATGAAATCCTTGAATGATAACGTAAGAGACATCATTCCGCAAGCAACAACTTCATCATGCAAGACTCCCTCAAAAGACCTTAATTCATAACAATGAGGTCCTATCATCGAGACATGACATTTTGGAAAGAAGCGTAGTGAGTCTAGTGACAAGATCCCTTTCCCAAAGATTGGTAGCTAACTTGCAAAATAGGAATCCTCTAAAGAGACAGAATTCGGTGTTGTAAGATCTTTAATAAGAATCTCGTAAACCAGGGAGGTCTGGAACTCTTTTTCCAAACACGTACCGTTTGAGAAGGTAAGAGAATCGTTGGTGGTGCCTTTGGCAAAGCCTCAGTGTTTGAAGTGTTCTCGTTAGCTCTTACCGTCCAGTGTATAGTTGGGCTTCATCTAGCCTTTCTAAACTCCCTCTGAAAGTCATCCATTGAAGGATAAGAACAAGGGAAAGCCACGAGCGAGCTTTAGATTCCTTTCCTAAGCTGCATAATCAAGTTTTTTATTCCAAAATGAATCAATAAGGACATTGTACTTGACAATATCGAGACCTAAACCTTTGTTTTCCATCATTTGAAATAAGAATAACGCTTCATCAACATGCCCGCTTCGGCAAAGGCCGTCTAACAGGAGGCCACAAGTTTTAGTATCAGGAAGTAGGCTGGCAGCTTGCATCTCATTAAGTATTTCTTGGGCAGCAGTGTATCTATCTATCTGAACCATACCCAGCAATATAGTTGTGAAAGTAACAATGTCGTGTTTCAGACCCCGTAGAGGCATTTCTCGGAAGAGATGCATGGCCTCATCTAATTTCATGTTTTTGAAATATCCCTTGATCAAAATGTTATAGCAACTATTGTTAGGATGAACGCCCCCATCCACCATGTCATTTAACAATCTCATTGCTTCGTCCATCCGGCCATGGAAACAATATCCCTCGATGAGACTATTGTACGTGAATACATTAGGAGCCACACCACTTCTTTCCATGACTTCAAGTAGCCCCTCTGCTTCCTGTGCCATCCCTTGCTTGGTAAGTGCTTTGACCAACACAGTAAACGTACGGACATTTGGTGAAATACCAATTTCCAACATTTCTCTCAGAATTCCTATAGCCTCCTTCCACTTGCCATGTTTGCATAGGCCATCAATCAAAGATGTATAGGTGACAACATTTGCACCGATACCTTTTCCATTCATTTCTACTAAGAAGTTGAGCGCGTCATCCACCATCCCATCCTTGCAAAGACGGTCAATGATCATGCTATAGGCCACCGTGTCAGGTTTCAAATCTCCCTCTTCCCATATCCTAAGAAACCTAATAGCCGCTCCCGTATTTCCCATTTTACAAAGCCCTTGGAGCAACGACCTATGCACAGCCACCTCGGGTTCGACTAATTTCTTAAATAATTCAAATGCCTCGGCAATTTTATCTTCTATAACGAGTCCATTTAACAAAGTGGTGAAGGTAATTACATCAGGTGTATAACCGTGTTTAAAGATGCCGCCTAAAAGAGACAACCCAAAGCCAACTCGATTCATGCGACAGTAGCAGTTAATTGCAACGTTGAAGGTATACAAACTCGGGTGAATGCCTAGTGACTGCAACGTGTTAAAATGAGAAAGAGCCGTGCTGTACTTACCGGCTGCCGTAACAGTCGCTAACGCCTTGTTGATTTGAAAAATGGGTGGCGGCGGAGGTTGCATTTGGGGCATCCGATTGAGGAACAATTCAGCTGCTCGGAGATGATTGGGGTCCACATAGCGCTTTTTTCTCGACTTGGGTTGGTGTTTTATTACTTGACTGATGATTATAGTTGCAGAAGGAGTAGAATGAGAATGAAGAGCGAAAGATGAATGGTGGGTTGGAGAGAGAAGATAATCTTTACGGAAATTAGCAGATTCCACCATAGAAAAAGCACCAATCTGAGCCATATTGTCTCCTTCCTCTCTCTCTCTCTCTCTCTCTCTCTCTCTGTGTATGCGCCAGTGAATTCAGACAGGATGATTGGATGAGGATTGCAATGGTAAAATTCACTTACACCCCCTCAATTTAATGGAAATCACAATGTACACGCTTTTAAAAAAGAATAATGATAGGTACACACCCATTGAGCCACTACCACACCCTGTGGTGGGGTGTGGTGATGGTGTCGTGTACTCATTATAAAATAGTATACTGACACCCCTCGTCACTTATCAGGTGACAGTGTGACACTGTTTAACTCCGTTAAGTGACGCGATGAATTTACTAAAACACCCCTCAATTTACACTTTTGTCTCTGTTTTGTGTGCGTGTGCGCGTGTATGTGACCATCTTTTGGTAGATCCAGGCTGCTTCACAATCAACCACGCTGCCTACACTACCACTGATACACGACGTCATGCACTTTGCACACCGATGGCAAATCAAAAGATGGTTCCTTAGGCCCAAATCGTGTGTTTTCTTCCTCTATTTTTTCTTTCTTTCTTTCCCCTCCTTGAGTCCTTATCCTAAAACTCTCGCGGTCTCACCAAGAGGCAAAAAATAAAAGATTTTGACATCCTTCCCCCATGCTACAATAGTTCGCATTTGGAATTTCTTGCCAAAAAACATTACACAAGTAAAAATCCTGTATTTTCGTTGCTCTTGCCATCGTTCGAACAAAAGTTTCCTCCTCAAAACTTCCAACTCAGATTCAAAGGAAGCTTAAACTTCAAACGTTTGCTTATTCAGGCAAATAACACTTCAACACGACAGGCTTAAACTTCAAACGTTTGGCTTATTCAGGCAAATAACACTTCAACACAACAGCCAATCTCATCACTTGAGTCAATTCTAGTTACAGAACACAACTGTTATTCGCAAACACTGCAATGCCATAAATACTCGGGCGGGATTTACAAAAACCTTCTACCTCGAATTCCAAACATCTATATGGGCACTAAGTTGATATAACTGAAAAAAGCTTAAGTGACATCTTCAATGATGCTGTGTCAACTGTCAAGTAACTTAAGAAAACCTCTTTTTTTATATAATCAGAGGAAAAGAGTCTCCAACAAGCACTATAGATTATAATGTACAGGAGTACATGGGGAAAAATACTTTTCCTGCTATGCCAACATATAAGCATTCAATCCTAACATTCGTCATGGTCTGCTTTCTCTTCAAGTGAAAAGAATAATTCCACGCAAACCTTGATCTCCTTTAGGTCTAGAAACCAGGCAAAGTTCGTTAGCAAGCAAGATGGCAAGAAGCTTTCATCAAAATGCTCCCCGAAACATCATTTTCACGCGTCTCTTACCTGCACAGAATAAAGAAGAGAAATTAGTCCATGTGGGACAGAAGACATCTAATGGAAGTACAGCATGTCTGTACAATGTTACAGTTGAGCATAAAACATAAATGAGACTACCAGGAACACTACGTCTGAGTCATAATTGGCTAATGCAGATCAGAGCTAAGCCATTGCCGGCATTTCGCACCACAAAACCACAAATATAACATCAGAAAACTCTCACAATTAGACACATATTGACTAGACATGCAAATAACAACAGAGGGTTTCTTCTAATTCTAGAATATTTTGGCAATAAATTCCAGTCTTCCATACCTGTAGCTAGAAAGATAATTCAAAGTTCAAATTGAAAACCATAAAAACATGGGAATGCCAAAAATTACAGGGTTAGGGAGATCAGAGAATAAATATAATCCAGAAACTCATCTGGCACAGATAGAAATACTGGGTTCGCCTTGTTTTTCTTGTCGATCCATGTTAAAAGCAATAATAGGTTCATGAAGCTTGACTCAATAGATGAGGCACGACTTCACTTTTTCTTTTTTTGACAAAGAAGTGTCCATGCACCTTTGTGTAAGTAGATGGAAAATAAAAGGGCAGTCATACAAGAGAAACTAGCAACGTTTCTTTTTTCTTTTTTTTTTTTTTTTTTAACCAACATGCCTTTGTCTTAGGGCACCATTAGCTGCCGTAGTATATGGACTGTGGAGGGAGAGAAATGCTAGAATTTTTCAAGGACGGACATCTTCGCTTGATGAAGTTTCTCAAGGTATTCATACGGCTGTTAGGGATTTACTCAGCTGTAAAAGGAATTTGAAGGCTTCCATCAAGAACAAAGTCATCTGTACTAGATGGAGTTTGACGCACAGAATTTTAAGATAAGTATAGCTTGCATGAATAGTTTGGTCTGCTTCCTTTTGCTGTTTTTTTTTCCAGTTGTGATGCAACTGACCCTCCAATTGTGATTCATTTGGTTGAGTCTGCAGTAACAGAGGCAGGAAGGATGATGCCAAGAAAAACTGGAGAGTCCAGGGAAATGCTCTCCAACCGTGCTGGATGCACCTCAATAGGTTGATCCAACATCTCCCAATTTTGGAAATCAACAAGAAATCTGCCATATTTATTATTCCTCCTACCAAACCAAACCGAGCCTCATGTCCCAATCAATTGGGTCACAATGCCTTTCTTTAGAGGAAGAAAAAAATCATATATACCATAACTATGAAGCACCGACACTCCTACGAGGCGCCGTATTGCCGTATGGGACACGGGGACACGCCTAAATACGTATGGGACACGCCACCCCAAATTTTTTGAATTTTTTGACGGGGACATGGCGGGAACACGTGGGGGACACGGCAGGGGGAAATTGTAATTTTTTTTTAAAAATTTGGGGTCAATCTGTAATTTTTTAATTTTCAGGGGTCAAATTGTAATTTTTTAAAAAAATTTGGGGTCAAACTGTAATTATCAATCTTTAAATTTTTTAAAATTTTTTTATAATATTTATTATATGTATATTAATATATATATTGTCGTGTCCCCGCCGTGTCCGAGTCTCTTTTTTCAAAATTGCCGTATCCGTGTCCGTGTCTGTATCCGTGCTGTGCTACATAGAGTCCATAAGTCACAAACAAGTCTGCTATGTGATCAATGAAAGGTGATAGATTCCCTAGATGGCTTTAGTGTTGATTTCTTCCACAAGAATTGGGATATTGTGGGTAATGATGTTATTCAGGCTGTCAAGTTGTTCTTTGGTACTGGTTTTCTGACTCGACAATGGAAATATAAAGTTCTCACTTTGGTTCCTAAGGTTGCATCCCCTACTTTATTAGAAATTACAGACCCATTGCTTGTTGCAATGTGGTCTATAAATGTGTAACAAAAGTGTTGGCTAACAGATTGCAAGTGTCCCCCTCCATAGTTAGTCCTTTTCAATCTGCATTTGTTAAGGGGCGATCAATCATGGATAATATCTTGCTTATGCAAGAGATTGTCAAGAATTATCACAAGGATGGAGTTATTCGGTATTCCCCGATGTGCTATTAAAATGAACCTCATGAAGGCGTATGACCCTATGGAGTGGGGTTTTCTTTTGGATATGATGAGAGTAGTGGATTTTCCAGTTCAATTCATCACTTGGGTTGAAGTTTGTGTCCCATATTCTCAGTTGTTACTAATGGTGAATTACAAGGTTTTTTCCCTAGAATGAGGGGATTGAGACAACGGGATCCCCTATATCCTTACCTTTCCTTTCTTGTAATGGACGGTTTCACAGCTCTCTTACAGTATCGAATACGGCATTGTGAGAGGTTTGCCTTCCATCCAAGGTGTAGAAGCTTTGTCATCACACCTCTCATCTTTGCTGATGACTTATTTGTCCTTTATGGAGCTGAGCAAAATACTTTCCAATTGATAGCAGATGCTCTAGATGACTTTTATCATTTTTCTGGTCTCCAGCCTAATATGGGGAAAAGTTCCATTTTCTTTGCTGGGGTTGATGAAGCCACTAAGGTAGTTCTGAGGGCTATTCTTCCAATAGCTGAGGAGTCCTTGCCGGTGGAATACTTGGGGGTTCCTCTCATATCTACTAGGCTAAAAGCGATAGACTGTGCTCAGTTAAAGGAAGAGATATTTGGAAGGATTCAGTCATGGTCTAACAAGACCCTTTCTTACAGAGGCTGGTTACAGCTTGTCCAGTCTCTGCTTTTTAGTATCAAGATTTATTGGTATTCCATTATCATTTTTCCTCCGAGAGTGTTGCATGATTGAGAAGCTGCTCAGATCATTTCTTTGGAGTGGCCCAGATTTGAAACAATCAGGTGCTAAAGTGGCTTGGAATGCTGCTTGCGTTCCTAAGGACGAGGGAGGCTTGGTTCTGCGTATGTTGAAAACTTGGAATAAAGCATCTATATACTCAGACATTTGTGGTCAGCTATGAAGCACCGACACTCCTAGGAGGCGCCGTATTGCCGTATGGGACACGGGGACACGGCGGAATACGTATGGGACACGCCACGTGGCGTGTCCCCCAATTTTTTTGAATTTTTTTAGGGGGACACGTGGGGGACACGGCTGGGGGACACGGCAGGGGGCAAATTGTAATTTTAAAAAAAAAATTGGGGTCAATTTGTAATTTTTCAAATTTTCAGGGGTCAAATTGTAATTTTTTAAATTTTTGGGGGTCAAACTGTAATTATCAAACTTCAAATTTTAAATTTTTTAAATTTTTTTATAATATTTATATATATATTAATATATATATTGCCGTGTCCCCCGCCGTGGCCGTGTCCCTTTTTTCAAAATTGCCGTGTCCGTGTCCGTATTTGTATCCGTGTCCGTGCTACATAGGTGGTCAGTGTGCTTGAAAGCTGACACTCTTTGGATTAAATGGGTGCCTACTTATGTATTGAAGAGGCCCAGAATTTGGAAGGCTAAAATACTTAATGAAGCTTCTTGGACCATTCGGAAACTGCTCAATCTCAGGGGGGTTGTCCAGCCATGGATAAAGTACATCATAGGGGATGGCTCTTCCACTTAACTTTGGGTTGATAATTGGCATACATTGTGGGCCCTTTATCAGAAGTTTGGGGACAGTGTGGAGTTTAATGTGGGCAGGTCTTTGTCAACTAAAGTGGCAGCTATTATTCATAATGGAGGATGGCAACGGCCTAGGCCAAGGTGTGTATTACCAGAGAGAGTTGCTAATACAGATCCTTCTTTGGTTCCCAATCCTTCAGTTCCAGATTCCATGAGGTGGATTTTATGTAAGTTTGGGTTGTACTCAGTTTGATCACTTGGCAAGCTATGAGAGATGTTTACCCAGTGGTTGTGTCCCTCGTTGGGCTTTTATTGAATGGCTGGCTTTCCTAGGCAGATTAACTAAGGATAGGTTGTTTAGTTGGGGTTTGGCAGTGGATAAAGAGTGTGGGCTTTGCCAGTAGGAAGATGAATCACATCAGACTTGTTCTTCGAATGTCAATATTCTCAAGAGGTTTGGAACTTGCTCGTCCTTGTGCTGGTCTGTTAGGGGAAATGGATTGGGTTTGTTCTCACAGGTCTAGTGATTCATGTACCAACAGAGTTTCTGAATTGTCTATGGCTGCTACCCTGTAATGGATTTGGAGGGAGAGAAATAAGCGCCAGTTTCAAGGTCCGAGTATGGTGCCTCTGCTACGGGAGCTTTGATTGTTGATGAAGTTAGGGCATGCCTCAGTTCATGGAGGAAGTTGAAGAAAAATGATGCTAATAAGCTGTTAGTTAGGTCCTGGAATCTTGCCCCCAGGATTCTTAGTTTTTTGTAAAATGTTGTTTGCTTTCTGTTGCTTTGTATTCCTTGCTAGCCTAATATGTGGTAGCTTGGCGTACTTGCTTGGATATTCCTTCTGATCTTGGTTAATTGACCCAAAAAGAATAAATCGTAAGTTCAAGTGGGAGAAAAGATTCACTTCTTTGTGGGCACGTCCAAAGAGTTTCACATGATAACAACATAAATGCCCTGAACATCATAAGTTCACCTTCGAACAGACAAAAGCAGTGCATACTATGAAGTTATATCCAGATTACATAGCTGAATAGTAAATAAAGCACTGAAAAGTACCAGGGAGGTTCCGAGCAAGCATATACATAAATTCTTCACATTGATGCTTCTTGGGTTGAACACAGGAGCCGAACAATCATGGAACAACACTGGAACTAGAAGCGACACCCATGTGGACAATTTTAGAGTGTGCCTTGAAAATACTCTCATGGACTATCATCTCTAGCAGGGTGGATTATATCCCTTGTCTGACAAACAGTCAACATACATTGGAAGAGTACATGCGCCAGGTGAGAAATTCCATCCAAGCAGCTCTCTAGCCTCATCTATTAGGCTTTCTTCACAGAGCTCTCGTATCATGATTCATATTTCACATAGAGTTGTCTTAACCACAGAACGTATCCCTTGGAGGAACAATATCAGAAAAATCTCTTGGAGTATCAACTTTCAAGTGCTCCATCTGATGCAACATGGTATGAAGAAAGAATGGTGTTTGCTTTGTTATTGTGGATCACAATAGGGTTAGTTTTTGGAGTTTTGTCCTTCAGGGTTCCGAATAGCAATAAATTTGACTCTTGTTTGTCATTCATACGGTCACTGACCCCTGCCCTCTCTCTACCCACTTCCCTTCACTCCATGTGGTTACAAGGAAGGGACCCTACCAGATTTCACGGTTTCTCCCTTATCACTTCATTTTTTATGTAACCCAATTGACTCGAGTATGTTTTGTTTAATGCAATACATCATGCAGCTTTTTTAAAGAGTAGTGTGAGTTTTTTTTTCCAGGTTACATTACCGTCCTGCACAAGAGCAATACAATATAGAAATCCTTGCTTTCCATATAAATAAATTATTAACCAAACTCCAAATGAAGGTAGCTTTAATGTAACAAGTAATGCATTTGATCAAGGAATCTACTAAAACAACTATTTTTGTCTTCTTATTGTTTTTCTGGGAAAAGCAGTTACTTTGCATGGTCCATCATTCTTCCTGCGACATAAAATGTACAAGATTCTTCCACTCCACAACAAAACTTTAAAGAAAAAGAGAAGAAATTATAATTCTGCCACAGTTTCCATATAACATGCAACATGTTTTGAAGAATCATTGACGATTTATAAGAAAAAATTTATAAGATGCAGCCATGCAGGACTTGTAAAACGTATCATGTAAGTAAGTACTTCCCAAATCCAAGCGACATACACCGATAGGTACTTAAATGTTTTACTCATTTAAGCCCTCTGCTTTAACTTTTTTGGTTCGTTTGTTCAATTACTTGGTAAAATTTGATGCAATAATGTGTTTGCAGGCTCTGTGGACTGTTGTATCTGAAGCCAAGGGGCGTGAAGGAGTTTGGAAGGTTTAGACTTCATAATTAATGAAGAAACTCATCGCATCTTACTTAATATGTCCGGACGAGAGTCACATTCGTCTTGACGACCCTCAACGACTTCAGCCTCAAACCTTCTCGAAAATCCATCAAGTTCATTCAAAAGATCGACACATGTTTTGATAAGTTTTTAATTACCAGATGAATTTTGGGGCTGATAACTATACAAGGAAACCCTAGTGTAATTTGACGATTCTGAACTATTGTGCTAGAAAGAGGCAATAACAAGACCAATAAGATATCATTATGGCTCCCATCGCCAAGATTGTGAATTTCCCTTCCATGAGCGGCAACACACCCTGTCTAGGGTGGAGATAAAGCTTCCTCCCAAATAACTTAGATTTGTATAGTTTCTAGGTTTCTTATTCAGATTGGATTGCATGACAAGAGCCTTTTTCTCAGAATATGAAATTGAAATGTTTCCAATCTATTTTGTTAATGTATTCTAGATTTCAATCAACTATGCATGGGACGTGCTTAAAGCCTTATCTTTTTTTTCCCAATCAGCCCCAAAAGGAGGGTTCTGCGTTAGGTAGCTGACAGACACCACGTAAAAGCCCTGTTAGATCTTTATGACATGAATTCTAATATGATAATGAGAAATGCTAGGGCGTTGCCTTTAAGCGAGAGCCTAAGTGTGAGAGCCTAAGTGAACAAGTAGCCCTTGACAAAACTCAATGTGAAGAAAAGATTCATGTAGCTGACCCTAATTGAGAGGGACATAAGGCTTGGCTCGGTTTAGTTTGGCTTGGTTTATTTTAGATTTCAAACACGGATCGTGCAATATTTTTTGTAGTTGCAGTTTGGGTGATTGAGATAGGTTATGCCCGTCAGACAAGTCATGCTATTAGACAATCCGTGCACTGACACAGGTTGTACTAGTAACTAGTAAGATGATTCGTGATATGTGCTAGTAATTATTTTGTTAATGATTAATGACAAAGATCGCAAACCCCAACAAGAATCATATTAATTTGAATAGTGAACCAGAACTATACATACCTAGCTATGAGAGAGAAGGGGATTCAAAACCCAAGATTTGTCTCATCTTTTTACAACATTACTATAGTTGATTTTATGTTTCTTAAACCAAACTTGAAGTCGGTAAATTAAATTATGGAAATTAGCATAAATTAGCCTCATAGTCCATGTGGCCCCACACCCATTGTTATCCACTATTCTCAAGAGTAGAGATTAAATCATGGTTTATTTATTATTTGTGGCCTTGTGGGTCGTTTTAAATCTCTAGCATACACCATGAGCCTTCATACACTCTCCAGAAACATATACCAGCATATCCAACTTGATAGTCTCCCCATAGATATACATACATATGTTTGCATTGTATATACATATTGGAGCCAAAAAGCTTTCCCTGATCCACGAGGAAAGAGCTCTACTACTCTACAAAAAACCAAGCACATCTCACCTACTACCATGGTCTGAAATCCCCTTTAAAAGAAAGCCCTAGATGGTGATTCACAGCTAAGCAAATGACATTGTTTCCTAGTACTGTACTTTATGCTTTGTCCTTCCAAATGGAGCAACAATGCAACGTGATACACCAACTTCTAAACCATCATAACAGCAAAGGCAGTATACACCTAACATGCCATTGAAGAGAAATAGACAAATCTGAAAACACAAAATTTTACACAGTTTCAAAAAGCAGAACAATGGAAAATTCATCAGGGATTTGCTTTTGTCATCAAATTATGCTTTTGAAATGGTGACGTAAAAAGGATTATTAGATACCATAGCATTGTAAACAGGGAAAGAGGGTGATGAAATATTATGGGCAGTTGCTTTTCACATAATAATCACAATCTTTTCTGCTAAGTAAAATGAAACTGTACCTTGTTAACCTTCTTAACATAAAGTCTTTTGTGAATTGTCTATTCTTTGGCACAAACTTCTTTATCATATCTTTGAAAGCGCAGTCTAGTCCTTTAGTTGAGGGTAAATCAACAGTTCAGGACACAGTAGATACATTTGGCAAAAACCCCCTTCCAAACATTTCCTCAAGGAGCAAAAAGGCCTCGAATGACTTCAAATGTCTACGAAATCCCTGAATGATAACATTTAAGAGACATCATTCTGGAGGGAACAACTTCATCAAGCAGGACTTCCTAAAAAGACCTTAATTCATAACAATGAGGTCCTATCATCAGGACATTACCTTTTGGGAGGAAGCATAGTTACAAGATCCCTTGCATTATAAAGTTTTTTATGCTTGCAAAATGCATCGATAAGGATTTTGTACTTAACAATATCGAGATTTAAACCTTTGTTTTCCATCATGTGCAATAAGAACAGTGCTTCATCAATATGCCCACTTTGGCAAAGGCCATCCAATAGGCAACCACAAGTTCTATTATTCGGAAGTAGACCGGCAGCTTGCAACTCATAAAGAATTTCTTGTGCAGCAGCATATCTATCTATGTGAACCAGACCCAGCAATATAGTTGTGAAAGTAATGACATCACGTTTAAGACCCCTTTGAGGCATTTCTCGAAAGAGATGCATGGCCTCGTCTAAATTCATGTTCGTGCAATATCCCTTGATCAAAACGTTATAGCAACATGTGTTAGGATGAACGCCCCTATCCCCCATGTCATTTAACAATCTCATTGCTTCGTCCATACGGCCATACGAACAATACGCCTCCATGAGAATATTGTACGTCACTACATTAGGATCCACACCACTTTCTTCCATGACTTCAAGTAACTCCTCTGCTTCCTTTATATTCCCTTTCTTGCTAAATGCACTGACCAACACAGTAAATGTACGAACATTTGGAGGAATACCACTTTCCAACATTTCTCTCAGCATTTCTATGGCCTCCTTCAATTTGCCATGTTTGCATAGGCCATCAATCAAAGATGTGTAAGTCACAACATTTGCTCGAATTCCTTTTCCATTCATTTCCAATAAGAAGTTGAGAGCGTCATCCACCATCCCATCCTTGCAAAGACGGTCAATGATCGTGCTATATTCCATGGTGTCAGGTTTCAAATCTCCCTCTTCCCATATCCTAAGAAATCTAATAGCCGCTTCCGTGTATCCCATTTTACAAAGCCCTTGTAGCAATGCTCTATGCACAACGACATCGGGTTTGACTAATTTCCTAAATAACTCAAATGCCTCAGCAATTTTATCTTCTACAACAAGTCCATTTAACAGAGTGGTTAAGACAACTAAATCAGGTGCATAACCATGTTTAAAGATACCGCCCAAAAGAGAGAACCCAAAACCAACTAGATTCATGCAACAGTAGCAGTTAATTGCGACACTGAAGGTATACAAATTCGGGTGAATGCCCAGTAACCGCAATGTGTTGAAATGAGAAAGAGCCGTGCTGTACTTACCAGCGGCCGTAACAGTCGCTAATGCCTTGTTGATTTGAAAAATTGTTGGCAGAGGTTGCATTTGGGCCATTCGGTTGAGGAACAACTTAGCTGCTCGAAGATTATCGGGCCCCACATAACGCAATTTTCTCGACTTGGGTTGGTGTTTTGCTTGACTGACGATGGTTGGAGGAGGAGTAGAACTAGGGTTTATAGTGTTAGAATGACAGCGAAGGGCAAAAGATGAATGATGAGGTGGAGAGAGAAGATTACCTTTCCGGAAATTAGCAGATTCCATGGGACTGATTATCGGAAAAGCAACAATCTGATGAGCCATCTTCTTCTTCTCCGCCCTCTTCCCACTCTCTCTTCTCTCTTCTCTCTTCTCGGATTACGGAAAGATTTCACCATGGGAGAGGAAAACCATTAAACATGTGAAAATGGAAAAAGGAGAAAGCGTGTTTCTCAATCGCGCTTTGGAGAAAGCGTGTTTATCAATGGCGCTTTCAAGCCCACTTTGAAAACGTGAAACGTAACCACGTTTTCAAGAAAGTGTGTTTGCTAACAACGTTTTAACGTACTTTAGGAGTAAAGATAAAAAAACACAAATCAGTAAAAGCCGTATCCTTGATTACAAAGGAAAATAAAGAAGAGAGGTGCGAGAAAAATAAAAGAAAATTTTAATATTTCTATTTTCTACCACGCTATTTACTTATTCTCTCTTTCTTTTCCTCTCAGCCTAAAAACAAAAAATTGGTATAAAGGCCAAGTTTGGGGCTTTACAAAGTGTTTAGTCCAACTTAACTTATTTTAAGTCTTTCAATACATTAATGTGAAATTTTTATTAGTTCAAGGACAATCGTAGACAAAAATACCCATAATGATAAAAAAAAATTACAAAGGGAAAGCTGTTAGCACGTCAGCCCGTCATTTTTTGTTTGTTGCTGATCAATAAACATGAACCTTGAAAGCGAAAGCGTCACTTTTCGTTTGTTACTTCTCCTTTGGTAGCAGCGTTTTCAACCTTGAAAGTGATGCACCTTGAAATTGCTACCCACCTCTCTCTCTCTCTCTCTCTCTCTCTCTCTCTCTCTCTCTCTCATGCATGGGTGGGACAAAATTAGTTTTCTTTCTCTTCAATTTTCGGATTGGGTTCAATTTTGGGGGTTAAATTTTAGGAAGTTTAGGCTCTTTGGGGTAGGGTATAGTGGGTTTAAGCATTTTGGGTTTAGGCACTGAGGGTGCACTTTTCCAATTATATGTTTTTAGTGATTTAGGTACTTTCATAGGGTACCCTAGGGTTTTAGGCACTTTCATAGGGTATCTTAGGGTTTTAGTTTAAACACTTTCATTAGGTTTGGGGGTTTAGGAACTTTCTGTTGGGATTTTAAGTTTCATAAATTTAAATAAAGAGGTTTGTTTAAGAGTTGTGCCCTTTCACACAAGGGACATGACTTTTGCGAAGAGTCACTTTGAGTTCTATAAATATAGAATTATCCTACAAGTGTTTTAACATCTTAAATTCCCTTCTCTCCTCTCATTATTTATTTTATATATCCTCTGGGCAATTTGAGAAAGACTTGGCACCCCCGTCTTCCGCGGATCGTGTAACGTGGAGACATACTGTGAGATTTCTGGGTTGTATCTTGGAGTGGTATTCGACCGTCATAACCTACACGAAGGGAGGCGAATATGGCTTTAGGACAGCGACTTGTCGTGCCTTCCATCAATCTCACAGGCTATTTTCCTAACTCTACTAACTAATATATTTGCTTAATGGTGTTCATGATTTCCATGTGTTGTGTCGTATGTTATATTTTGTTGTTTTGTGTTTATTGCGAGTTAAAGTTCTAACAATCTAAAGCCATAATATCCTAATTGTTTTGTGGTTATGTGTATTCCGTGATCATTGTTTTGCAATCATATTCTCATTTGTAGCCGAAGTTAGTTAATTAGGAAATCCTGAAATGCAATCTGTTTTTCTGACCAAGGTTAATGGAAGAAATGGTTAAATAGATAGGTAGGTGTCATTGGTGTGTTAAAGTGGTAATAGTAACGTGGTAAAATATTTGAGCATTTCAAATGCATGCTTCATTCTTGACATGTGTACCCATCATCTTCCATAAAATATCTCTGCTTTTGTTTTTTCGAAGTCTTAGAGGAGAAATGGATAACTTAGAGGAGGAGACGTGAACATTTTGACACCGGTTCACTTTTGCAACGGCTACAAAACAGTTCCTAATTGTAACTGCAAAATTCAAATACTTTTGTACTTTCGAAATTTCTGCCATACAAATTTATGAGTATCAGTACATTCGGCATTCGGCAAAAGTTGAAAATTGTACACCAACATGGAAACCAATCTTGATAAATGACCGTGTTTTAATGCAATTTACTCACCATATCTATTGTGGATTAATTGGACACGTGATAATTTTGATCTGATATTTTTCTCTCCATTTGTTTTTCGCGCATGCATATGCTAAACATTAAGGCACAAATTTGTTTGGTTCTCATTAATTATACTTTGTCGATTTTATTATGGGCTTTCATCTGTGAATCGTTGTTTGCTATGATAATTTTCTAAATAGGGTTCATCTCTGATTGCATGTATTTCATGCACTACGGGTTAGGCTACATGTCATCGGTTTTCGAAAACTTTGTTTTCAAATTTGTCCGTGGTCGTCGCTTTCCAAGCGGTGTCATCGAGAGTAGAAAAGCCCATTCTGGAAAGTCATGATTTTCACCATTGTGACTGTTGATCAATTTCTATGTGATTCGGTGCTTTGGCACTTGTTTGAGTTGGATGTCCAACGGCAATGAGTAATACTTGTTGCAAGAGTCACAACGATTAATATCTTATTATGTGCCCATTGAAGTGAATCTAATCTAATTCTCGAGTTAAAAGTCGCAAGGTTTTTTTTTTTTGTAGTCTCCTAATTGGATAAGAAAAACATTAATGAAGAAGGCTTTTTAATTAGCAAAATCGGATTAAAATCTCTTTGCGTCACCGGGAAGGGAAAAAAAAAATGGTTGCATTGGTTTCAATTGTTTGAATCTCTTTGAATTGTTTATTAGATAGTGTGGGTTGCATTGGTTTTGATTTGTTTACTTTTAATAAAGGTCAGTTTGGGTTTAATTGATAACCGTTTCGTTTTCCTTCCACAATTGAATTCGTATTTTGCTGTCGTGTTGTCTTTTATAAAATCTAGTATACCCTATAGGCTGCATTATATCTACTGTTCGGGAAAAACAAATTTTGTGCATAAGCTGTTTCATTTGGATAGTGACTTCTCGAACAGTCAATTTAGATAATCTTTGTCGTGCTGGTTTATCATGTCGAAACCATTTTGAAAAGGAAAAGTTGGAATAACTATTTATCAAGTTTTGAATCTTGTGGGGGTATACATATTTTATAAGGAAGATGAGTATTGTGGGGGTAAATGTGCACTCTCTATATGTTTCTTGAATTGTGAAACTTCTTAGTCCAGATATGATACAAGGCAATTGTGTATGATATTATGGTGCTACTACAATTCGATGTTGGTTCACTCTCTAATCGAAAGAAGATTATACTAATTACTTTTGTGTTGGAGAATTGTGTTTGGTAATTTTACAGGTGCACCATATAAAGCCGGCATGAATCAAGATAGAGTGTGAGACAACAATTCTTAAAGATTACTCGAGTATAATGCGTAAGGCTTGAGAAGCCAATTACTGAGGCATATATATATGAGTAAATTGTTTAACTCCTGAGAGGAGTAATAGCCTCTGGACTAGCACGTGCTAGATCCTTTATACGTAAAATTTAAATGTCGAGAGGGATGGGTGTAAGCCCTAGGAAGTCACCTACGGAGGTAACCCAACTTCTGTGATTGGAGATCCCATGAAGGAAGTTCAATGTGGTAGAAACAATCTGCATTGCGTGACTTGAATACCAGCACCCTTAATATATTTGGAGACATGCCATGAGCAATTTTTAAATGTTCTCCCCCTCATCCCTAAAAGACATTGGTGCTGATGAAATGTGACAGGTTAGGAAGGGTTTTACCCTAAATGAATCCAAGGCTCTTAAATTATTGCGGGATAGACCTCCGTCACTTCTATCCTTGGAGGATTCACCTAAGTGAGAGCCGTCGTGGGGCCGCGACCGTGGGAAAAAGGGCTATTCCCTAAAACTCTCATGAGAATCAAGACGAGCGCACGGCCATTAATAGCGCTAACCCGCGCCTAAGTTCAGTATCAATACCATATGTGTGACATGTTGAATTCTGGTCAAAGGGGTCCAGTTCAAGACCTAGTTCACTGAGATTCCTTCAGTATGAGACTATCAACACTAAGCGAGGTTCAAGTCCGAAAGACACCTACGCCCATTGTATGGTATCATGTTGCCCAGATGTTTTCTATTTTTCTATTTAATATATATGCTCTATGCCTTATTTAAATTTTTAAAACTTGTGGGGGATTGTTGGGATTTTAAGTTTCATAAATTTAAATAAAGAGGTTTGTTTAAGAGTTGTGCCCTTTCACACAAGGGACATGACTTTTGCGAAGAGTCACTTTGAGTTCTATAAATATAGAATTATCCTACAAGTGTTTTAACATCTTAAATTCCCTTCTCTCCTCTCATTATTTATTTTATATATCCTCTGGGCAATTTGAGAAAGACTTGGCACCCCCGTCTTCCGCGGATCGTGTAACGTGGAGACATACTGTGAGATTTCTGGGTTGTATCTTGGAGTGGTATTCGACCGTCATAACCTACACGAAGGGAGGCGAATATGGCTTTAGGACAGCGACTTGTCGTGCCTTCCATCAATCTCACAGGCTATTTTCCTAACTCTACTAACTAATATATTTGCTTAATGGTGTTCATGATTTCCATGTGTTGTGTCGTATGTTATATTTTGTTGTTTTGTGTTTATTGCGAGTTAAAGTTCTAACACTTTCATAGGGGTTTGGGAGGTTTAAGCACTTTCATGGGCTAGCGGAGGTATTTTTGGAATGTGTAGGTGATTTGTCCTTTTGGCATTAAAAAATTAGTTTGTCTTATTCCCATGATTAACACACATACCATGTCCTTGTCGAAGAAAGACTCAACTAAAAATAGGAGAGGAAAATTTTTAAACTTTTCTTCCTTTTCCTTTCTTTTCTCTGTGTTCCAAACAAATTTACGAACGAAAATTTGGGTAATAAGTTTGTCAGTGCGGATAAATTAAATACTAAAAAAATGTCAATGAAGTACCACTCTTCGAATAATAATAAAATAAAATAAATACCAGTATCACTCTCTTGGTATTAGATGTCACGAGTGAATTTTTTTTCTAACCATGTAAACTTATATTATTATATATTATTAGACAAACGACGATGATGGAATACAAAACTCGCAAAACTGTACAGATGATGAAAACCACCAATTCGTTTGGATGTGACTGGAGGAAGATGACAGAAATATATCAGTGTCCAGAGCCCCACATCTCTTCGTCCCACCACAGACACAGCTGCTAGGCGCCACCACCGCTGCTGCTAGAGAACCCACAAATCCGGCCTCCAAGCTCGAATCTAAGGGCTATAGATCGCATATCAGTAAATCTTGGTCGCCCCCTTCCAAAAATGATGGGGTAGTGGAAGAATTTCTCTTCTGCGAGAGTCTCAACCACCACATAACCATGAAGCCTGGAGGAAAGAGGAGAGGAAAGAAAACTAGGAGGAGAGAGCAGATCGAGCATGGAGACAAAGATAAGAGGGGCTAAAAGAAAGGGGGAAAAGAAGGGAAGAGGGCGACTCCCTTCATTTGGAACCATGGATCATGACAAGTGAAATTTGAATTGAAGTGTGTTTTTGTGAAATTATACTTTTCAAAGTATCATGTACTACTTGGATTATCCAAACTAGACAAATAAATTGAGTTGGAGGTAATACTCCCTTCGTTCCTTTTTAAATGTGTTGTTTCGTAAATTCAATTTATTAAAAAGACATCATCATTACACCTTTCGCATCAACTTTTATTTCCACTTTACACTTTTCACATCAACTTATAATTCACTTTCCAAAATTATCCTCTACTTTTACCTCTTACCCTTTTTACCCACTAACTTTTCAAGGGTAAAATAACAAGGGTTTTTCTATTGTCAGCCCACTGGGTTGACAATAAGACAACAAAAAAACAAAAAAAAACACATACTCCAACGTACTTTTTTTACTTTCTTATACACTTTTACACATTCCTATACATTTTTCACACATTCTCATACACTTTTTAAGCCTTATAATCAACCCATTGGGTGGATTTTAGAATTTTCCAAATAATAATGGGTAAAAATCACTTAGACCCCTTTATTTATCACTCTTCCACACATAATACCCTTCATCTTCGAACCCATCAACCACACCCCCTCATCTTTTGCACATATTGAAATGGCTAACATCGTTAAATAAATGCATGCATTTACTGAAAATGCCACTATTATAATTAGATGTGAGTAAGGGTTAAGTCCAAATGTTTACATCAACGCCTTTCTCTCTCTCTCTCTCTCTAGTAGATCGAAATTTGTCAAAACCATTCTCCAGTAGGTTTCGATCCACAATTATACAGCAATCAACGCCTCTCTCTCTCTCTCTCTCTCTCTCTCTCTCTCATGATATAGACATGGCCGCTTCCGCAGTTAATGGTGCTGAATCTCTCCGGTCGTTCGTCGGTATGGTTTTAGTTGTCCATCTTTTGGCCACTCTCTGTCAAATTAGGTTTTCTTTTTGGTGCTTGAAAGAGAGGGAAAAAGATGAGAAAGATGGAGGGGTACATCTATAAGTCAGGATGACAAAATCGTGGCACTATAGAAAGCCCTCGTGGCATTATCTCCTCCCTTTAAAAAATTAGTGACATTTTACTAATTTTTTGGGTCGCCGGAAGTAGTTGGCTGTTGGTGAGATGGTGGTCAGCCAAAGGTAGGAGTTAATTTTTTTGAATTTTATGTACGAAATTAGAACTTTTAAAAATTAGTGACATTTCACTAATTTTTTTGATCACCGAGAGTGGTTGGCCGGAGGTAGGGTAGTAGTCGGCGGGACGTAGGAGTTTTTTTTTTAAAATTTTCTGTGCGAAATTAAAACTTTTAAAAATTAGTGAAATGTCACTAATTTTTTGGGTCGCTGGAAGTGGTCGGCCGGAGGTGGAGTGGTGATCGGCCAGGAGGCAAAAGTTGATTTTTTCGAATTTTATGTTCGAAATTAAATTTTAAAAATTAGTAACATTTCACTAATTTTTTTGGTCGCCGGAAATGGTCAGCCAAAGGTGGGGTGGTGGTTTTTTTGAATTTTATGTTCGAAATTAGAATTTTTAAAAATTAGTGACATTTCACTAATTTTTTTGGTTGCCGGAAGTGGACGCCCAAAGGTGGGGTGGTGATTTTTTTTGAATTTTATGTTCGAAATTAGAATTTTTAAAAATTAGTGACATTTCACTAATTTTTTTGGTTGCCGGAAGTGGTCGGCCAAAGGTGAGGTGGTAATCGGTCAGAGGTTGGGTGGTGATTGTTTTGAATTTTATGTTCGAAAATTAATTTTTTTTAAAATTAGGGACGTTTCACTAATTTTTTGGTCGCTGGAAGTGGTCAGCAGCCAGAGGTGGGGTGGTGGTCTACCGAAGGTAGGGTGGTATTTTTTTTTATATTTTATGTTTGAAATTAGAATTTTTAAAAATTAGTGACATTTCACTAATTTTTTTTGTCGCTGAAAATGGTCGGCCGGAGGTGGGGTAGCGATTTTTTTGAATTTTATGTACGAAATTAGAACTTTTAAAAGTTAGTGACATTTTACTTCTTTTTTTTGTTTACTTTCCATTGCAAAAGTTCCTTATCCTTCCTTTTAAAAATGTCAAATGTTTTTTGTTTTATGTTTGATTGCAAAAGTTCATTGTCATTCCCTTTAAAAATGTCAAATGTTTTGGACTTTTTGGCTAAGTGGTACTTTTTTTTTTTTGGCGAAAGAGAGATAATTGCATTTATTACAATCTACTGTAATAAATGACAACAACGGAAGAAAACAAATGAAGGATACATCCAGCGATAAATTGCTTCGGCAGTCCAACGAAATCAATGTATAATGTCGATTCGCTGCTGTGTTACGGTAGTTGCACAAATGATAATTTTCCCAGCACATAGTTAAGACACATAAACCACCGAAGAAAATTAAGGAGACATCCGGCTATCAATTGTGGAGAAATTGCATGCTTGATTTTGAAACTAAACAGGATCTGACCGATACAAACCAAGTGACTGTAGCACCTATAGTCGAGAGCTCCATGGCACGGTTAGGCGTCATGCAACTACATCACCGAAGCCAACTATAGAGCTCTAAAATCGGTAAAGAAGCTGCTAAAAAGAGTCGCAACCGTGGTTATTGGAAAGAAAATACTGCGGAGTATTCTTGTTCGTCTATGGAGAATGGTTGTTAGTATACTAATTTGCATGGTTGTTTTCGATCTTCAACCTTGAAGCTCACATGAAACAACAGAAGAATATCATTGATAACACTACCTATTACAAAGGCAATTCTTAACAAGATTGTGGGCATTCCTCACATCTTGCGGGGTGGTCTTCATTTTTTTTTTATCACTGGTGGCCTTCATTCCATCAACATAATTAAAAGTCAAGGCCAAAATTCTACAATCCAAAACAATATTTTGAATGAAAATGGTAGCATCCAAAGGGTTTTTCAAAGCATGAAAAAACCTCCTTGAAAAAACCTCAAGGCTCTCTGTTAATATTTCCACAATTCTGAAACCCTTCCTAACAGCCCACCTCAGAGCTTGAAGCACAGCTAACGCTTCCAGCCTTCCACAATGGTCGATGACGCTGCACAAACATGGGTATACCCCTTCCCATCTTCTCCCAACACATGTACCCCTTCCGGAGTGCTATCAACTCCTTTGGGACCATTTCACATGGAGCATTTGCTCCGGCTTCAAATGGGACCCCCGGGGGTGGACAATAGGTTTATGGCCCCTAGAATTAGTCAAGGTGCATGCAAGTTGGTCCGGACACCTGTGTAACAAAGAACACTTTCGGAGAAATACCACTATTCAATTTTTCCCCTGATCATTTTTGTACCCCCTACTACAACTAGTAGGGATGACAATTTTACCTGTAACTGAAGGGTACCCGAACTGATCAGCCTTTTAATTTTGAAATCAAAATACCCTGTTGGGTTCGGTTTGGGTTTGACATAAGTACCCACACTATACTCAAATCAAACCCGAAACTAATCCATTAGAATAGCCATAATACAAACTTATACATATTAAGCACACCACATTCTGATGTTGGCTTTGGCATGATGATGCTGGTAATGCTATTTTACGGTAACACCAACACCTTAAGACAGGTTAATTTTTATAAGTTCCAATATGTTTTCTTCTTCTTCTTCTTCTTCTTCTTCTTCTTCTTCTGCTGCTGCTGCTGCTGTTCAATAAAGAAACTGAATGACTCAGGGCTACCCTAATGTTCGGGTAAAACCACCGCATTATAGTGGCTATCGTATAGTCATACCAATTGGGTATCGATTTGGATTTAGGTGCAAATAAACACTTTCACATTTGAGGAGGGTAATTGCAAAACCTAGACCAAACTTGGCCCGTTGCCATCACTATCCACAGGACAAAATTATGAAGGCAATGAATCAAAGAGCTATAGGTAACAATAATTTACCAAGTCATCTATTAGCTCAAGATGACCATCAGTAGCGGGGTTGACAAAGTTTGGGTTTTGGCCAACATTTTCCCCACCGAAAAGAAAAAGAAAAAGAAAAAGTTAACTTGTTTTGTTTGTCAATGATCGCTTGACACCGTATTTGTACAGTGTTAGAAATGCTAGTTGAAATTAAAGCTCGATTGCAAGTCAAGTTCACAAATGTCGACAACCTAAGAAATAAGTAAATACTGCTCCGACTCCAAAAACAGCAAAAGGTTAATTTAAAATACTGCACCCAACCAATTCCATGACCACCAAACAATAAAAGATGCTATAAACTGCCTCAAGCTACAAGCTTTCTGTCATATTGTTCTCCTAGTAAAAACGATACCGAAGTTCCCAATCACAGTATAAGTAACCAACTTCCCAATGGCAAGCTCTAGTTCAAGTTTCTCAACCAGTTGCACGGATATACTAAAATACAAGGGGCCAAAGAGGAGATTCATTGTCTAGTTTCTAGGTCAACGGGTCTAGGGAACTTATGCTTGCTGCAAGCATAGTTTTCCAAAAGATTTTAGCAACCCAGTTGCTAAAATCTAAAATCAAATGAGTTCAAGAGGTGCTAAAATCATGGTATTTCAAATCAAAAAATTAAGTTTTTCCGTGTATTATTTTTTGAATTTTTTCACACTGAATTAAAGTACACGAAGAGTACTATAATTTGGTGCGAAAAAAAATCAAAAAACGAGACACGGAACCACTTCATTTTTTTATTTCAAAACCATGATTTTAGGACCTGCTGAACTCATTTGCTATTTTAGCAACATGGTTGCTAAAATCTTTTGAAAAACTATGCTGAGTTTTTTGTTTGATTTTAGCAATTCAGTTGCTAAAATCATAGTTGGTTTTAGCAAATGAGTTCACTAAAGACTAAAATCATAGTTAAAATCAACCATGATTTTAGCACCTGGTGAACTCATTTGCTAAAATCATGGTTGATTTTAGCAAGTGGGTTACTAAAATGAAACGAATATGTTCGTTGCAGGCACACACCTTTGCATCCATTCCAGGATAAAACCATGCTTTCTTGTAACTGAATTTCTCGCTTTGTGCTAATACTTCTCAGCTTCTATCTTAGCCAGTCAAAAGATTTTGTTTTCCAGATAACTTCAATCCTGTCAATTAAAACAATAGAAATCAGCTCATGTACTATCCAGCACCATATTATTTGCACTAGTATACCGTAAACAACAACAAACGTTACAGTAAGTACCACGAGACATTGTTTTATATCCGTACAGGTACTTGTACACATTCATACCTCTATGCCAAAAATTATTTGCACAAGTATACCGTAAACAACAATAAACGTTACAGTATAAGTACCACGAGACATTGTTTTATATCCATAGAGGTACTTGTACACATTCATACCTCTATGCCAAAAATTAAGTTCTTCTATTGGTGAATATATAAGACTGCGCTTAATGATTTATTGGACCCTCAAATGCACTAACACATTAAACTATGCTTTTGACTAATACTATTACTTGATCTGAAAAATCCATGTGCAAAGTAGTGAAGAAGGATATATATTTTTCAGTACCGAAACTTACCCACCGATATGAGAGTGTTATGCAATAACAGGCTTCAAATACAAACATATTGTCGGCCTCAAATTTAACAGGATAATGCTAGGAGATCTTACGACAACAACCTTACATATATCCCAATACCCACACATGCATATAAGAGAACCGCAAGGACCAGATATAAGTGTTTAACAAATATTAGGCGATGCTTTTTTCCAAGTATATAAATGCAAGTGTACCTTAATGGCTTGACCTTCATAAAATCAGGTCTCTCACTAATTGACTATTTTTTGGCACAAACTTCTCCATCACTTCTTGGCAACCAGGGACGAAGCCAGGAATTTCACTACGCAGGGGCGAATGTTTTATCCAAAATACTTTGCAGGGACGAGCCTATATAATTCATAAGAAAATTAGTTTTTTCTATGTAATAGTAGAGGTTTTTTGTTTTCCTTGCGGGGCAACCACCCCTACTGGCCGCCCTCTGGCTCCATCCCTGTTGGCAACATCTAGTCCTTTAATTGAAATTAAATAAAAAACCAAGGATACATTGCATTTGGCAAAAAACCCATTACAATCATTTCCTCAAGGAATAAAAAGGTCTCAAAGGACTTCTTGAGCAGGCCGTCCTCACAAGACCTTGCATCACATCAATGAGGTGTTAACTTCAGGAGATGAACCTCTGGAAGTAAGCGTAGTGACGAGATCCCTTGCAGTATCAAGTTTTTTATTCTTGCAAAATGCATCAATAAATTTTTTGTACTTAGCAATATCGAGATCTAAACCTTTGTTCTCCATCATGTGAAATAAGAACAATGATTCATCTATATGCCCGCTTGCACAAAGGCCTTTCAACAAGAGACCACAAGTTTTAATGTCGGGAATTAGGCCGGCAGCTTGCATGTCACTAAGGATTTCATGGGCAGCAGTATATCTTTTTGTCTGAACCAGACCCTGCAATATATATAGTATTGAAAGTAATGGTGTCACCTTTCAAACAACGTAGAGGCATTTCACGGTAGAGATGCATGGCTTCGTCAAATTGCATGTTCTTGCAATATCCTTTGATCAAAATATTATAGCAAGAAGTGTGAGGATGGACGCCCCGATCTACCATGGCATTTAACATTCTCATTGCCTCGTCCATCTGGCCTCGCAAGCAATATCCATCCATGAGACTATTGTACGTGACTACATTTGGATCCACACCTCTTTCTTCCATTACTTCGAGTAACTCCACCGCTTCCTTTGTCATTCCTTTCTTGCTAAGTGCACTGATCAACACAGTTAATGTATGAACATCCGGTGGAATACCACTATCCAACATTTCTCTTAGTATTTCTCAAGCCTCGTTCCACTTACCAAAATTGCAGAGGCCACGAATCAATGACGTATGAGTGATGACATCTGGACGAACTCCTTTTCCTTTCATTTCTGATAAGAGTGTTTTAAAAAGCGCGCGCTTAGGCGCGAGACGAGGCTAGGCGATGGTGTAGCGCTTCACAGGGGTATAATTAAGCGCATTACACTAAAGCGCGAGCTTAAGAGCAGAAGCCCAAGGCGCATGAGGCGCACGCTTTTTGTTTTTTTGCCTAGATTACATCTCAACCCTTCATCTGGATAAAAAAAAAACATGGGCTTGGCACACCAGATAAAATTTCGGTAAAGGCTAGCCATATTATCGACAGAAAAGCATCAGATGCAGATCAAAAAACCCTAAATCATTTGGGCTCCAGTTCGAAGGGGTGATTTGAGTTCCAGCCAACCATTTTGATCGACTTCTTCTTCTCTTTACCAGGTAACAACTTCTTCTCCTCTTCTTCTTCTTCTTCTTCTTCTTCTTCTTCTTCTTCTGATCGAGTCTGGACTCTAGAACAGTGCTTACTCTTCTTCTTCTGATCGAGTCTGGACTCTAGAACAGTGCTTACTCTTTTTTTTTTTTTTTTAAATATCAGAAAAACAGAGAGTCTGTTTTGTTACTGTTTTTTTTAAGGGGGTGGAGTCCTACAGATTGCCTAATCACCCGCCCAAAAATGGTGTCCTGTGTGCACCACCGGATGATGCCATTTTTAATTAATGTTTTGAAAGTATTTACAGAAAAGAAATTAATTTTTTTTGAGCAAACTAAAATGTGAATTTTTCTCCATGTAGTCCAACCAATTGCCTAATCAATTAGGTCAAAAAGAACACCCAAAAATGGCGTCTTGTTTCTGTCTTATTCCTTCTTCTTCCTTCTCCTTACTCTGTTTCTGTCACAGTATCATCAACCTTCTTCTTCCTTTTCCTTACTCTGTGTCTCTGTTTCTGTCTTTTTTGACATTTGAATGTTTTATAAGTGTTTGCTTGTGTTGAAAGTATTACCTATATTTCAATTCTACTTGTTTTTAAAAAATGTGCGCCTCGAGGTCAAAAGGCGTGCGCCTCGCCTTGCGCTTAAAGCTCCAGGGGACCATGGCGCCTCGGTGCGCTTATCGCTATTTAAAACATAGTATCCATCTGGCCTCGCAAGCAATATCCGTCCATGAGACTATTGTATGTGACTACATTTGGATCCACACCTCTTTCTTCCATGACTTGAAGTAACTCCTCCGCTTCCTTTGTCATCCCTTGCTTGCAAAAAGAATCTATCCAGACAGTAAAAGTCCGAACATCAGGTGAAATACCACTATCGAACATCTCCCTAAGAACTTCTTGAGCAGCAATATATCTTTCTGTCTGAACCAGACCCAGAAATATAATATTGAAAGTAATGATGTCTCGTTTCAAACCATGTAGAGGCATTTCTCGGAAGATATGCATGGCTTCATCTAATTTCATGTTCTTGCAATATCCATTGATTAAAATGTTGTAGCAGAAAGTGCCAGGTTTCAAATCTCCTTCTTCCGCTATCCTCAAAAACCTAATAGCTGCTCCCGTGTCTCCCATTTTGCAAATTCTGTTAATAAATGATCCATACCTAGCCACTTCGAATTTGATTTCTCCTTTTTCAACTAGTGTTTTAAATAACTTCACGGCCTAAAAGCTTAAGCTATTCGAAATTATTAGATTCTTAACCACTAGCTCATCTAAAAGCTTAAGCTATTCGAAAGAGGGACAACTTTATTGTTACTATTTATATTCTCAACACGCCCCTTCACGAGTAGCCAGACTCTTTTCCATAAGTAGGCTAAACACGTGCAAATTTTAATCAATAGGTAGGTGGTGAGATTCAAACACAGGATCTGTAATCTTGCTTTGATACCATATTATATTGATGTCAAATTACCAACTCTCCCAAAAGCTTAAGTTCTTAGAGAGAGAGGGGGTAACTTTACTATTTATATCTTCAACAAAAATAATGGGTTCATCTTATTTTTGCTTTTTCTAATGCATTCATTCTTTTCCTACCAACACCCTCACTCACGTGGAAAAGGCAAGAGAGGAGGACCATTATATTAAAAGCTGAAGCTAATAGTAATGCAACCATAAGAAATGGGCCAACAATGTGTATCTAGCTATCCACCAAAAAGAATTGGAAAAGCGGAATGGCAAATTCATTAGGAAGTTGCTTTTGCCATCAAGTTATGCTTATGATATGGTGATGTAAAAAGGATTATTAGATACTCTCAGAATTGTAAACATGGCAAGAGGGATGAAAAATGACTGAAAGTTGCTTTTTTCCTAAGTAAAATTTCACTGTAGTGTACCTTCATGGCATAACCTTCTTAACTCGAAGTCTTTGTCTATTCATTGGCACAAACTTCTTTATCCTAGCTTTGAGAACAAAGTCTAGTCCTTTCTATTTTCCTCTTAAAGCCAAGCAATAGAAATTCTGTTTCCATTAGTTTCCTTTTTTTCTTTCTTTATACAAAACAATGGGAAATAATCTATTTTGTTCACTATTTCCCTCTTACTTATTTTCCATTCTTTTCTTTTCTTTTTCACAACTTCCAAACAAAAGTGACCCTTTGATCCTATGGTAAAGTAAACTAGCGAAGCTACTCTAAAACCTCAATTAGAATTAGAATTTTTGTTTTAATTTCTTTACCTTTTTATATATTTTAATTATCTATTTGTCTCAAAGAGAAGAAATTTAAAAACAATTATGGTAGCAACATTAAAATAATTATGTGTCCAATCTGTTATGTTATGTTAAGTTTGTTTTTATTTTTTTACTTTTGATTGTTTGTAGTGAGATGAATAAAAAAGTTCAAAAACTTTTAATGCATAATCAATAAATTGATATTTGTAATAAGTCAAAATAAATAAGTTAGCCCACGGTCCCACACTCCATCTAGTTCATATATATTTTCCTAATGCAACTCCCCACATAGGAGCTTGAATGATAACACAATGAATTTGATTGAATGATAACACAATGAATTTGATTGAATGATAACACAATGAATTTGATTGAAAAAAAAAAAGTCAAAAGATCTTTGGGATACATTCTAACTACATATTCCACAACATGCTAATATTGTTCACGAGTACAACAATATTGAAAAGGGAATTGATATTCGCACTCCCAATTTTGATGCAGGGGCTCCCAGCTACAATAGTTTTCCAAAATTACCCTTTTGTAAGTTCCATGATTTACTTCAGGCACTCCAAAAAAACTTTACTTTTCTCCTTTACTTCAGGCACTCCAAAAAAAAAACAAATAGTTTTTTTTATATATATATAAAAAAAGCAAATAGTTGCTCAACTCCTTTTACTGCACATCACTGAATTGTGTTTCCTTGGTAGAGTCTTTATGTTATTGTCTCCATATTCTGCACCAGGACCTAGACAAGTGGTCTTCGGCCTATGATTGTAAAACCATCCGTTTGTCCATGTAAAGTCTCTAGAAAATTTTGTTACTTTTCCTCTCAAGAATTCTAACTTTGGTGATGTGCTTTGTTTGTCTCACTATGAATTTTAAAATGTAAATTTGTGGCACTTATGAAGATTTTGAGGGAAAAATGGTAGACAATGAGTACGAAAATATAAAGATCTTGTGTTGCAGCCGTTATAAAGATTTTGCAGCATCAACTTTTCAATTGTGTGCTGTTTATTTTGGAGAATTCTAGCAATGTTTTTTTTTTGGGTGCAAAGTGGCGTGAAGCAATCTGACATAGATACATGTTTAATGTTTAGAATCTAATGTTTATGTTGTGAATGTTTAATGTTTGGAACGTAATATTAATGTTAATGTTTAGAACCTAATGTTTATATTTGGTTTTTAGTTCATGTTTCTGTTTGGAGTGCCTTAGTAAACGAGGAGATAATTTGGGGGTGGAGTGCCTCCAGTAATTTTTATATCTTAAAAAGAGTAGTTTTGTAACTTAATTAAATATTGGAGTGCCTGCATAAAAAAAGGGAGCCCCAAAATCAGCACCCTATTGAAAAACAACTTTGAAATTTCATCAAAATGTCATTCCCCGTATCTTAAAAGTACATACAAATGTTTTTGGCGGCCATAGGTTTTTTTTTTTTTGTGATTTTTTTTTATATTATGAAGATACAATATAAAATCACTACAATACGAAGAAAAAAAAATGCATTGAGAGAGTTTGAAGACTCAACTTATCTCTTAGCCTCTTTTTGGTGGCCATAGTTCATGAGGCCGGTATATGATAACTTTGCCTGGAAAAAAAAGAAAACCTAGGCATAAGATGTTTCTTATTTCTATGTGTAACAATGATCATGCCAAAAAAAAACAAACAAAAGGAGTATACTACTACTATACAATTAACGGCACTAAAGAATAAAACTACTTTCGTGGTTTACAATTAACTAATCTCTCTGGCCATTCCTATAGCCCATTTTCACGTGTTTGCATAAGGTGAAGTGGCCTTAAAGACAAATTGTTGCTAAGTGGAATCAGTTATGCTACCTTGGGGTGTCAAGCTTCACCGAGACAAGTCGATTAATCACTGCGACCACGCCTGAAGGTTGTATTGATCAATTATTGGTAACTATAGAAACAGAACTATTTGACCATAAACCCAAAAATGTTAGCCACAAATTGCCAGATAGGTCATTTTTTCTCACATAGATCAACTATTTTTAGCACATTTAACCCGTTTGGCACGTCCCAAGCGTTGTTGTATACTTTTTTTTTATAACCAGGTGTTCGGGCCAGCTTTCGCGCACCTCGACTAATCCTGGGAGACCAATCCCGTCGTCTATTAGCGGGGGCTCCATTCAAAGTCAGAGCAAAGCTTTGTATGGACTGCCCCCAAAGGAGTTGATAGCACCTAAGACATTTCGAACCTGATACCTTAAGAGAGAGCAAACCTCTAAGTCTCAAGCCTTGACCACGAGGCTAATCCTTTGGGGTTTAACGTTGTTGTATACTATTGCAGAAAGTTTGACAATTTCTACTGAGGTGATTAGGATTTTTTTTGGAGAAGGAGGTGATTAAGATATTTAATGGAGAGCTTTTAACGGATTAAAGTTTGAAAGAAAGAAAAAAATGTGAAAAAGTTTGGAAGATCTGAGCAATAGAGATTTACAAATAAAATACACGCATGAAGGGTGAGAGAGAGAGTCAGCATTCGTCTCTTTAATGTAGGACTTCCACTGCAATATTCCCACCACATTATTCATGGATTAAAATTTGATTGGATTAATCTACCGTCCGTTCAATGTGCGGACAATAAAATGTATAGAATTTGAATCATTACATATAAAAATTTAAACAGTAAAAATTTTTTCATGTAAAAATTATGATTATTTTGTGTTTTACCGTCCACCCAGTAAACGGGTGAACAGATAATAGAACGATCCAATTTGATTTATCCGTTATGAAATGCATCCGTCATATTATGTAACATAGTCACAGTTCCACAGTTTCATAGCTAACCCAAGATACCAAATTGATGAAACAGATGGCTCTGAGATTCTCTCTCTGCGTTCTCTCTCCTCTGTTGCTCTTCTGTTGCTGCCATGGAATCAAAGCTCAAAAAGATGGAGAAGACCCAACAATCAAAACTATGGAAGATTTCTCTGGGTACCCGATTCAGGAACCCCATTTCTTTAACTCTTTATCTTCTCTATCTGTGGACACCCAGAGTTTACAGAAACAGGTATTTGCGCAAGTTTCTCAATAATTTGGTTTTTCCCTTTTTCTCTGAAGTGGGTAGTGCCAGAAATTTCTAGTGATTGGACTATTGAAGAGGTTGGTTTTGATGTGATTTTGCCGTGCAAATGACTCATTAGGTTATGGGATGTTTTGACGTCCCATGAAATTTATCTAATCCATTTTGTTCTATATCACAACTGCATTGGGATGAGTAGATTTTAGGGCCAGTTTGTTTAATTGGATATTTCTCCTTAGGGGACTATATATCCAAGAAGACTGTATATCGCATATCCAATTTTTTGTTGATATTCTTGTGGTTCGAATTAAACATGCATCGGATTTCTTATCCGATGAAGTAGGGATATGCAATAGAGTGGGGCTTATGAATTCCATCACTATTAATATGGCGGGATATCATATGCTACCCTTTGTTTGACGGGATTAATAGGGAGAGAGATATATAACCCAAACTGGAGTAATAGTGCTGGGGAAAATAATAATTCATTGGTATTGTACTTGACACTTTATGGGATAATATATCCAAGGCATATTTAAATTGGGGCATAGATATTATAACAAAATACTAGATATTCGATACCTTGGATACCCAATCCGATACACATATCCTGTCAAACAAACGGACCATAAGATTACATATCCTCTCTCTATTAGTCCAGTGACTCCATCAATCGAATGGGCCACCTGAGAGCTATAGATTAAGGCATTAAGCTATGAATTAACAACGCTGCAGCAACGAATATGGTCATTGTATGAATGACTTTACATGATTATACTTTAAATTATTGACCTTCTCTTACTCTATAAAATTTGAGCTCGCCCCCTTATGTCATTTCCATTCATCCATATGTAGTGTCAGACTTCTGTTTGAACTAAGAATTTTCCAAAACTCTAGGGCATGATACAAATTGTGGAGTAGAACTCACCAATGAAAATAGTCTTGCAAGGAGAAGGTCCCAAAGAGCTTATATTTGTATGTTTGTGGCCATTTATAACCAATTTTGGATTGTGACATACCTTGAAGCGGTGCCCAAACCAAATTGAGCCTTAAATCCTAATCAATTGGGGCCAGCTACATGAATCCGTTTTCTCAACTGATCTTTGTCGAGGGCATTGCATTCCGTGATATCCAATGGACCTAAATCTTCCAAACTACCACCTCTATCGTTAGTTTTGGTCAACCCTTCCCCGTAGTGCTACTGTGGACCATAACCATTTCACTCTTCCTATCTACCTCATCTACTGTCTACGAGAGACATGTCCAAGTGTATGGACGGTTAAATCATCCTACATTGTATGGTTTTAGACTTGGAAGGTCACTTGAAAGCAGGTAATTTGCATGTGTTTGAGACTTCTGAGACACAAACACTAATTGTCACTCTCGGATACGTGTGTGACACTCTTTTTTTCGTGTCCACAATTGAAAGCTAAAATCTTAATTTGCATTTGTGTACTTTTTTACAATGCGTCCACGTTCTATGACTAAGAAATTAATGGGTGATATACACTTGTTCAACAGTTGCTAATATGCGAATGTTGAATTCTTGTAGGCTGACATATCTTATACAAGTTGGGAAATTATGATTCTCAAGACTATGCATATATATTTCAAGTAAAATTGTAGAGAAATGTTGAAGGTATGCAAGTTATTTAAACTGAAAGGGTTTAGGATGGTCCAATGATGAACCATAAATTCTAGACACGTATGCCTGTAAATTTATTTGCAGATAATGTCAACTAGGGTCTATTGCTATATACCTTATACATACTTTTAGATATAAGATCTCCTTATCATCACATATTGTACAAGTTACATGCAATGTTTCTACATAAGTGGTACAGAATGTATTCAATAAATATAACATTACATGTGGACATGCCCTAGCTGGGTACATGTCCTATGTTTTAAAGATTTCTTGAGTTCCATGTCCGCCTAGATTCTTCTCAACTTATTGTATCTTATCTGTTATTATATTTGAGGCGAAACTTGTAGTTATATGTTTTTGTAACTCATAAATTTATGGTTATACATATTGTTCAAAAAATCCCACATGTGCCCGTATCCTAATTTTTAGAGAAAAGTGTATATGTGTGTCCTTGTTGTTTCATTTTTTTTTATCCTTATCCGTATTCTTGCTTCTTTGGAATTGAGGGTATCGGCGGTGATTTATGAAATTGCAGAGCATGTTTATGTCTTCAAATAAAAAGAGTGAAATAAACTAAATTGGTGCCATGCCTGGAAATCAGCATCCTTTGTCAAATGATTTTTATTTTTTTTCCAGATGGTCACTTGTCATTGTTTTGCCTCTTATTTTTACAATCTTCTTTTCTGATTTAGTTTGTTGTTATAGATTGATGAGCTGTCAACATTCAGCGATACACCTGCGCCATCAGTTACCAGGATCCTGTACAGTGAGAAGGATGTATTAGCCAGGCGGTATGCTCTAGAAATTCTCCAATTTGTGTACTGTGATTTGATTATCGACTATGATTTAGAGAGGGGAAAATAATTGGAAAAAACATGACAAGCAATAAGTATTACCTCCTTTGTGTAAATAAAATTGAGTCACTTATTGGAAATTAGATTGAAAGGTATCAACTAGCTCATTGGTGGCGCCCATGCCTTCTAAATTAAGTGTTGGAGCGTAGCAGTAGTAGACAGCTGGAGACATTTTGCTTCAAAGTACCATCTTTTTTGTACAAGGTTTCGTCATTCGTCTTTTTAGGATTTTTCCTGTTAGAAAATGAGTTTAAGTATGGGCCATAAAAAATATAGCATCCTCTAATTGGTTTACCTTCCAGAGAGTTATTGAGCTTGTTATAGGAACTTGGATTGAATTCCATATGGGTTAAATTATACAATTTATACTTCTGGCCATTGACCTTGAATTCTTGGTCCGTATTTGTATTACATGCACAGCACTATTGCTAATTACACACACATGCAGTAGGCTGTTGAACTGGTCCATTACGTTTGACGTTTAATCACTCCTGCTTTAGCTAGCCATTTACTCATAATTTATGTTGCTTAGCCATTTTCCAGTCTTTTACTAATAGTACTACATTTATTATGTCTGATTGCAGGTATATAAAAAACCTAATGGGATTTGCTGGTCTCTCAGTTAGAGAGGATGCGGTTGGCAACATATTTGGTCGGTGGTGAGTTTATGTCTCAAAATTTATGTTCTTATCTGTTGGTGGAGATTATATAAAATTCTTAGTTATTCCCTGGTCAAATTGTTTCAACTATATTTCCTCTTGCATCTATTAATGTTTTTTTCTCCTTGGTAGTAAGTGATATGAACCTCTCCATTGTATCATCTGGATGAAATGCCTTTTTTTTTGCCCTTTTTTTCCTTTGATGAGACCTTTTAATTTAGTTCCTAATACTTTTTCCCCATGGATGATTGTGTTTCAAAAGATGTTTGTATTTTCAGACTTCAGATTCACTGTAAATTCGGACCAACAATCACTTCCATTGAGTCATCTCGACTGGAGTTGGAGTTACATATTTGACACTTGACCAGATGTTTGTGTTATCCATAAAAAGTTTTCTTTTTAAAAGAAACACTATTTCCCTTTCTTGACTACTTAATATCCTGAGGAAAAAATTGCTAGAGAAATATAATTGCACGTATAAGTTTGTCAAACTGAGTTTTCTTAGTCAAAGCTCATAATACAGGTGGAATGCTATGCTTCCATGGAGAAAGCTCCGTTTTGATTAGTTTTGATTAGCCTCTGTCTTCAAATTGCATAAACTAATATGCTATTTCCTTCGCATGACACTCCCCCTTTGATACCCCAGTGAAGAAATCAAATAAGTTTGCTGAAACATGACAGCTCCTCTTGCACTAAAAAGTGATTCCCCACTACTACCAGGGGTAGTAGTATGACAAAAATTTGCCGCCTGGGTATAACTTGCACTGAGTGGCTGCCTCAGAAGTGAACTGAACTCTTAGCACTGCACCAGGCAATGGCCCCTTGCCCATTTAAGATATTAACCTTTTCTGGACAGGCAAAGTTTCCCTGACCTTTAAGTGGAACACTAGGTTGTGTGTAGTGTTGTATCACAATGAGGTTTGTCCAAGTTTCTTCAATAAGAACTCTGTATTTCATACAAACAATTGTGTTGTGTCAGTATGCCCTTCCAAAAAGACAATCCTTAACAGATTAGTTGCTGGAAATACGAAGTTGCTAAAAAAAACCCGCATCATAAGCTCACAATATATAGATATCCTTGCTATACTGTTGAGATACTTAAATTCTTTGAACATTTTTCTTTATTTATCCTGGTAACATTGGCTGATTCTGCTGATTGGATACTTGATTCGGTGGTGCTCAACCATTTTTGACCCATTTGCTACCTTGCAGGGATGGCTATGAACCAGAGTTATCTGCAGTTTCAACAGGTTCTCATATTGATGCAATTCCTTACTCTGGGAAGTATGACGGAGTTGTTGGTGTTTTGGGTGCCATCGAAGCCATTAACGTACTGAAAAGGTGTGCAAACGGGCTTACAGTTGCAAATGAGTGTATATGAACTATCATGATAGAAATACTATAATATCATGGACGTAATAAGACAGATGCCATTCAGCTATAACCAGATCTGTGGGGCTTTAGTTGACTCCTTAGAAGCACGTATCCTGACCCAAGACACCCCATCTTTGAAATATCTGAGAATTGGACTTGACAAGCAAACATGACGGTATGGGGGGACCACTGTTTCAGTGGTATTCTGGAGCAGCCATTTTGTGCATTTATTGCCAAAGGTTAGGTCTGTCTCCTATCCATCCCCCGCCCATACCCCCAATTGTTGGGGACTAAATGGGTTATGTTATTGTTGTTGTTTCCTATGTTACAAATACTTACATATTAAACCATATTTTTGGTAGAACAAAATTGTTTGAATATACTAGAAATGAAGTATAAAGTATGAAGGGAATGACCGTTATATATTCCGTAATTGTGTTCGTATTCATATTCGAAGTTTCTAGTGGCAAGTTATTGCAAAGTGGTAAGTTACCAAAATCAACCCCTGAGGTTTCTAGAAATTACAGTCTGCCCCCTCACGTTTGGGAAACGACAAATTACCCCAAATTACCAAAATCAACCCCCGTGATGTAGCTGCTAGGCATTTCGACGGAATCTGTTTGACATCGCCAAATCCTAATTACAGTGGACCAAAGTGTCCTTTTGTAGCCCGTGAAAAGCTATTTTCCTACTTACAATGGTCCAAAGTCACCAAAATGTCTCAAAAGGACAGTTTGATCCGCTGTCATTAAGATTAGATGATGTCAGACAGATTCCGTTGAATTTCCTAACAGCTACATCGCGACAGGGGTAATTTGTTATGCGACAGGGGTAATTTGTAATTTCCCAAACGTGACGGGTTGTATAAACCTTAGGGGTGGTTTTGGTAATTACCCTATTTCAAAATACTAATTTGTTTTAGGTTTCCCCTATGTGTCTGAAGCGTGTCCAGTTCTAAACGATTGAAAAAGAAAAATACCAAGATACATTTGCACAAGTGTCCAACAATTGCTTGACAAGTTTCACAGGGACACGCTACTCTCTATGAAGTGTGCTAATTTCTTAGTTGATTCAGCTGCAAACAATGACTTTGTCACCCGATTGTTTAAGACAATCCGAGTGAGTAATCTTATTGGCTAGGTAAGTAAAACAGTTGGAGGTTTGATACGCAATCACCTGTTTTGTACATAAGTTGCATCAGTATTGAGCTGTGAGTGATTAATAGAGAAAAAAGATCAGACCTTACCTTGCTAGGCGACATGCAACAAAAAAAGAGATATTTAGCATGTTTGCAGTGGAAAGAATTACCCTGTGTCGAAGCATATAATCTATGCTGTTGCGGATCTCAATGTCTGTCCATTTTGTGGTTCTTAGACACTGACGATATCTAAAATTGTTATTTGAGCTATATCTAGTTGATGAGATTATTTTAGGCTTTGCATCAATAATAAGGGCCAAGGAGAAGCATAGTTTTGTGGGTTCACAATTACAGTTTTTTTTTTAACATGTGAAGCCATTGGGACCAGTTACGAGTAGTGATCATTTCATGAGGAAGGTGTTGTTAGAGTAGGAAAACCGGTAAGAAAAAAACCTGGGTTTAGGTGGGGTGAAAGGACATGGTTTTGTGATTAGAGAGTGGAGACAGTATATAGTCCTAGATAAAGATGAAATAGGTGGTCAGAAAAGAATGGTAGGCAGTTTCACGTAGATAAGCTTTTGGATGTTGGTCAGTTTAGAGTTTTCTTTTTCCAAATGACCGTAATATTTTGCTTTTATGAAAATTTGTTATCAAGTTATAACATGTAAGACAGTAAATCTACTTCTCCATAGTACTTGTATTATGTTGATTGGGCTTTTCACAGGTCCGGTTTTAAGCCTAAGAGGTCCTTGGAAGTGATCATGTTCACCTCAGAAGAGCCTACACGTTTTGGGATCAGTTGCCTGGGAAGGTTAGACAGATATCTTTTATATTTTTCTGATAGTTGCAATATAATCACCCTCATGCACATATATGGGGCCGCCCTAACATTTCGGGGGCTTAAGACGATCTCGAAAAAGGAGGCAAATAAGAAAAAAATTATTTTGCCAAGAAGCTTCACCTAGGACTTGAACCAGTGACCTACGGATGTATTGAGGTGGCATGCACTGGTGATGCAAGAACTCAAAATTCTTTGAACTAGGGAAAAAAACTTATATATAATATATTCATGTCTTATATGGAAAATGGGGCCCCAATTTATACTCATGTTTTGGGGGCTTAAGATGCCGGCCTCATTGGCCCTGGCCAGTATATTTTATTGCCTTTTGTGTGTGTGTGTGTGTGTTTTGGGATTGACATTTCAAGTTGAATTACCTTTTCTGAGGGTTTATTTCTGCCACTAACCAAAAAATGGTTTATTTTAGCTGCTTATGTGCAGCAAAGGATACAAAGAAGGAAATGTTAATTATCTATGTTGAAGTCTCTCACATACTAGTTGAATTGTGCAGCCGCCTAATGGCAGGGAGCAAGGCACTTGAGAAAGCCCTCAAGGAAACAGTTGACAGTAAAAATACATCTTTTCTTGATGCTGCAAGATCGGCTGGTTATGCAAAAGGTGAAGAGGACTTATCCAGTGTTTTTCTAAAGAAAGGAATTTACTCTGCTTTTGTGGAATTGCATATTGAGCAAGGTCCTATTCTCGAGGAAGAAGGTATGCCACTGCTCAAAAATACATTTAGAGTTTGCTAACTACTTTACAACAATTTCAAAAATAAAATAAAAATATGTATGGTTACAGTTTTCAGAATCAGTTAACGATATTCGTTTGATGGAAATTCCTTATTATTTGCTTGGTAGATGGTTTTAGGAAACTTGTTTTGTGGGAACTTGCTGAAAAAACAATATCCAATATCAGAAAGATGCACATGGTCAAAAACCATTTCCTCTTAAAACATAAAGAAGGAGCATATGAAAGCGATGATTGTTTTCCCACTTACAAAAACTAGTTGCACAGCTGATTCTGAAAACTGCAACTAAACAGGTTATTTTCCTTTTATTGCTCGTTCTTCTGCTGATCCATTTTTTGGATCCAGGTTTTTCTATTGGTGTTGTGACGGCAATAGCTGCTCCTGCAAGCATCAAAGTTGATTTTGAAGGCAACGGTGGCCATGCAGGCGCTGTGCTGATGCCCAATAGGTGAGCATTTCTAGTCGCACAAATTGCATTACATCTTGTTTTCTCTAAATCAGTTCATGAGGTCCATTATGCACCAAAATAGATTTAACTGGATCACGTGCCTTCAGAATGTGTGCAGGATATTATTAGTTTTTGTTCACTTGCAAGATATTATTTATTTGAGATCCTTCTTTCTTGAGATTAACACGTGTTTTTATTTTTATTTTTATCATGCTTGAAGTTCTTTATATGCGTCCCCCTTTCACATTTACTTTTTAAGTGGAGATTTGCTTATACTTGTGCGATTGTGTTTCTAATCTCCGTTTGAGTTTCTTTATAAGCAAGATTGAGTTTGCTCATACTCTTTCCATATATCATGGCTTCAACGGTTATACTCTTTTGGTCTATTGCTGGCCTTCTTTCTTGAGATTACCATATGTTTTTTAATCATGGTCGAGGTTCTTTATATGCAACCCCCTTTCACATTTACATTTTAAGTGTAGATTTTCTTATACTCGTGCAATTGTTTTTCTAATCGCCATTTGATTTTCTTTATTACCCAGCTTGAGTCTGCTCATACGCTTTCCAGTTTCCATTCGTTGCACACGTTTATACTATTTCGGTCTAATACTCTATCAGCTGTATTACCTGTGTACGAAGGAATAAATTTGGATCATAAACTTGTATATCTAATAGGGTAGTGGAATAGTCTGTTTATCTAATTTGTTCCTATGTACTGTTTTGGCCCTTTAGCTGTCAAAATGTCGACTGTGTGTGTGTGTGTGTGTGTGTGTGTCTTATAGGCCACTCTGTACACATAAACCACTGTATCTAAACCAGTTTGAGCAGAAATGATGCAGGACTTGCTGCTGCAGAATTAGCGCTAGCTGTGGAGAAACATGTGTTGGACTCTGGGTCCATTGATACCGTTGGCACAGTTGGTAAGCCTCCTTTTTACCCTTGCAATGAGATATGTTTTGTGTGTCCTCTGGGAAACTCCATGTTGTTTGCACCAATAAATACTACCAGTAGTTAGGTTTGTATAATCTCTTTCATCGTATGTGTCTTACTGTACTTCCAAACTTTCCCGTCTTATAATAAGGTATCCTTGAGCTGCATCCTGGAGCAATCAACAGCATCCCAAGCAAGTCACACCTGGAAATAGGTACGTTGATAGGTGGATAAATTTCTTCTAGATTTTTTTTTTTGAACGGCAAACAACTTCATTAATTTTGAAGAAAATACAAGACTACTAGGGGCAAGGAAAAGGCATCAAAACACGAGTCGCCCAAATCCGAGACCCAAAACAACAGTTGGCAAGGAGCCAATCGAGGACACCCATTGGGACAAAGCCCAACACCCAAAGGGTCTAAAAACCCAGATATTACATTTAATATTCAATCCAGAACACCTACAGGGCCGAAGTCCAACACCCAGAGGATCTAAAAACCCAGATATTACAATAGGCACAAACACCACCGAATGGGCTAAAGCCCAAATAAAAAACCCTAAACTTCATACCAGCCGACCGGCCCTGAGAAGACACCATCGCTGGCCCAAAACCCACACCTCCACATTGCCGTTGAGCAAACCGGATTGTCCCAAGAAATGAATCCGTTGGGAGAGAATCTACAACCGGCCGCCGAAGCCCCACAACGCCGTTAGGCAATAACCCAAGTCATCCAAGAGTGAAAATGGTAGTGAAGCAGCAAGATCACTGCACCAGACAGCGGTATCGAAATGAGGCCCAAGAGAGCCAAAGCCGGTGGCGGCAAGAGAGATAGGGAGAAGCCGATACTGAAACAGGAGAAGGAGATGAGGAAGATGACCCGCGCCGCTGCAAAGCGGCCGGACGCCGTAGTGTAGGCCCACTGAGAATGAAAGACACTGGAAGATATCCTGCGACCTTACTCAAACCAAAGCACAACGCCGCAAGCCACTGTCCACAACTACCCAGCCCGCCAAGACCAAAGCCAACCATGTAGA
Source organism: Vaccinium myrtillus (assembly GCA_016920895.1). NCBI lineage: Eukaryota > Viridiplantae > Streptophyta > Magnoliopsida > Ericales > Ericaceae > Vaccinium > Vaccinium myrtillus. Next base: position 33,067,396 of record CM029270.1, read on the forward strand.
AAGCGGTCTCCAAAAACGATCAGGAGAGAGATCCAGGGAATCATCCACCAAAGCCACCGCCATCGGCCCACATGATTCCACTGCTGATCATTATAAAATTGGAAGAAGGGAGAGAGAGAGAGAGGCACCTCTCCCCCCCCCCCGGCAGAAAGCCCAAACTGGATTTCTTTAGAGAGAAGGGAGAGATGGACCGTCTCTAGGGAGAGAGAGTATGGAATGATAATAAATACTTATCAAGGGAAAGTGCAAGGGTGTAACAGGTCTGGTAAAGTTTTTGTTTCCGGTCTTTAGTTTCTGTTTACAAGAAATCTGAATAACTTGTTTTCATCCTCTTGCCGGTGACCCCTTTGGCGACTGAATCACTTCCAGCGAATGCCCCACCTCTGACCACCATCCACATCTTTGGCAATCCATCTGGAAACTGCTCCAGCCTTCAGTTGCCAGCCTTTGGCACCAGTACCAGTGGCGGCCTCTTGTTTCAGAACATGTGTTTTTATCACCTTTGCACCAAACATTTTTCTGTAATTATTCTTCCACTATGTAAAGAAAAAGAAATACCTGAATTCTTGTTTCATTTTATTTTAATTTTTTTAACAGGAAACTGAAATCTAAAAACATTACCAAACTGCATTTTCATGACATTATTCCTGTCTCCTTTTTTCACTCCTGGTAGAAAAGCACCTGGTGGAAAAGCACATGATTTATCTTTCTTTCCATAAATCCCCACACAAATCTTTGAACCATCACAGTGTAAGTATCCTGAGACCAATTTGCTTTTTTCTGTGTCGCAGATACGCGAGACATTGATGAAAACCGAAGAAACAATGTGATCGAAAAAATTCATCATTCTGCTTTAGCCATAGCCCAAAAACGAGGTGTAAAACTTTCAGAATTCAAAATTGTCAATCAGGATCCACCAGCCCTTTCTGATGACTCGATCATTAAGGCAATGGAAGCATCATCGCAAGAGCTAAACTTGGATCACAAGTTGATGATAAGCAGAGCTTACCATGATTCCCTATTCATGGCCAGGTAATAAAGAGGCAGAACTTCATTTTATAGCTCTATGATTACACTACTCTATGTTGCTTTGGCTTGCTATGTTGCTTTGGCTTGCAGATAGAAGATTGGTTTGTGGTATTTGCTACAAATAGTGGATTTTAGAATTCCCACTTTTCATGTGGGTTGTGAACATAAAAATTCACCTGAAACTGATAATGAAAAGAAAATGTTACAGACTATGATGACGAATCCCCATGGGGTTTCCCAATGTTACATATGATTATTCTCCACTTTGGACCTAATTTGCTGCCTTATTGGGTCACTTAGAGGCCTCTGCTGAAAAAGAATGCAGTGAAGTTAAGGTGGTGAAGATTCTCTGCCTGTGAACGTGATTGAAGGAGTCCTCTGGAGAAAAAGTTGAATTTTGTTGCATTCTTTCCCCAGCTTTTCAAAAATACTAATTTTCATTTGGCACTTTAGTGCTTCATTGTTGTGGTAGTTTACCATAGAATATTCCTGTAATGAGGAAATGCTTTAGCATCTACTGTGTTCAATATTAGCTACTGATCTTACAGTTTCACATCCTTGCAGAATATCTCCGATGGGAATGATATTCATTCCATGTTACAAAGGTAGATCTCTCTCTCTCTCTCTATGTGTGTGCGTGCGTGCGCGCGCCCCCGTGTTAGAAGCACTCATACTTTTTGTTTATGTGAAACGGGATTTATTACCTCAACAGTCGTTTAATCTGCAATCGAAGATGTTAACATGATAGATTTGAGTTCATTCTTGAACTGACTGTGCATATAGTTGCACTGAGTTCATAAGAAACATCAAATGCACATTTGCGCGCTTATGGAAAAATACTTGCAGATTTCTCGGGAACTGGAATGAAGGAAATCAATTTTTGTCAATTTGATTTTGCAGGATACAGCCACAAGCCTGAGGAATTTTCCTCCAATGAGGATATAGCAAATGGAGTCAAGGTTTTAGCATTAACACTCGTCAAATTATCCCTAAACTGACATTGCTCAAGTAAGAAGAATTTGTTTTCCTTTGAGTGTCATTCACGTCTTTGCATTGTGTTACCGCATGTTTTTTAGTCAACGAACCTGTACGTTGTTTTCATATATGGTGTAGTTACATGGTCTATTGTACATTGGCGAAAATGAACAGCCAGAAGTTGAAGTTGATGTCAAATTGTCAACACTTCAGGGCAAAAGGGACGACATAGAATGTAGATATGTAAATGTTCAATAAATCTACGGCCCATGGTGTCTCTGTTTCTCTCTGAGATCCATTTTCATGTACTAATGGCAGCAGCATTTAACTGTCTTTGCCTCTTCCTTCCTCTTAAAACTGTGAGATCACTCTCCTGAATAGTGCTAATTTTACATTTCTAGATCTTGTTTCTTATCAGCAGTCTTCTCCGGTGCTGTCCCACCCGTGGTCTCCTGTTCTACATTCTCAGTTTCCTCCAGGAACTTCTGTTGTTCGACATTCGCGGTCTGGGTCATTGCCAGGGTCTTTTGTTTTCAATGTTCTCGGTCTCCTTCAAGGGTATCCGACGTGAAGGAAATTGAAGGGTATTTTGAAATAATAAGTTTTGTGATCCTTTTATCCCAATATTCCACTTTTGTATAGTAATCAAACACTTGGAAGGCAATCGAAATATTTCTTTCTCACAGGAGAAAAACTTACTGCAATCATGTGTGTGGTAACATCCAACTTAACAACAGATTTTCATTACAAACACTGCTGTAAAAATTTAAAAAAAAATAAAATTGTCCCAACCAACTTTGTAGGGGGAGAGAGATGCAGTTCTTTTGATCTAGTGTTTCGGATCCATTTCGAATTATGCATTTCAAGATAATAATGTTCTGACGAGGCACCCAATGATATTCAATCGAGCTAATTTTGGTGCACTTGTAGTACTCAATGAGGTCTATGCGATGAACGTCTCTAATCGTTGGGTTGACAAAGGCATGATGGCGCCAGCCCCCGCAAAGCACGCTACGCAGCACCCCTAGGTTTTCTTATGAATACACATACGCAAAATTAAACAACTTTCTAATAATTTATGGGTCTGTTTATTGAGTGAGACTTATAGTGGAGGAATAACAATCCTGTAAAATAGGTTATCTCATTGGATTAGTGTGAGGGGATTAAATACTGCCATAGGCCTCATAGTATTGTATACTATTTAACAGTTTGTGAGATTTAATCCAAACGGTGACTATTTTAATTACATATCTGAATTTTTTTCCCTTGAATTTATAAAGATTGATGCTTATAAACAGAACTTAATAAGGGAAATAAAATGACAAGCAATAGAGATGATGAGATGACCATCACACCCATTTTTATTTTTATTTTTTTCCTCCCAGCAGTTAAAAAAAATCTACAATGCTCTAAACTCAATTAAACCTGAATCTATGTAAGCGTAATTACACAATTCCCCGCTAGTAAACGGTAAGATTAGCTCTCCATAATTAGTCGATGTGCGTGGAATCTGGTCTGACACCTAAATTATCGATGGAGAAAAAAGGGTACAATTACACAATTGTTAGATCAACTATCCGGGACTACGAGGGCCCCTAATTGTTGCCTTAGAAGTGAAGTGACTTCTTGTAATGAATTAAAGTCCAGAAATCAGGAAATGCAGTTTATGTGCAACCACGGAAAGAAAACAATGCAACCGCTAGAAGGAGTTTACATTATTTCCACTGCCGGTGGAAACTAAGGCTGTGTTTGGATGACCAAAATCTTGAGTAGGAATAGGAATGTGATTACCGGGAATCAAATTCCTGAGAATTTCCTTGGGTAGGAATAGGAATGTAATTACTAGGAATCAAATTCCTAGGAATTTGATACTTGGAGTAATTTCATTACGGTGTTTGGATTAATTGAGTAATCTTATGTAGGAAACAATTATTTTGAAAATTTATTGAAATCAACATTTCCTTTTCTTATTGAATGAACCAGGAATCTGAGATTCCCATGGGGTAAGGGAGGAATCAGATTCCTACTCAGTTTGGGAATGTGATTCCTGTTCCTGACTATTCCAAACGCCGGAATCAGAAAAACATGGAATCACATTCCTATTCCTGTTTGTTCTTTCTTTTTTTTGTCAATCGATAGAAGAGAGATCAATTACATCACATATGAAGTACAAAGTACAAACCCAGGACACTACATGAATTGTATGAGTCCACGAGACAACCAAACCCAACAACTTAATCAATACAAGAAATAAGTCCGTTACAGGGTAGAAACAAAGAAAGGGAAAGCCCCTGCACGCAGGCAGGGAGATTCGAACTCCTGACCTCCTAGTGAGATGTAAGAGCCCTGGCCAACTGAGCTAGTCCCGTTGGTTTATTCCTATTTGTTCCAAACATTGGAATTATGAAAAGAAGATATCACATTCCCATTCCCCCTCAATATTGCGGCCATAAAGTTTTCTTCAAATCGATTGCAATGCGCCACATGTACATGTTCTACTATTTGGGACCACTGTTTGGACGCATGACGCAATACAATCGATTTGGAGGAAACTTTTATTTCCAACGGCTGTGGAAATAATCCATTATTCACCCCCAAAAAATTCATAACCCTTTCATTTCAGGAAATTTAATGCAAGGTACCATTCCAACTTAGTAAACCATACACATACTGTAACGACCCAGATTTTTCGTAAATAAAAATTTCGCTTAATATTTTAATTATTTATTTTAATTTTCGGTTTATCTGAATATTTTTCTATTAAAATATTATTTTATTCTTTTAATTCGAATAAAGGAAATTCTAGCCATGTTTATGCGCGTACGAGACCGAGTAACACGTCTGTTACACTACCATAGCATCCGGAGAGAGAGAGAGAGAGAGAGGTGCCGAGAGAGAGAGAGAGAGAGAGAGCTCGGTAGAGAGAGAGAGTGTGTAGTGTGTGTGTGTGCATGAATTAGTGCAATGCACATGCAAGGATTAAATGTTTGTTCACTTGCACAAGTAATGGGCAATTGAGGGAAGTTTCCTAAGCCTAGGTTTTGTACCCAAAACTAGTTAGAATAAGCCTTGCTATTTTTGGAGTAACCTACACATACCCACACAATACATGCATTTGAGCACAATCTACACAACCTAGTCTACCTATACTTGACCTTGCATTCCAAGTAACCTAGGGACAAACTTCCCTAAATTAAGGAAGGAATATTCCCTCCTATTCATAGCTATTTAGGGCTACCCCCTAGCCATTTAATGCATTCACATGCACATTGGGTGAATGTAGCTCCTAAAAACACCCCGTAACAAAGGTGACCGTGCAAAAACCTACACAACGGGACGCGTTATTTCCCCCACCATTGATTCCCACGTTGGTACCTTGCATGTGGCCATTTTGGTTCATCTAGCAAGAATAAACCTAGATTCCTAGCCTAAGACCTAGCCTAGATTCCTACCTAAAACTAGTGTGCCACCTAAGTACTTTCCATGTGCCATTTAAACACCATTTATCACCCTCACATGGGAAACTTTCGGCCAATACAAGGTGGGGAGTACCGAAAATTTTAGAAGGGAAGAGGGAGCTCCTCTTTGGCTATAAATAGGCCTACCTTTGTTCATTTGGTTCACTTTTGCACTTTCTTTCTTTCTTTGTCTCTCCATTTCCAACCAAACCACCAACTATTCTACCACCTTTTAACCACCATATTTAGGCTCCTAATTTAGCTATTTACTAAGTAGATTAGTGAGTTAGCTAGGTAGATTAAGGAGTTTCTACACCAAAGGATTGCTTTTCGGCTTCCGGTTTACACCCGGAAATCAAGGTAGTTTACTAAACTACTCTTCTAATTAGTTTATTCTAGTTCTATTAAGTTGTTTTAATTTAGTTTCTAAGCATGATTTTAGAGTTTGATTAAGTTAATTTATGCATGTGTTAAGTTGCTTAACATGTTTCTTAGTAATTTAGAAAGAGGATTTCTTGTTGAAAAGATTAACAAGAATGTTTATGAGGTTCTAATTAGAGTAGTCCTTCATGAAATTAGAAGTGGATTAGTAAAATTAGAAGTAATTAGAAAGTGATTAGAAGTGATTAGAAGTTAATTAGAAGATGTGTTTTGTTTTTCACTAGACAAGGTTCTAGTATTATTTTGTTAATATTTCTTGGAAGAATTAGTTGATCTTGGTTGATTAATTCATTGGTTGTTGTTTGTAGTATTTTCCTTAAATAAGTGAATATTTTATGGGAATTGGTTCTTATTAAAAAGAAATGCTATTGTTTATTTTTGGAAAGAAATTATGGAGGTTGATTTTATAAATATGGAGAGAGGGTTATTCATGTTTGATTTCTAGAGAGATTTTACTAAAGTATTTGTGAAATTATTTGATAATTTTCTAGAAAGAAAATTGTGTTTTTACTAGATATGAAAAAGAGGATTCATTTGAAAGAAAGTTTCTAGAAAAATAGAAAGTACATTTTTGGGAGAGATTTAAATATTTTTTCTTAGAAAGTCCACAATTAGTTGTGGTGGATTTTTTATAAGAGATTTCTAGAAAAAGAGTTTTGTTTAAACTATTTTTTTTAGAAAGAGCAAGTTAATTGGTTTTATTTCTGTTGGAAGAAAAATAAAATAGTTTTGAAAAAGGTCAAGGAAGAAATGAGACTTTTTGTTGAGGAAAATATTTTATTTGAGAGAATTGGAAATATTATTTTTTGGAGAGTTTTAAATATATGATTTTTATGTGAAAGGATTTCTAGAAGGAATATTATTATTTTGAAGGAAATTGGTGTATTAAAAGGTATGATTTTATGTGGGAAAGTTTCTAGAGGAAACAATATATTTTAGAGAGTTGGTGTATTTTTAATGCATGATTTTATGTGAGAAATGTTATTTGGTGAAATATGAATTTAGAAAGAAATTATGGAATATTGCATGAGCATGATTTTGTGCATGTGGCACTGAGCACGTACGCGATACGTTACGTCACCGGACGCGAAATTGAATAACTGTTAATGAGAAAATAGAGATGAGAATGAAAATGAGAAATGAAATTTTTGGGAAATGAAATGAAATGAAATGTGATAAGATGAGTAGATGCCACCTCAGGTTCCGCGGGGAGAACTTGGAGGATCGGAATTAATACGGTAGTGCAGCGAGGCACCGCCCCATTTTCGTGGAGTGAACTTGGTGGTAAGGGCTAAGTATGCACAACACATAGTACGGGCCTTGAAACATACTATGGGGATCAGTAAGACGAGGAAGCCGGGACTATGTCGTGTGAGTCGCGAAGTGAACGGACCGTGCAAAGAGACTGGTTAGGTTCAGTGATGCACGACAACCGGAATCTCGAGCGGAAAGGTTGGTACCGTCAGCTGAAAGGAGGCGGAAATGGACCAACAACTTTCAGAGTGGTGTGAGATATTTGACTTGGTTGAAATTTGAAGAAGAATGCCGAAAATGGGAAATTGATCTAAGACACTGTAGTAGAGAAATTGATACGAGTTACTGTTTTGAGAAACTGACACGAGACACTGTTTTGAGACACGAAAATGAATTACCTTTTTCTGCGCATGTTTACTCTGATCCGCATAGACACGCATGATGTATTTTGCATGGTTTACTGTTCACAAGTTTTATATATTGTTTATGAACTGATTGTTCTAGAATTGCTACTTAGACGTTTAGCGTAGTGAACTACTGGGCTTTGCTCACGGTGTTGCATTCGTGTAACCCTGGCATAATACCACGATGTTGCTCTGCGACTCTGACGTATTATGCTAGGCTATAGAGATGGACAGGATGAGAGAACTATGGCTGGAAGGCCTACGGAGCAGAGCAGGATTCCGCCGGAATGGTCGACCGTGCGATGGAATAGAGAAACCTAGTCAACCCTGTAGAGAATGTCTGTATTAGGCAGGAAGATTATGTAATATCTTTTGGGTTACCGTTGTAAAACCCTATTTATTATTTTTGTATTTTTTATTAACGTACCCAAATTTTGGGGGCGTTACACATACAGCAACAAATAATCCTTTTATAAAAACATAGTATTACTAACATAACCCTATTACATAAAGTCATAAACCACAAGTATTTGCATCACCGCATTGAAGAAACCGTAAATATTTGCATCACTTATTACATAAACCCTGTCATACCTATAATTAAAGGCTTTACAAAAAAAAAAAAAAAAAAGGTAGTATAAACCAACCATGTCATATATCATATACCATTATGAAAAATCCAAAACAAGTGCAAGTATCTCCTTTGATGCTATACAAAAAAAAACTCCACAAAAGGTGCTTCCAAGTTCCATAACATAAACATTTTGCATTTTCCAAAGAAAGATGATTCAATATGTATACATTTAATTCAAGCAATTATAGTACTCATGTAGCATGTAATATATTGTACTCATACTCGTAATACCGACCCCTACGGCGAACTAAATGATTTGGCACGGTCGATTGGACAGTCGGTAATGGGTGAAAAAAAATTCAACCTGATGTGTTTAGGTTGGACGGGTTAGGTGTAAACCCGACCTGAGCCGACGTGCACATCCCTCCTATACTCCCCCCTCACTAGCCCTCTAGCAATTTTCAATTTCCAACACTCTTCTTTGCATGAAATGGCGAAACTGTGTGAGAGCAAAGTTCTTCCAAGAAAACCCCAAAAAAAGGAAATTAAGATTGAGTGAAACCATATACTCATATTAATTTTTGGAGTAGATAGTTGCTGCTCTGACATTGATTACGGAATATAGGGTGAGTCTCGACAATTAAGGGTGATAATGACAAGTCAGTCAAACGACTCGGGCCATGAAATTGGAAAGCTTAAGATAATGTGTGTTTACATATAAAATTAACAAATCCAATAATTAGTTGACACGTAATCAAGGATGCCAAATGTTGGCACATATCTGTCAATGAAAACACAATGGATTAATAAAACAAAATTGGGAAAATACGATGTCGTATTGTTTCTCAAATTGGAAAAAGCAGTTATTGGCAGTTACGAACCATTGATGGTATAAATGAACTTCGAAGCCATGATATCAACTGCTAAACACATGAATTTCCACGTATAAACTTGTGAAACAGGGCAAAGTAGCAGTTAAGACACGTGGAGTACATTTTGGAAGGCAGTTATCTCCTTAACTAATAATCATTTGAGTTATTCTGAGTAACTGCCCAGATTCAAAATCAAAGCTTCTAAAGGAAGAGTTGGAAGAATTCAAGTTCAGACGTGGGAGAAAGAAGAAACTGCCAACTCAAAGATTAGAAGTTAGAGTTCGAAGCAAGCCAAATTCAAATTCACTGGGCGGGAAGTTCAAACTGCAAGCAGCGTCTATAAATAGAAGAAATTGAAGAGTGAAAAACCCCGGACAAATCTTCAACAAACAGCTATCAAACAAATGATGCTTGGTTTGTTCATTGGCAAGTAGTTTTAGGATTTCGAACCCAGTTCGAAGTAGTGTAGAAAGTAGATTAGGAAGTAGTTAGGATTAATTTTGGTTGTTCTTGTAACGATCATCTGTTCAAAGTTCTCAGTTCTTGTATTTGAAGTTGAAGACAATTTCGAAGTAAGTCTATCTTTGATTTATTAATCGAAGTCTCTTGTTTCTTTATTGTTCTTTAATTTCCTAAGTAAATTGGTTTGCATTTCTTCACTTTGAAAGAAAAATCCTCTTAAGTGAGGTATTTGAACCATTAAAACACAATAGCCTGATTATATTTGGTTTTTCCAAAGTTAATCTGAGGGAGGAGATTGAAACTCTCTCTGGCACGCTCGCACTCAATTATTTTATCGCAAAGAAGTAAAAGAACCACTAACAATGTGACAATGAGTGGATATAAACGAAGTCATGAAATTACGAAACAACCATTTGCATCAAGTTCTTGCGATGAAACCCAAAACAAAAACAAATGAACATTGGGCAAAAGGGAAGCCGATCTATTGAGGGAGTCCTCAAACAAAATTCCGTGCGGACCTCACCTTTTTTCGACTTTCCGGATCAAATTTTGACGATCCGAACCGCTCAATGTTTTTAAAATGCATTTTCCAAGGTCCACGCGGAAAATCTTCAAAAAAAAATACCCGGAAGGGCTTGATCCACACAGTTTTTGTTAAAAACGCTACATTAAAAATGCATTTTAAAAACATTGAGCGGTTCGGATTGTCAAAATTTGATCGGGAAAGGTGAGGTCCGCACGGAATTTTGTTTGAGGGAGTCCTCAATGGATTGCCATCCTGGGTAAAAGTACTGCATCTCAGATTGATTTTTGGTGTAACAGAAAAAGTACCCTTGCTATATATCATCCGCAATCTATTTTTTCTGATCTCAATTGGGAACAATGGAGTTAATGTAGCAAGGGTACTACAGTCATTTTACACCCAAAGTTAAGCCAAAAAGTGACGGGTGGAGGGAATTCGGGAAACAGTTTCAAAAGTAAGGGATGTCAGTGCATTTTAAGAAACTTGAGGGGAGGTATCTGAATTTATCAGAAACCAGTGGAGGTTAGTGAAATTTACACAATATTAAATTAGCAGAACTCGAGGAGCTGAAACATACACTGATCCTCTGCTGAAAGAGAGGGAGAGAGGCTGGGGTAAAGAGAAGATGACAAATATTGGTGCTTATGCAAGAATCGAAGCTGGTAATTACCGGAAAGGAACAGCTCTTTTCTCTCTAATTAGACCCTCTTTGTGTTTCTCTACCATTCGAAGGGGTCGTCTTCTCTTTCATTCTCACTCTCAATCTTCAAACCCTAATTTGACGACCCAACAAACTGAGAATGCTTTACCGAGAAAACAACGCAGTTTGGGACCCAATGATGTTCAAGATGCTGAGGAGCTGCTCAATCGGATGGCCCTGATGAGACCTTTTCCACCCATTTTTCAAATCAATAAAGCCTTGGGTATGATTACGAAAATGGGTAGTTACACCACTACTCTATGTCATTTTGAAAAGTTGCAGTCCCTTGGCATTCAAGTAGATCTCTATACCCTGAACATTGCAATTAACTGCTGTTGCCACTTGAATCGAGTTGATTTTGGTTTCTCTCTTTTAGGCAGCCTCTTCAAACGGGGTTGTACACCCGATGTAGTTACTTTCAACACACTATTACGTGGACTTATTTTACAAGATAGAACTCCTGAAGCCATGGAGTTATTTAAGGAAATAGTGAGGAATAGAGAAGTCGAACCCGACGTTCTTATGTATGGAACTATTATTAATGAGCTTTGCAAAATGGGCAACACTATCACCGCTATTAGGTTGCTCAGGATAATGGAAGAGCGAGGTTGTAAACCTAACACCATCACATATAACATTATCATTGACGGTCTTTGCAAGGATAAAATGGTTGATAATGCGTATGGGCTCTATCTCGGAATGAATGAAGAAGGTATTCGGGCGAGTGTGGTTACTTATAACTCTTTGATTCACGGTGTGTGTAGTTTTGGACAGTGGAAGGAGGCTAAGAGAATGGTGGATAGTGGAGTTGAGGTAAATCTCCATACCCTGAACATTGCAAGTAACTGCAACTATCACTTTAATCGAGTTGATTTTGCTTTTTCACTTTTGGGCGCCCTATTCAAAAGGGGTTGTACGCCTAATGTAACTACCTTTGGCACACTATTAAATGGACTTATTATTGAAGATAGAACTGCTGAAGCCATGGAGTTATTTAGGAAACTAGTGAGGAATAGAGAGGTTGAACCGAATGTGGTTATGTACGGAACAATTATTAATGGGCTTTGCAAAACGGGAAACACTGTTACAGCTGTTGGATTACTCAGGACAATGGAAGAGCGAGGTTGTAAACCTCATACCATAGAATATAGTACGATTATTGACGGTCTTTGCAAGGATAGAATGGTCGATGATGCTCTGAGGCTCCTTTTAGAAATGAATGAAAAGGGTATTCCTGTGGATGTGGTTACTTATACCTCTTTGATTCATGGCCTTTGTAGTTTCGGGCAGTGGAAAGAAGCTAGAAGAATGTTGAGAGAGATGTTGAACTGTGGCACTTATCCAAATGTTTGTACATTCAATGTGTTGGTGGATGCACTTTCGAAAGAAGGGAAGGTGAAGGAAGCAAACGAGGTACTTGACGTCATGATAGACAGAGGAGTAGATCCTGATGTTGTTACATACAGTACTTTGATGGATGGATTTTGTTTGCTAGGCCAAATGGATGAAGCTACGAGAGTACTTGATACAATGGTGGACAGGGGCGTTCAGCCGGACATTTTTTGCTATAACATTTTGATCAACGGATATTTCAAGAAGATGAAAATAGACGAGGCTATGCATGTTTTTAGGGAAATACCTCAAAGAGGCTTGAAGCCTACTGTTGAAACTTTTAACATTGTGTTACAGGGCTTGTTTCAGTTTGGTAGATGTGCAGCTGCTCAGAGACTTTTTGATGAAATGCAAGTCGTGGGCATAATTGGAAGTACTAAAACCTATGGTATCTTGTTGGATGGACTTTGCAAAAATGGTGATATTTCTGCGGCATTGTCCTTGTTTCAGACTATGGAACATAACGGGATGGATCTTAATGTTGTGATGTACAACATCATTATTGATACATTCTGCCATGGTAAAAAGATGGACCATGCAAGGGATCTTTTCAATAAACTTTCCTCCAAGGGATTACATCCTAATGTTAGGACGTACAATATCATGATACGAGGTTTTTGTGCAAAAGGACTGTTGGATGAAGCTAAAGACTTTTTCGTGGAAATGGAACAAAACGGTTGCTTTCGAGATAGTTGCACTTACAATACTATTACCCGGGGATTTCTTGCATGGAAGAAGTACTCTGAGGCCTTGGTACTCCTCAAGGAAATGGTTGCAAAGGGATTTTCAGCAGATGCATCTACAGTTTCCTGGATTGTGAATCTGCTTTCAACTAAAGGACAAGATCCTGCTCTCGTAGAACTAATTGATTGGTTCAGCCTGAAGGATTGATCGGGAATGCAGGAGATGGAATTTGTCATTAGGCTTCGAAGGTAAAGGTATGTTTATACCAGAAAGTACAACCTATTATACTTGCTGAAAGTAAGTATAGCCTAGTAAATAACATTAGCATATGATCTTCTGTTTCTTGAGTAAAAAAATTTAAAGCCATAAACATCTTTTTGTCCTTTTGGGAAAGCTCTGGTAGCGCAATATTTCCCATAGAATCTACCCCTTCTATGACGTTTTAGATGCTTCCCCTTTTCTTTTTTATCAGACGCATCTCTTGCTTTAATTAATCTAAGTCTAAATTTTGTACCTGCTGATATTTTTGCTTAAATTGTCCAGTGGATCAAAAAACTGATGTACGATGTCCATCCTTCAATATTTCATTGTGTTACTCTCCTCATCCGCCTCTTTATGTTGAAAGTTTTCGAACATCAAATATCTGCTCTGCTCTCTCTCCTTCCTCTTCTTATACTTGCAATGCAAACTTGAGTTTACACTACAAGAAATATGGCTTCTTATAGCATTGTTTTATATTGTTCTTTTAGGAGTGCTATAATATAAATAGACAAGCAAATATAGCGTTCAAGAATTAGAAGAGGAGGGAACGCTGTGCATGTGATAGATTGAGTTCATTCTTGAACTGACTGTGCATATATTTGCACTGAATTCATAAGAAACATCAAATGGACATTTGCATGGTTATAAAAATACTTGCAAATTTCTGTGTAGGGAACTGGGATAAAGAAAATAGATGTTTGTCAATTTGATTTTGCAGGATACAGCCACAAGCCCAAGGAATTTTTGTCCAATGAGGATATAGCAAACGGAGTCAAGGTTTTAGCACTACCAGTCGCCAAATTAACATGTCTTTGTGCATTGTTTTATGGTATGTTTTTGGGATAATGAACCTGTACATTGTTTTCATATATGGTGTAGTTACATGAACTATTGCACATTGGCCAAAATGAACAGTTGAAGTTAATGTCAAATTGTCAACACTGTAGGGCAAAAGGGATGACATAGAATGTACAGATGCAAATGTTCAATAAATCTACCGCCCACGGTCTCTCTGTTTCTCTCTGTGCGCCATTATCATGTACTAATGGCAGCAGCATTTAACTGGATTTGGCTCTTAGTTATCTTACTCTCAGATATATCTCCTTGTTAAAACTGTGGGATCTATCTCCTGAATAGTGCTATTTTTTCATTTCTAGGTCTTGTTTCTTATCAGTAGACTTCTCTGGGGATGTGCCAGCCGTGGTCGCACTGGCAACTCCAAAAGGGATGACATAGAATGTACAGATGCAAATGTTCAATAAATCTACCGCCCACGGTCTCTCTGTTTATCTCTGTGCGCCATTATCATGTACTAATGGCAGCAGCATTTAACTGGATTTGCCTCTTAGTTATCTTACTCTCAGATATATCTCCTTGTTAAAACTGTGGGATCTATCTCCTGAATAGTGCTATTTTTTCATTTCTAGGTCTTGTTTCTTATCAGTAGACTTCTCTGGGGCTGTGCCAGCCGTGGTCGCACTGGCAACTCCAGTGTGTTAGCTGGGGGTCGGCCGACCCCATGGCAAGTTAAGATCATACCTTACCTTGCTAGTCGACATGCAACAAAAGAAGAGATATGAAGCATGTTTGAAGTGGAAAGGATTACCCTGTATCGAAGCATATAATCTATGCTGTTGTGGATCTCAATGCCTGTCCATTTTGTGGTTCTTAGACACTGTCGATATCTAAAAATTGTTATTTCAGCTTATCAGTAGACTTCTCTGGGGCTGTGCCAGCCGTGGTCGCACTGGCAACTCCAGTGTGTTAGCTGGGGGTCGGCCGACCCCATGGCAAGTTAAGATCATACCTTACCTTGCTAGTCGACATGCAACAAAAGAAGAGATATGAAGCATGTTTGAAGTGGAAAGGATTACCCTGTATCGAAGCATATAATCTATGCTGTTGTGGATCTCAATGCCTGTCCATTTGGTGGTTCTTAGACACTGTCGATTTCTAAAAATTGTTATTTCAGCTATATGTAGTCAATGAGATTCTGTAAGGCTTTGCGTCAATAATAGGGGCCGAGGAGAAGCATAGTTGTGTGGGTTCACAATTGCTGTTTTTTTTTTTTAGCATGTGAAGCCATTGGGACCAGTTACGACGAGTGATCATTTCATTGAGGAAGGTGTTCGAGTAGGAAAACAGTAAGAAAATAACCTGAGTTCAGGTGGGGTGAAAGCACATGGTCTTGTGATTAGAGAGTGGAGACAGTATATAGTCCTAGATATAGATGAAATAGGTGGTCAGAGAAGAATGGTGGGCAGTTTCACATAGATAAGCTTTTGGATGTAGGTCAGTTTAGTGTTTTCTTTTTCTAAATGGCCGCAACTTTTTGCTTTTACGAAAATCTGTTAATCAAGTAATAACATGCAAGGCTAAATCTATTTTCTCCATAATACTTGTATTATGTTGATTGGGCGTTTCACAGGTCTGGTTTTAAGCCTAAGAGGTCCTTGGAAGTGATCATGTTCACCTCAGAAGAGCCTCCACGTTTTGGGATCAGTTGCTTGGGAAGGTTAGAGAGATATCTTTTTTATTTTTTTCCTGATAGTTGCATTATAATCACCCTTGTGCACATATACGGGGCCAGCCTAAAATTTCGGGGGCTTAAGATGATCTCAAAATAGGAGGCCTTTAATAGATTATCTACACTTAGATCCAAAAGAAAAATAAGAAAAGAATTATTTTTCCAAGAAGCTTCACCTAAGACTTGCACCAGGGACCTATAGATGTATTGGGGAGCATGCACTGGTGATGCAAGAACTCAAAATTCTTTGAATTATGTAAGAACTTGTATATAATAAAATCATTCATATCTTATAGGGAAAGTGGGGTCCTAATTTCTACTCATTTTTGGGGGGCTTAAGATGCCAGCCTCATGGGCCTTAGACCAGGGCCGGCCTGGCACACATACCAGTAATTTTTTATTGCTTTTTGTGTGTGTGTGTGTGGGGGATTGAAACTCCAAGTTGAATTACCTTTTCTGAGGGCTTATTTCTGCCATTAATCAAAAAATGGTTTATTTTAGCTGCCTATGTGCTGCAAAGGATACAAAGAAGGAAATGTGAATTATCTATGTTGCAGTTTCTCACATGCTAGTCGTATTGTGCCGCCGCTTAATGGCAGGGAGCGAGGCACTTTAGAAAGCCCTCAATGAAACAGTTGACAGTAAAAATACATCTTTTCTTGATGCTGCAAGATCTGCTGGTTATGCAGAAGGTGTAGAGGACTTGTCCAGTGTTTTTCTAAAGAAAGAAATTTACTCCGCTTTTGTGGAATTGCGTATAGAGCAAGGTCCTATTCGTGAGGAAGAAGGTGTGCCACTGCTCAAAATAAATTTTGTACTATTTGCTAACTACTTTACAACGATTTCACAAGAAAAAAAATCTGTATGGTTCAGAATCTGTTAAACCATTTTCGTTTGGCGGAAATTCCTTATTATTTTCTTGGTAGATGGTTTTAGGAACCTTTGTTTTGTGGGACCTTGCTGAAAAAATCCATATCCAATATCACGAAGATGCACATGGTCAAATACCATTTCCTCTTAAAACGTAAAAAAGGAGCATATGAAAGCGATGATTGTTTACTTATTTACAAAAACTCTTTCTGCATAGCTGATTCTGAAAACTGCAACTAAACAGGTTATTTTACCTTTATTGCTCGTTCTTCTGATCCAGGTATTTCTATTGGTATTGTGACTGCAATTGCTGCTCCTGCAAGCATCAAAGTGGATTTTGATGGCAACGGTGGCCATGCAGGTGCTGTGCTGATGCCCAATAGGTGGGCATTTTTGGTAGCACATATTCCATTACATCTTGTTTCCTCTAAATCAGTTCATGAGGTCCATTAATGCACCAAAATTAGATTTAACTGGATCGCATGCCTTCAGAATGTGCAAGATATTAGTATTAGTTTTTGTTCACTTGCTAGATATCATTTATTTGAGATCCTCCTTTATTGAGATTAACACGTTTTTTTTTTATCACGTTTGAGGTTCTTTATATGAGTCCCCCTTTTCACATTTACTTTTTAAGTGCAGGTTTGCTTACACTCATGTGATTGTTTTTCTAATCTCCATTTGAGTTTCTTTATAAGCCAGATTTAGTTTGCTTATACTCTTTCCATACAGTTCATGTGTTTATACTGTTTCGGTCTATTACTCTATCAGCTGTATTACCTGTGTACAACAGAATAAATTTGGAATACAAGCTTGTATATATCTAAATAGGTTAGTGGAATAACCCGATTCATCTAATTTGTTCCCATGTACCCCTTCGGTCCTTAGCTGTCAAATTTCGACTCCGTGCGCGCGCGCTTGTCTTACAGGTCAGCTCCATACACACAAACCACAGTATCTAAACCAGTCCGAGCAGGAATGATGCAGGACTTGCTGCTGCAGAATTAGCACTAGCTTTGGAGAAACATGTGTTGGACTCTGGGTCCATTTATACCGTTGGTAAGCCTCTTTTTACCCTTGTAATTGAGTTGCGGACTACAAGGGTATGCCCTTGGTTCTGTTGGTTGGATTTTTTCTTAATGAAAATTAAGTTACCAAAAAACAAGTTTTTATACCGAATAATAACAACAAACTAAGTTTTTAAGTTGTGAACTTTCAAATCTCTCAATTGGGATTTATCAGTGATGTTTCCTGCTCGCTTAGTCAAGGACAGAAAAGAAAATCCGTAGTAATATCCCCTCTAAACACGATCGAAGTATGGTTTTTCTTCTACTCAAGCCATACATTGAGGTTGGATATCTTTGAAATGGTTTGAATGTCGCTCAAACGACTTATCTTAATGCGTTCGAGGTTCCACTTTTTGCAATAATTTTCGAATTTCTTTCATTAAGTAGTCATACTTATCGAATCGGGATACATATATCTATCGTAGGATACGCTATCGTATCATAGGATTTCTACACAAAAAGGATACGGTATGGGATACGCATCCTGTATCATAAGATTTTGACAACAATGGTTGATAGGTGGATAAATTTTTTCTAGATGGTAGTTCCATATGAGTAGCCAACCCCAAGTGATTGAGACATTATGCTCGGTTTGGCCATATGAGTACTGTGTTTGGATCTTGGATTTGCAGAGGTATTTATCTAGGGAAAGTCAAATGGCATAACAGGTCTGGTAAAGTTTTTGTTTCCTGTCTTTTGTTTCTGTTTACAAGAAAATCTGAATCCCTAAAACAAAAATCATGTTTGATAGGAGTATTTTATTTCGTACCCGCAACAAAGGGGAAAAATATTTCGATTTGTGAAAATAAGAAACAAAAAAAGAAAGGTGATTTAACTTGTTTTCGGATCAAGTTTTAATCCTCTTGCCAGTGACCCCTTTGGCGACTGAACCACCTCCAGCGAATGCTCTACCTCTGACCACCATCCACATCTTTGGCGATCTATCTGGAAATTGCTCTAGCCTTTGGTTGTCGGCCTATTATGGCAAAAGTACCATTGGCGGCCTCTTGTTTCAGAACAAGTTTTTTTTTTTTTTTTTTTAATCACCTTTGCACCAAACATTCTTCTGTAATTATTCTTCCACAATCTAAAGAAAAAGAAATTCCTGAAATCTTGTCTTCTTTTATTTTAATTCTTTTAATAGGAAACTGAAAACTAAAAACATTACCAAACAACATTTTCATGACATTATTCTCGTCTCCTTTTTTTCTCACTCCATAAATCTTTGACCCAAAGACAGTGTCGCAGCCAGATACTCGAGACCAATTTGCTTTTTCCTGTGTCGCAGATACTCGAGACATTGATGAAAATCGATGAAACAATGTGATACCGACAGCGAATTAGATCGATGAATCTTCCACCATGTGTAAAATAAAATCAGCGACTTTGGGCAATTGTTGACTCAGAGGTTCGACCGTGTTTTGTAGAAAATCGACCAATGTGGAGAGGAGATAGAATCAATCGGTCATATCTGAATGGGAGAGGGGGGAGAAGAGAGCATATCGACTGTGTTTTCCAATTGATTTTATGAGATAAAACTTAATTTTGATAAAATCTAGTTTTGCTTGGAGGTGTGATAAAATCACATTATCTTCCCAAATGATAGAATCTAGTTTTGATAAACTTGTTTTCCAAATGATTTTATGAGATAAAATCTAGTTTTGATAAAATCTTTTGAGGATCCTAGATTTTATCAAAACTATATTTTATCTCTAAAAATCAATTGGAAGATTGACTTAGTCTAAGGGGTTGTTCTCGAATAGATCTTATCAAGATTTGATAAAATCAAACCCTTGATTTTACATTGGTGAAGAGATTTGATAAAATCTTAGATTTTTGCATTAAAAAATCTAACAAAAATCTATGATTTTATCAAATCTTTTCACCAATGGATAAAATCAAGGGTTTTTTTTTTTTTTTTTCCAGGAAAGATAAAGAACTTTATTACGAATGAGAGTGGTCCAAAGACCGAACATCGGCATGGGCGAGACTAGCGAGATATTGAGGGACAGGACCCCCCAACACTCCAATCTAGCACCTTACAGGGCCAAAGAATGAGAAACCCTATTACGAGAACGCTTAACATTAATAAAATCAAGGGTTTGATTTTATCAAATCTTAATAAAATCCATTCGAGAACAACCTAAATAAGTTGCCGCTGGCCGCTAGATTCCTTATTAGAGCTTTATGGAAAGAAACTACACTTACCGGGAAAAAACAAAAATTTCTCCTCTCTTTACGGTTTATTTTCTTTTCGACATTAAAAAGTACCATAGAGATAGAGCTCGGGGGATGGTGCAGTGCATTTGAGCACACAAAATGCATAGCATCGTGTAGTGCACTATCCAACCATCCATTTCGATAGTGGACGGCTTGGATTTGATTCGAGCAGTGAATTGAATCCGATCGTCGATTGTTTGGATTAAATCTGAGCGGTTCATTATTGAAATGGACGGCCGGATCGATGATGCTCACTGCACCGTGTAGTGCATTTTCTGCACTACAAGGACCCCTTGGCCGAGAGATAGGAAGGGAATGGAAACTTACGAAACGTTGTAAGATTCCTGGGATGACACCAAATGGTGCCCCTGTGCATTCATGTGGCGCTAGTATGCTACCATTCCAACTTAGTAAACTATACACATACAGCAACAAATAATCCGTTACAAAAACATAAGTATTAACATAAAGTCATTAACCATAAGTATTTGCATCATCACCACATTAAACAAACCTTCAGTATTTGCATCACTTATTACATAGACCCTGTCAAACTAATTAAAGGCTTTACAGAAAAAAAATGTATAAACCAACCATGTCATATATCATATACCATTATGAAAAATCCAAAAAAGCCTGCAAGTGTATCCTAAGCATCCCACTGTATGCAAGTATCTCCTTTGATGCTATACAAAAAAAGTCCACAAAAGGTGCTTCCATAACATAAACATTCTGCATTTTCCAAAGAAAGATGATTCAATATGTATACATTTAATTCAAGCAATTATAGTACTCATGTAGCTTGTAGTAATACATTGTACTCATATAATACCGACCCCAATGGCGAACCGAATGATTTGGCACGGTTGATTTTTTGGGAGATGGATAGTCAGTAAAGGGTGAAAAAAATTTCAACCCTATGTGTTTAGGTTGGATAGGTCAGGTGTAAACCCGACCTGAGCCGACGTGCA
Organism: Vaccinium myrtillus; assembly: GCA_016920895.1. Classification (NCBI taxonomy): domain Eukaryota; kingdom Viridiplantae; phylum Streptophyta; class Magnoliopsida; order Ericales; family Ericaceae; genus Vaccinium; species Vaccinium myrtillus. The sequence goes on from CM029270.1 coordinate 33,088,080, forward strand.
CACCCCTCCAATACTCCCCCTCACTGGCCCTCTAGCAATTTTCAATTTCCATATCTCTTCTTGGCATGAAATGGTGAAACTATGTGAGAGCAAAGTTCTTCCAAGAAAACCCAAAAAAAGGAAATTAAGATTGAGGGAAAATAATTGAAGACTCGGGCCATGCAATTGGAAAGCTTAAGACAATGTGACAATGGAGGATAATAAATGAAGTCATGAAATTACGAAACAACCATTTGCATCAAGTTCTTGTGATGAAACCCAAGACAAAAACAATTGAAGATCGGGTACAACACTACAACTCAGATTGATTTTTGAGTGTACCAAAGGAAGTGGTTGCACACACCCCATTACAGAAGCCTAATCAAAACCTTATAACATCGATTTACATCACCCATTACATAACCCCCAAATTTTCATCACCAAACCCTAATGCAAACTTTAACACGCATTATTTTTATCAGAATACTGAAATTGTTCAAAACTGCAGGTGCACACACGAATATGAGGGAGGAAACCAACCTGGGGATGGATAGCATACGTAGACATCAAACACCCCGATCTTCTACTCAAGATCTCCACTTCGTCAAACAAAGGGTTTTTGCTCTTCGATCTACATCTTCGCAAGCTCTGAATGTGCCTATGTTTGTCCATCTTAGCAAGGGTACTAGAGTCATTTAAACCCAAAGTTAAGCCAAAAAGTGAAAAGAGGGGGAATTTGGGAAATAGTTTCAAAAGTACGGAAGTCTGTGCATTTTCAGAAACTTGAGGGGTGGTATCTGGATTTGTCAGAAACCTCAGGGGAGGTCTGTGAAATTTACCCAATATTAAATTAACACTACGCAGATCCTCTGCAGGCTCTACCCCAGTGAGAGGGGGAGAGAGAGAAGCTAGGGCAAGAGAAGATGACAAATATTGGTGCTTATGCAAGAATCGAAGCTGGTAATTACCGAAAAGGAACATCTCTTTTCTCTCTAATTAGACCCTCTTTCTGTTTCTCTACCATTCGAAGGGGTCGTCTTCTCTTTCATTCTCACTCTCAATCTTCAAACCCTAATTCGACGACCCAACAAACTGAGAACGCTTTACCGAGAAAACAACGCAGTTTGGGACCCAATGATGTTCAAGATGCTGAGGAGTTGCTCAATCGGATGGCCCTAATGAGACCTTTTCCACCCATTTTTCAAATCAATAAAGCCTTGGGTATGATTACGAAAATGGGTAGTTACACCACGACTCTATCATTTCGAAAAGTTGCAGTCCCTAGGCATTCAAGTAGATCTCTATACCCTGAACATTGCAATTAACTGCTGTTGCCACTTGAATCGAGTTGATTTTGGTTTCTCTCTTTTAGGCAGCCTCTTCAAACGGGGTTGTACACCCGATGTAGTTACCTTTAACACACTATTACGTGGACTTATTTTACAAGATAGAACTCCTGAAGCCATGGAGTTATTTAAGGAAATAGTGAGGAATAGAGAAGTCGTACCCGACGTTCTTATGTATGGAACTATTATTAATGAGCTTTGCAAAACGGGCAGCACTATCACTGCTATTAGGTTGCTCAGGATAATGGAAGAGCAAGGTTGTAAACCTAACGCCATCGCATATAACATTATCATTGACGGTCTTTGCAAGGATAAAATGGTTGATAATGCTTTGGGGCTCTATCTCGAAATGAATGAAAAAGGTATTCCGGCGAGTGTGGTCACTTATAACTCTTTGATTCACGGTCTGTGTAGTTTTGGGCAGTGGAAGGAGGCTAAGAGAATGTTGAAAGAGATGTTGAATGGTGGCATTTATCCAGATGTTTGTACATTGAATGTTTTGACGGCTGCAAGTTCAAAGGAAAGGAAGGCAAAGGAAGCAGAGGATTTAGTTGAAGTGATGATAGAAAGAGGTGTGGATCCTAATGTTGTTACTTATAATACTTTGATGAATGGATATTGTTTGCTAGGCCAAATAGACCAAGCAATGAGAGTGTTCCATACAATGGTGGACAGGGGAGTTGAGGTAAATCTCCATACCCTGAACATGGCAAGTAACTGCTATTGTCACTTGAATCGAGTTGATTTTGGTTTCTCACTTTTGGGCACCCTATTCAAAAGGGGTTGTACACCTGATGTAACTACCTTCAACACACTATTAAATGGACTTATTATTGAAGATAGAACTGCCGAAGCCATAGAGTTATTTATGAAACTAGTGAGGAATAGAGAGGTTGAACCAAATATGGTTATGTACGGAACAATTATTAATGGGCTTTGCAAAACGGGAAACACTGTTACAGCTGTTAGATTGCTCAGGACAATGGAAGAGCGAGGCTGTAAACCTCATACCATAGAATATAGTACGATTATTGACGGTCTTTGCAAGGATAGAATGGTCGATGATGCTCTGAGGCTCCTTTTCGAAATGAATGAAAAGGGTATTCCTGTGGATGTGGTTACTTATAACACTTTGTTTCATGGCCTTTGCAGTTTTGGGAAATGGAAGGAAGCTAGAAGAATGTTGAGAGAGATGTTGAACCGTGGTATTTATCCAAATGTTTGTACATTCAATGTGTTGGTGAATGCACTTTCCAAGGAAGGGAAGGCAAAGGAAGCAAACAAGGTACTTGAAGTCATGATAGACAGAGGAGTGGATCCTAATGTTGTTACATACAGTAGTTTGATGGATGGATATTGTTTGCTGGGCCAAATGGATGAAGCAATGAGAGTGCTAAATACAATGGTGGACAGGGGTGTTCAGACGGACATTTTTTGCTATAACATTTTGATCAAGGGATATTTCAAGAAGATGAAAATAGACGAGGCTATGCATGTTTTTAGGGAAATACCTCAAAGAGGCTTGAAGCCTAATGTTGAAACTTTTAACATTGTGTTACAGGGCTTGTTTCGGTTTGGTAGATGTGCAGCTGCTCAGAGACTTTTTGATGAAACGCAAGTTGCGGGTGTAATTGGAAGTACTGAAACCTATGGTATCTTGTTGGATGGACTTTGCAAAAATGGTCATATTTCTGCGGCATTGTCATTGTTTCACACTATGGAACGTAACGGGATGGATCTTAATGTTGTTATGTACACCATCCTTATTGATGCATTCTGCCGTGATAAAAAGATGGACCATGCGAGGGATCTTTTCGATAGACTTTCCTCCAAAAGGGATTACACCCTGATGTTAGGACATACAATATCATGATACGAGGTTTTTGTGCAAAAGGACTGTTGGATGAAGCTAAAGACTTTTTCGTGGAAATGGAACAAAACGGTTGCTTTCGAGATAGTTGCACTTACAATACTATTACCCGAGGATATCTTGCAAGGAAGAAGTACTCTGAGGCCTTGGTACTCCTCAAGGAAATGGTTGCAAAGGGATTTTCAGCAGATGCATCTACAGTTTCCTGGATTGTGAATCTGCTTTCAACTGAAGGACAAGATCCTGCTCTCGCAGAACTAATTGATTGGTTCAGGCTGAAGGATTGATCGGGAATGCAAGAGATAGAATTTGTCATTAGGCTTCGAAGGTAAAGGTATGTTTATACCAGAAAGTACAACCTATTATACTTGCTGAAAGTAAGTATAGCCTAGTAAACAATTTTAGCGTATGATCTTCTGTTTGTAGAGTAAAAAAATTTAAAGCCATAAACATCTTTCTATCCTTTTGGGAAAGCTCTGGTAGCACAATATTTAGCAAAATTTAAAGCCTCACGCTTCTAAGTCATGATCTGTAATCAGGTTTTTTCCCGACAGTTATAACGTCATTATGGATGGGATATGGCACTGATGGAATTGGGAAGAAGCAAAATTCACTCACAAATCATCGAGAAAGTATTTATTTTGGAGAGAAAAAGGAGAGAGAAAGAGGAGAGTGGATGTTTTAATCTGGGCCGTCGAATACACTTTTGAACGGCCTGGATGCGTCGAAGGGTTACCACCTTGGCACCACCAATTAACCGATTTAGTGAGTAATTTATTATAAATTGAGGCCTTTCAATTATTTCCGAACTACACATGAACTACAATTTGCTAAATACATTTTGAATTATATACGTAATTAATAAAAGTGAGTTGTTTTTTGTAATTTTGAATTACGTAATTAATACGAGTGATTGGTTTTTTTTGTAATCAATACTTATGATTTCTTTCCTCATATTCCTTTCTAAATACTCTCACTCTAAAAATCAAAGAGATAATATTGAATTCTCACTCTAGAAACCCCACATAGAGAATTACAGTTTTTGGATGAGAGAGAGAGAGGTGGAACAGATCAACATGTTTTTGGATTGCATGGGAATTTGCTCCAAAATAGCAAAATGTTGCCGAAGATTATTCTGGTGATATTCTGTTAGATGTAAATTACATATTTTCCCATTGAATGGGTTCAACTTCAACCCATTTTGAACCCAAGTAAACCCATCTAAATATGGGCAAAAATGGGTTCACCCATTTACAACCCATGTTATAATATGGGCAGGTTGGGTTGGGTTTTAGGTGGGTGAATTTGGGTGGGTTCATGGGTTGGGTTCAAAATTGCCACCTCTAATATTTACCATAGAATCTACCCCTTTTATGACGTTTTAGATGCTTCCCCTTTTCTTCTTTATTAGACGCATCGCTTGCTTTAATTAATGTAAGTCTAAATTTTTGTACCTGCTGATATTTTACCTTAAATTGTCCAGTGGATCAAAAAAACTGATGTACAATGTCCATCCTTCAATATTTCATTGTGTTACTCTCCTCATTCGCCTCTTTAAGTTGAAAGTTTGCAAACATCAAATATCCGCTCTGCTCTCTCTCCTTCCTCTTCTTATACTTGCAATGCAAACTTGAGTTTTACACTAAGAAATATGGCGCTCTATAGCATTGTTCTGTAGCGTTCTTATAGGAGAGCTATAATAGAAAGAGAAGCAAATATAGCGTTCAACGATTAGAAGAGGAGGGAACGCTGTGCATGTGATAGATTTGAGCTTATTCTTGAACTGACTGCATATAGTTGCACTGAATTCATAAGAAACATCAAATGCACATTTGCATGCTTATAAAAATACTTACAAATTTCTGTATAAGGAACTGGAATGAAGAAAATTGATTTTTGTCGATTTGATTTTGCAGGATACAGCCACATGCCCGAGGAATTTTCTTCCAATGAGGATATAGCAAACGGAGTCAGGGTTTTAGCATTAACACTTGCCAAATTATCCCTGTACTGACTTTTTTTTTTTTTTTTTTTTGCTCGATAAAAGAAGAGTTTATTGAAATACGATACAGGTACATCGTATGGGAAAGGGGGAGAGAGGGAGAGGGGAAAGGGTCAACATAAAGTTGGAACCCATCATCTAATGGGCATAGGCCCAAGCATATCCCTGTACTGACTTTGCTCAAGGAAGAAAAATTTGTTTGCCTTTGAGTGTCGCTCACGTCTTTGTGCATTGTGTTACCGCATGTTTTTTAGATAATGAACTATTGCACATTGGCCAAAATGAACAGTTGAATTTAATGTCAAATTGTCAACACTCTAGGGCAAAAGGGAGGACATAGAATGTACAGATGCAAATGTTCAATAAATCTACCGCCCCTGGTCTCTCTGTTTCTCTCTGTGCTCCATTATCATGTACTAATGGCAGCAGCATTTAACTGGCTTTGCCTCTTAGTTATCTTACTCCCAGATATATCTCCTAGATAAAAATGTGGGACCTATCTCCTGAATAGTGCTAATTTTTCATTTCTAGATCTTGTTTCTTATCAGTAGACTTCTCAGGGGCTGTGCCAGCCGTGGTCGGACGGACTGGCGACTCCAGTGTGGGGGGTCAGCCGACCCACGGCAAGGTAAGATCATACCTTACCTTACCTTGCTAGTCGACATGCAACAAAAGGAAGAGATATGAAGCATGTTTGAAGTGGAAAGGATGACCCTGTATCGAAGCATCTAATCCATGCTGTTGTGGATCTCAATGCTTGTCCATTTTGAGGTTCTTAAGACACTGTCGATATCTAAAAATTGTTATTTGATCTATATGTAGTGAATGAGATTCTGGGATCCTTTGGCAAATAATCCATAATCCGGATTATTAGATTATTCGTTTTGATTTAATTCAATTTTTTTTTTGCATTTGTTTGTTCTTCAAGATTTTGTGGTTTCTGGATTCTTCTCATCTAGACGAATCTAACAAGTATAAATATATGGTCAAACCAAATATTTTTTTGAATAAAGCCGAAAATACTTGGACTATTGTTATAATTTTGGTTTTATTAAAAAAAAATTGAGTTTTGACCGTAATTTTATACTTGTTAGATTCGTCTTGTCGAGAAGAATCCAGAAACCACAAAATATTGACGCAAAACTAACAACTGGAAAAAAAAAATTGAATTAGGACAATGAAAAAAGCAAAAAACCGGATTAAGTTTTTTTTGCCAAATCAACCCTCTGTCACCTTGTTCGGTTTGAGTCTCAAAACCCACCATGCACGGTCCCCAATAAAATTTTCCTTCTATCTCTCTCTACTCATTACCCCCAAAAACTGTTAGAATAATCACCACACGCACACAATAACGAATACGAAAACAGTAAAAAATCAACACAGGAATTTACATGGTTCCCCAAGATCGGGTACCTCCACGGGAGCGAGAGCGAGTCTGTATTATTATGATAAAAATCGGCTAGGGTTTTTACAATAGAGAGTATATATAGCCCTACTCTATTCCACTCCGCTCCGCTTCGTTCCGCTCCGCTTCGTTCCGCTCCGGCATCTGGCCTTTCATCAAAACTTCTCGGTACCTCTCCATATGAGGCACAAGTTCCAACAATAAAAACCTCCCTCAAAACCCAAACAGAATAAATTGCGTCAATAATAGGGGCCTAGGAGAAGCATAGTTGTGTGGGTTCACAATTGCAATTTTTTTTTTTTAAGCATGTGAAGCTGTTGGAAAAGGGGAAAATCTTTCCATATTATGCGTGATTCTAATCACAGATTCGCTACCAATACTGCGGTGATTTGTTGCTTAAACTGGTGGCTGAAGTTATGGGATTGTTTCTCTTATTGATCACATGTAATGTGTATTTATATTTAGGGTGTTGTATTACAGCAACCCATGAATAAGATTTCTCCTACCTTCTCCCGTGGACTAGGTCACAAATCCTTTGTGACTGAACCACGTAAATACTTCTTCTTTTACGTTTTCTACATGGTATCAGAGCAGGAAGAAGGTTAGGTATTGTACCCCTTTCTTTGCGTTCCTGCAAATCTCGTTTTGAACACCCTTCACGAAAAACCTTGTATCTTTTTCTCTGAAACTCGGATTTACGCAAGGTCGGTGGCGTTGAATTCGTATTGTTCATATCTAGCTCATTGTCTTTCGGGCTAGTTTCAGGGTCGTTTCGGGGGTTAAAATCGACTTTAAAGTCAGTCGGTTTGATTTTTTCTCGCCAAAATTTTTCAGATTTCTCCGTATCATTTCTTTTGGGTGTTCTTATTGTTTTTCTTTCCACACATTATCGATGGGTGGACAATCAGAAAATAATTCAGCCCCAAGGCTTTCTTCAGTTCTTCTTAATGGACTGAATTATGTTCCATGGTCTCGTGTTGTGACACTAGCACTGGGTGGAAAATCATTGATTGGGCATATTGATGGAACAAAATCTCCTCCAACTATATCAAAGACTTCTACAAGTGATGAAGTTGAAAAGTATGGCGAATGGAAATCCGAAAACCAGTACACCATGTCTTTGCTTCTTAATTCTATGGAACCCAAAATTGCTGAAATCTTTACCTTTTCGGACACCGCTCAAGAACTTTGGCAATCTGTGAAGGATTTATATGGTCATCAACACAATGCTGCCCGTATTTATCAATTGCAGCAAGCTATCAATAATTGTGAACAAGGAGATCGTTCTTTTGTTGAATACTTCGGTGAATTGAAAGGCATGTGGGATGAACTTGGCTTATACCGTCCTCCTACAATTGATCTTGTAACATTGCAGAAAAGGACCGAGCAAGATAAAGTCTTTTAGTTAGTGGCCCACATCAAACCAGAATTTGAAAATCTTCGAAGCCAAATTTTGATGGGACCTGACATTCCTTCTCTGTCGAGTGTTTGTGCTAGCATCCAACATGAAGAAACTAGGAGGAAAGCAATGAATACTGAACCCAAATCTGCTATCATCCATCCTGAAGCCAGTGCTCTAATGGTGGACAAGAGGAAAATTGATGCTAAGAAACAAAGTGGTTATTTTTCCCAAAATAAAGGCTGTAATTGTGACCATTGTGACAAAGATGGCCACACTAAGGATCGTTGTTGGATTCTTTTTCCACACTTGAAGCCAAAATTCCAACGAGGAGAAAAGGTGGATAGGGCTGCCAATGCTGTAACTTCTGAGGCTTCCGACTTGGTTGGACAATTGAGTAAACTCTTGCAGCAATATAACAAAACGGGTTCCTCTGTTGAAACTTCATCCTCTACCCATGTCTCAGGTAACCTTAAAGCTTTTCTTTCCTCAATCTCTAATAATTGCACTTGGATTGTGGATTCTGGAGCTACTGACCACATTACTAATGATCGTGGTAGCTTATGTGAGTTTATTCCTGAAACTACTAAATCTGTGTCGGTTGCCAATGGATCATCTGTTCCTATTCATGGTTGTGGTAAACTAGAATTTTTTTCTAACCAACAATATTCTGAAGCACTTTATATTCCATCATTTCCTTCCAAACTACTTTCTGTTGGCAAACTTACCAACACTTTGAATTGTGACATTACTTTTTCTCCTACTTCTGTGATCTTTCAGGATCGGACCACGGGGAAGAAGATTGGTGAGGGTATTTATTCTCATGGTCTATATCTTCTCGAGTCACCCTTGAAAGCATTGGGCGTCCAACAGTCGAATATTTGACACAAGCGTTTAGGCCATCCTTGTGATCGAAATTTGTCCTTACTTGTTCCACATGCACCATCTTCAAGTCCTTGTGAAGTTTGTCAGTTTTCTAAATTGTCTAGGTTGCCTTTTAATTCTTCTTTATCTGTTACAGCTAAACCATTTGAGTTAATTCATTCCGATTTGTGGGGTCCTGCTCCTATTGACTCTTGTGATGGTTTTAAATATTTTGTGACTTTCATTGATGATCATTCGCGCGATTCTAATAACAGATTCGCGCGATTCTAATCACAGATTCGCTACCAATACTGCGGTGATTTGTTGCTTAAACTGGTGGCTGAAGTTATGAGATTGTTTCCCTTATTGATCACATGTAATGTGTATTTATATTTAGGGTGTTGTATTACAGCAACCCATGAATAAGATTTCTCCTACCTTCTCCCGTGGACTAGGTCACAAATCCTTTGCGACTGAACCACGTAAATACTTCTTTTTTACGTTTTCTGCAGAAGCCATTGGGGCCAGTTACGAGGAGTGATCATTTCTTGAGGAAGGTGGTGTTTGCGTAGGAAAACAGTAAGAAAATAACCTGGGTTCAGGTGGGTCCTAGATATGGATGAAATAGGTGGTCAGAAAAGAATGGTGGGCAGTTTCACATAGATAAGCTTTTGGATGTAGGTCAGTTTAGTGTTTTCTTTTTCCAAATGGCTGCAATTTTTTGCTTTTACGAAAATCTGTTATCAAGTAATAACATGTAAGAACAGTTCAAAAAAAAAGTAATAACATGTAAGACTGTAAATCTATTTTCTCCATAATACTTGTATTATGTTGATTGGGCTTTTACGAAAATTTGTTGCAGGGGGGTTTGGGCTGTTGGATCACACACAAATTTTTAAAATACAAAAACTAAATTCACCATCGACCGGCCCAAACCCCCCTGCAACAGAGGAACAGGGGATTTAGTTCCCAGTTCATGAGATCCATTTATGCACCAAAATTAGATTTAACTGGATCACGCGACTTGAGAATGTGCAAGATTTTTTTTTTTTTTTCACTTGCAAGATTTAAGTGTTCCATTTTTTTGTTTTTTTTGTTAATCACGTTTGAGGTTCTTTATATGCGTCGCCCTTTCACATTTACTTTTTACGTGCAGATTTATACTCGTGTGATTGTTTTTCTAATCTACGTTTGAGTTTCTTATAAATTATAAGCAAGATTGAATTTGCTCACTCTTTCCACATAGCTCGTGCGTTTATACTATTTCGGTCTACTGCTGATAGCCTTCTTTCTTGAGATTAACATATGTTTTTTTTTTTTTTTTGCCTTCTTTCGAATGGAAAATTGAACAATTTTGTAATGATTTACGAATCTGTTTATTCAATGAGACAAATACTGCAGGAATAATAGTCCTGTAAAATACGTTATTAGTGTGAGGGGATTAATACTGCCATAGGCCTCATAGTATTATATTTAACAATTTATGAGATTTAATCCAAACGGTGACTATTTTGATTAAATATCTGAATTTTTCGCCCTTGAATCTATAAAGATTGATGCTTATATATGTGACAGACCGACCTTAAGAGAAATAAAATGACAAGCAATAGAGATGATGAGATGACCATCCCACCCATTTCTTTTATTTTCCCAGCTGTTAAAAGAATCTACAATGCTCTAATCTCAATTGAGCGGGTGTTCCGCTAAGTGTGTTTTTAGAATAAATTAGTTTTTCACGGTTTTTTATGTTATGTATTGTGAGACAATGACATGTCTCAGTTTTTGAAATTTTTTTTTTTGTTAATGAAACACTCCTCGACCTCAATGTATATATAATTATAAGGAGTCTCCTTCCTATCCAAACTCCCTTAACTTATTAAGTTACGGACCTAGGGGTATTTTCGACTTTCCGGACCAAATTTCGACGATCCGAACCGTTAGATGTGTTTAAAAGGTGTTTTCAAGGTCCAACGCGAAGATTTGGCAAAAAAAAATAACCGGAAGGGCTTGATCGGAGCTGTTTTTCACAAAAACACCTTTTAAACACATCTAACGGTTCGGATTTTCAAAAAAACATTGGGAAGGTGGAGGTCCGTAACTTAAGAGGGTCAGGGAGTTTGGACCGAAAGTTTATTGTATTGTAATTATAAGAACACAACTCCCCGCCAGGGGCGGAACTACATTAGGGCTGGGGCCCTCTAGGTTTTAAAAATTCTATTAATATAATACTAATAACTTTAAATATTATCAATATAATTATGTCTTCTAATCTGAATGGGCCAAAACGATTCATACACTTTTAATGCATTAGACTACAATAGTACTCCATTTCATTGTACAAATAAATGTGTAATGTGGAAAAATAGAAGATATATGATGTAATAAATAGTATATGCTCAGATAAAAATATGTCTATTAAGTCAGCCCCCGTGAGCCAAAATTCTAACTCCGTCACTGTCCCTGCTATAAACAGTAAAATGGCTCTCCACGATTAGTTGATGTGCATGTAAACTGGTCCAGCACCTAAGTTCTCAAGAGAGGGGAAAAAAAAAGAAGTAAAATTACACAGGCTGTGTTTGATAAGATAGTTTAGTTTAGTTTTGATGATGTCAGCAAGTGTAATAAATGGAGAGAGATAGGTAGAGAAATGATGAAAATGATGATGTCATCAAAACTACAACTAAAACTAACCAGGAAACGAACAAAGCCACAATTGTTAGATCAAGTATCCCGGGACTACGTTGGACCCTAGTTGTTGCCTTTAGTTGAAGACTTAAAATAAAACCCTTGATTTAAGGAGAAAGTTGGGGTCCACCCAATTATTAACCGGGTAATCATATGGATTTGTGGGCTTAATTCTAACTTATACGCCACTCACGTCTCCCCCTAACCCCGACAAACTCACAGCTCATCACTACTTCAGACCCCAACTTGGGCCTCCCATTATTTTGTAACCTGCCCTTGAATTATCCACAAATGTTGATTCTAACCCCTTGAGAAATGGTTGTGCTCCGGTGCATGAGTTCTTCACTAATTTTTTTTCCTTTTCTTTAGTAACTCAAGTGTTCGGAATAGTTTACGCACACCTAGACTAATCCGAAAGAACCAATTGTATCTTTTTGGTCTATTTAAAATTGGGACAAATTCTGATGTCAACTAGACCCGTAAAATTGAGAACTTAGGGAGGCCTTTGACAACCAGGTCAACATTTTGGATTTCACCTAACTCAATTAAGTTTTTTTGCTATTTTTGCCCTTTTAGTTGTGAGATTGAGGTAGGAATCCATTTTAGCACAATCGGAGCGTTTAACACATTTCTATGAATTCCAACTCCGAACTTCCCGTCGAAAACTACCAATATTTGAGCTATCAATTTTGCATTTGAGTTGGTTGGTATCATTGCTGTTCAATAATCTTTTCAAACTTTTTTCGACGAGAATTTTGGAATTAAAAGATGAAAAAAATAATAAAAATATAAACTGAAATTCGAAAAAGTCCATATAACAAAAAGACAATTTGTCTTTTACAAAGTTCTCACTTTTATAGTATTCCTTTTTTTTTTTTTAACTTTTTGTTATAACTTTATATTTTTCGTGATTCCCTAGTCGAGGCGACTCATTAAAATGATGCTAATTTTACCAAAATTCGAGAAATAACCAAAAAGACAACAACAATAACACTCAGAAAATTAAACCAAACACAAACCCCTAAGCCTAAGGTGTCAATGGGATTGGATGAGGACGAATCGGATTGCTTAAGGCTAAAAATTAATAGTAGCTCATATATCACTGTCACATGCCATTTTGGAGTACTTTTAAGTTACTGATAACTAAACCTATCAAGAGGTGCTGTTTGATGGAAAAGTGCAGTCCTTTGAGCCTTCAATTCTGTTTTTTGGTTATTTGGAACCAGTTGAACACTAAACCCTAACCCTAACGGGACCTCAAAAAGAAGAACCAGCGGATTAAATAACTACAGGGACTTAGCCGCTCGATCCATGATCAAGAGTGGAGCCAGAAATCTCAGACCGCCCGGGGGTTCAATAGTTTTGAAATATATAGTTTTTTAAAGCATTAAATGTGTATACCCACACTTATTGATCGAAGGTTATCAAAACATTGTTTGTTTTATAGTTCAAAAGGGGGGGATAAGGACAAATAAAAGGATTTGTGGTGAATTGAAGGGTATTAGAGAGGCCTCATCCAGGAGTAATAATTAATAACTGCCCTTGGGCTGTTGTTAATTAATACCCCTGAACCTCACTCATGTGCTTTTGTTTGCTAAACCATGCCAAAAACGTCCCATCAACCCCTCTTCCCCTGCAAAAAATTTCATTAATCTTGAAATTGTTACAAGACTAATAGGAGCAAGGAAAAACAACAAAATGCTCGAAGACCAAAAAGTTGACCAATCCGAGACCCAAACTTAAAAGGTTGGTAAGAAACCAATTGATAGAACTCATTGCAACAAGTCCACTAAGAGCCATAAGCCTCACTCCCCCGGGGTCTAAAAACCCAGATTTACAATATGCTCCTAAAAACACCCAAAGGCCCACCAATGACCAGATATGGGCCAAGCCCAAAAAATAAAACCCTAACAAGCACACAACCACGGCAACAAGAAACGGACCACCGCTGCCACTTCCGTCTTCCGAACCCGGGGAACAAGCCCCTGTTGTTGCCCCGTTGAACAGCCCGACAACCACTTCAAGTCACCGAAGTCAGGAGCAACACCAAAACCTGCCGCCGCACAACCACCATCCGCCGCCCAGCTACCATCCTACCAATTGTCCACGCTGCCAGAACATAAACACCCAAACCACCCCCGCCACAAACCACCACACAAAACCAAACTCCATCACCGCCGCCGCAAGGAAGATGGAACCACCGCCCCACCACAAGCCGTTAGGCCAAGAACCGAAGTCATCCAACAATGAAACCGGCGTGGCACCGGTCCGACAAGCCGTCTTCCCCCCTTATTACCTCATATCTCTGATAACCTCTCCCATATCCTCCAGGACTTCCACCCGAACGAGCCCCAAAAGAGGGTTCACTGGCCGCCACTGACCTCTAGGTGAACACTTCAAACCTGTGATGAAGAATGGGACAAGGTTAGGGTACATACCCCTAAAATGGGGTGTTCCGCATGCACTTTATGGAATTTTTAGCCACAAACGGAAAAATTGTATCTCATCACAAAATTACGTATTTAAACACCGAACAATTTGTATATTGGATCACAAAAACATTATAAATAACACTACCAAAATTTATAAGGAAGATCACAAAAAATCATAACCAACACCACAAAAACTCTTTGTGCCGTCATTTTTTACCTCACTGACCTTTTGAACCACAAAATTCATATACTGCACCACCAAAAATCATAAAAGTAACCAAAGAAAATCATATGAATTTGACCAAAAAAGTTAGTAAAATAAATAAGTGGTTCATATCTTGGATCATAAAAATGGACAAGGGAGTGCTGCGCAGCATACTGTGTGGCACACGGTTTGACCAAAAAAGTTAGTAAAATAAATAAGTGATTCATATCATGGATCATAAAAATGGACAAGGGGGCTCTGCACAGCATATTGTGTGGCACCCGGCCGAAGCAGCCGCGCCGGTGTCAGTCCAATGATCGGAGATGTCCATCGCATAGAGCTCGTAGAGTACTATAAGTGTTCCAAAAAACAACTCGATCAGATATCGTTTAGTGTGTGATCGGAACACATAAAACTTGAAAAAAATTGGAACACGTATGACTTGAAACACTGGACGAACACTGGACGATCACGCACTAAACAATATCCGATCGAATTGATTTTTGGTACACTTGTAGTACTCGACAAGCTCTATATGATGAACGTCTCTGATCATCGGTGCAACACCGGCGCAGCCGCGCCGGGTGTCACACAACACACTGCGCAGCACCCCCTGTGTCCCATAAAAATTCAAAAAATGAGCCATAAAAATTCGGAAGTGCGTATGGTTTTGTACCCGAAACTTCCCCCGGAAAATTTAATTGGACTAATTTGTTCTAAATTTGCGATGTTGAATTATTTATCTATATAATGAATGCTCTGTTGGGATTAGTTAGTTTGGTGTGGAGTTGAGGTGGCTCAGATAACCCTGGCCATTGCCACTTATTTACATATTCTCTCCGTCCCAATTTATTGTGCTTGTTTTCCCTTTTTGGACGTCTCAAAAAATTATCTATATCTTTTGATTTATAATACTTTTTATATTTAAAATGGATCTTGTTTGATATATCTCAATTAATTTTGTTAAAAAAAAAATTCGAAATCATAAAAAACACTATAGATTATGAAACATAGACAATTTTTTGAGAAGTCCCAAAAAGGAAACATGCATAACAAATTGGGACGGAGGGAGTACTAAATTATAAATTTCGATTACTTCTTCAACAATCAAGGGCATGCATTGGGCAAGATTAAAAGTTGATACTACTTAAGTATTTTTAATTATCAGGTGCGATGTTCATGTCATGAAAGGCATGGAATTGATGAAACACAAACCTAGAAATTAAATGGGTTAATTGGCCTATTAATTAAATTAAGAAACTGGCAATATTTGTGGAGAGAGAGAAAGAGTAACATGAATGTTGCTGCAGAATAAAGATTGGCATGGCCCTTCACTTGTTGCACACGTTTTTAAATATTAATGCATGATTTATGATATTGAATTTCAAATTGTGTAAAACGCGTGAGAGAGGGCTTTTATGTAAATTACGGAGTCTCAGTAAGTGCAAATTGGGTAGGGAAAACCCGAATGGTTTGGCCCGTTGATCGAGGCACGAGAGCAGATTTGCTTCCTCGGAAGGTTTTAGTAATTCGTAACCTCTCATGTGCCATTAATTACTTTGGGGTCAATCCATGCCAGGTTTTGCCGCCATCCGCCATTGTGATTGGGACACTTGTTAGTGAACGGTGGGATTGGTGCATAAGAATTAGCCGCCGATGTACAGGTTGTGCCCAGTAGCTGTGCACAATCCTGGCAGTACACAAGTATTTTCAACAGTTCGGATTAAAAACAAACTATTCACGCAAATAATTTTCCTATTTTATTTTAAATCTGAATTGTCCATCTAAGAAATCCCCGTCGGATGTGCAAGTAAGCTGGCAGGGAGAGTTGAGTTATAAAAATAATTATAGATAGAGGGAAAAAGTGGAGGTGTTTTTTTTTTAAAATGGGGAATGGAGGTGGGTTTAAATTAATTAATAGGAGGTTGTTAGGGCTTTATCAAAAGGGTTAGCAGGAATAATCAAAGATGGGGACTAAGTGATAATGGGGATGACATGCAATTTTTTTACACCCAAAACTTTTTGGTGGGATGGTACAACAACTTCAACCTGACAAATTCAACCTTAGTATTAAAGCATCAAATCTTTATTTTTGAGATCCAATAATACAAGAGAATGCTGCATAAATTTCTAGATTAGGTCACTAGTACATATGGAGTATTACAACCTATTGCAAAAAGATGAAACTGGCAGGGAAAACAAGAAATATGCATGAATGCAATCATACACCACCATAGAGGCCCAAACCAAACAAGGAGGACTAAATGTTTTTCCAAGTTATGCTTATGGTGATTGCTAGGATGTCATATTTGTGCTAATATGCTTGTAGAAAGAAGGTATTGGCTTCGGCACGTATTATATCCCGTCGCAAAATTTTATTTTATTTTTAAAGAAAAAGGGTGGAAGAAGGGGGACGGGCATAGTGACATTCATTGGGTATGACAAGTAGAAGTACTCCGAAACGTGCATGAAGATATCTAAAATTCCATTTTCCATCGTCCTTCACAAGATTTGGAACTAATTGCTCCTCTGTTCTATCACGAATAGCCCTTAAGGGCAATGCCAAGAAAGAGAACATAATCCATAAACATGATTTAAAAAAATAATAATAAACCAAAATTAAATGCATTTAAGTTTCATCTCAAGGACGTTACTATAATTGCATTTAGGTTTCATCTCACAGTTTGATCTCAGTGCACATATCCCAATGTCACATTGGTGGACGTGCTCTTTACACACTGATATCGAAATCGTGTTAATTTAGAATCTCCAAATATGTCCAAATGAAT
This sequence comes from Vaccinium myrtillus, assembly GCA_016920895.1. Taxonomy (NCBI): domain Eukaryota; kingdom Viridiplantae; phylum Streptophyta; class Magnoliopsida; order Ericales; family Ericaceae; genus Vaccinium; species Vaccinium myrtillus. The sequence goes on from CM029270.1 coordinate 33,105,056, forward strand.
ATCCATGTAAATCCTTTGAAATTGTCTTTAAAATGAGAAAAATACGAAAAATAATGAAATACATTAATTTTTTTGAGAAAAAGTGCCGAAAAGATGAAAACAATCTATATATTTTCATCTTTAGCGTACTCTTTCAAGATTCAATTCATAAGTTTTTCACTTTGGGATTTCTCTGGTCAGGACAAAGTAGAAGAGTTAATAATTTGAATTAAAACTAGCTTTTGTTAAAAAATGTAAACTAATTCTGAAAAAAAAAATTAGTCCAAACAAATCTGTTGAAACCTCATTAATTATATTTGGACGTTGCATTTCAAAAGATTAGAAGTGTGATGACCAATGTGCAACTTTTGAAATTTGACGGACAAATTGTATTTGGAATAAACTACAGGGGCGAAGTGACATTACCCAATTCGCCAAGGAAATTCAAATCATGCTATAAAAAACCGTCAACTAACGCCGTCTAAATAAACACGACACTGTATATAAAATCAGTACAGACAGACACACATTGATTTGCGCATTGCTCTCGATAAGGCAAAAACCCACAACAGAGAAGAGACCCAACAACTCTATCTCTCTATTTACCCAAAAAAAACTCTCTCTCTCTCTCTCTTACGCGGATCAGAGTCAAATGTGAGCAAATCTCCCTCCCATTTTCGTCAATTTCGACTTTCTTTTATTTCCGTGCTTGCATTGTAATGTGATATTGGTTTACGTTCAATTTGTGAAGAGATCTGTGCATTTTCGCTTTTACTGTTGTGATTAGTGATCTTTTCGTGGTCTTTCATTTTAGTGAGTTTTTTTTTGGGTTTTTTCTTTTCTTGTTTGAATGAATTTTGATTCTGTTAAATTTTGGTTTTGAGCCATGTCTTGGTAATGAGCACATTTGAGAATTTAGTTTTGGTTGATTTGGAAACGTGGGAAGTGAAATGAAATTGAAATGAGAAATTTTTTGTGGAAATGAAAATTAGAAAGCTTTCTTTTGCTATGGAATTGATACTATGAAGGATAGTAAAATGGTATTCCTGAACAGCCTGTATAATGAACAAATTGACGATGTTTCGTTGTGTATTTATGAAGGGATATACTAAATGAGAAATCTTAATTACTTGGGTCTGTTGTTATAACATGAACATAGCGATTCTTTTGTTGATGAGAAAAATCCTGATATTTTGTGGCGTCTTTGGTTTAATTTCTTGTGTACTTGATTATGGTATAGCAGTATTGTTAGGGAAGGGTAACATAGTATGTCTCTTTGCTTGTGTTGTGGTGTGTAGTATCCCAATACGGGACTGTAAATGATTAGTTTAGTGGGTGACGACTTGGAGTTCCTCGCTCAATGTTTGATTCAAGTCTCCATAGCCGCTTGGTGGGGTAAACATATTCTTTCGTACCCGTACTTTAACTTTGGGACTGACATAGGTGCGGTGGGTTCCTAAAGATGACTTTTGGTGCTAAGGGGAATACTCCCCGGCAGTTGTGGTTGGAGTAGCCTATCTGAATATCCATTTGTCTACCAAAATTTTAAAAAAGGTTGTATCTCAATATCGGATATGAATATGAATGTGACTTGAGTATGTCTTTGATAGTACTGTATGGTTGAGTTAGGTTGGGTGGGTCTTTCATGTGCTTACAAAAAGGAGAGAAAACAAGGGATGACAAATTCTTGTTTTTGTTTTCGAATTTTTTTTATTAACTAAGCTTGTGTACATGGTTCTTCTTGCATGAGGTTTTATTGTATTTTATTTTCTTATTTCCCCGAACGTGAACTGTGAATCCACGCTAGGCTGAATTTATTTGGTTTGTCTTGCATTTGAGGTCGTCTTTGCATTATTCTTGGTGGTGTTTTTGTTAACTCCGGATCCCACTGCGTTGGTACATAAACTATATCGCCATGAGTATGACTGACTGAGACTTTATATTGCTGAAGCATTCATTTTGTGACAAAGAATGGCTGGTACAAAATCAACCTATATTTTGACGAAAAAAAGGATTTGTTGAATTTCGTTGTAATCTCACAATCTGTAAAGACAAGCAATACCGGAGCTTTTATCTCTACCTATTTTAGCTGAGGTTATTATAAGTTCACTCTTAGCCAGTCATCCTTCTTTAGGTCTCTATTTGAATAGTCTTGCATAGAGTTTTGTATACCTCTATATGAACTTATCGGCATGTTAAAGTGGGAAACTGAGAATGATGCATGTTGAAAAAATGATCTGTTGTGAAGTACCTCAGTATTGCTCAAATGATGTGATTGGTGATACTTATGTTTCTACTTCGCAGTCGATGGGAATGGAAGTCACTGATATTTGCATGGACAAAGAGTCAGACTGTGTCACAGTTTATTCCACTGTGGTCGCACATGATTTAGAACATGAGACTGCTCCATCTGATATCGATGTCACACAGTCATATGACCACAATAATGGGGATCCTGTACAACAGCTGTTGGAAGCCAATGCAGAAGTTAAAGAGTGTGAAGTAAAGGAATGCACTGCAGAGAAGTGTGAAGCTGGAAAATGTGAAGAAGTTGTACCGCCGCCTAGTTGCATGGAAAGCTTGCCAGACGAGAAGATGAAATTGGAAAATCAGACCAGAAAGGACGATAATAAGAAGTCTAAGTCCTCTGCAAAACCTAAATCCAGAACTGGTTGTGGAAATGCTCGAACAAATTGCACTGTTCCACAGCCATTTGCTCTGGCTACTGAAAAACGCGCTTCATGTGGGACTCGTCCCACTGGAATTGAGCCAGATGCTGAAACTGCTGTGAGTAAATCATCTAAAGTGAACAGTTTGCAACATCAACACCTGGCAAATAAAAATCAGAAGCAGGTACCTGCACTAAAAACAAGATTCTTACATTCGCTCCTGTCATTTGTGCATGTGTTTTGGATCTCAAAGTTTCTTGCAAATCATCTGTCTCTTGTTTCTCTCGACTGGGTTTCTTGTTTTTCCCATTTACCAGTTTCCTGTTCTAATCATTGTAGTCTGTAAACTTTGTACAAGTTGATAGCTGTTAACTTTTCTTAGTTTCATATACATGCCAATTGGTGTAGACAGATTAAAGATTCAGAATTTTTTTGGTCTTTTCTCCTCACCCCTTCTCAGGAATTTTTTGACGAATGTGATTTTTTAGAGATTAAATTGTGAAAATAGGTATTATTCATGAACTTATCACCCTCGACATCAATGTACTGCAAGATGTACATTCCCATTTATTGCTGATTACTCCCATTTACCTTGCAGATGGTCTCACCTTTGGTTTCAAGGAAGCCACTGCAACCAGATAATAAAAAACATCCTGATGAAGAAGACTCTTATTCTGTTAATTCCTCGTATCCTGTGATTGGAAGCATCTAGCTTGATGTTCGCCTAATTTGCTTTTATAAGTTCTTTTTCTTTTTGTGCTACATCTGTCTATTTGACTTTTTGGTACCTTAACCGCACAAAGTACTGCAGCATCAGCCCCAACTACAAAGGCCAGGACAACTAATGCATCGGCGCCAGTATTCAGATCCATGGAACGTGCAGAAAAACGAAAGCAGGTAGTGGTTTATCAATCTTTGCCTGTGCAGTTTGTTAATATCATGATTCAAGTAGCAGTGAGATCAAAATACAACTCAGAACCATTAGTTCTGTTCTCATTTCTTGATATTACTGCCATCCTTTAGTTTTTTTCAAAGTTGGAGGAGAAGCAACAAGCACTGGACGCTGAGAAAACTGAATGGGAGGCAAGGACTAGGGTACATTTCTATACTCCTTCCTAAAGTATAAATTTCATAAGTCATCTATGGAGAACTACCGCCCTTTTTCCTTAACACAAAATTCCCATAGATATAACACGTCATTTTTTGGTGCTACCCTTACTGCCTTTGTCTCTTTATGTTTACTTTTCTATTGCAAATAACTTGCATATTTCCTCTTTTCCTTTGCCCTTCCCTGAACCTTCAAAATTTTAGGAAGAGCGAGAGGCAGCTCTGAAGCAACTCAGGAAAAATTTGATGTTCAAGGCAAGCCCAATGCCAAGTTTCTACCACGATGGACCGCCACCCAAGGCTGAACTGAAAAAGGTATTCCATTGTTTTTGGCGCTAGTTTCTTGTTCTATTTTGTAACTTTGTACCTTTCTAACACTTTCTTTGAGTACACACATATCCTAATTGCAGAGAGCGGAAAGTAGCATTACTAACAGCGCCTTGGTAACTAATTGAAACAGTTGATATTTTACAACGCAATTTTATGAGATGAATGAGATGACCATCTCAAAGCATGTTAACTACGCCCATAGGGAACTGATTTTTATAGAATTCTTAGTAAAAGCCAAAATAAAATAGTGAAAACGTTTTCTAAATTAGTTTAGTTGCACTATTGTTGTCTAATATCATGCTTTGACTTTGTAATTTGAATATCCATTTGGTTCTGTTTGGATGGCAGCCACCACCAACTCGTGCTAAATCACCAAAGTTGGGTAGAAGGAAGAGCTGCAGCGATGCTGTTGGTTTTTCTCAAGGAAATAATGGTGTTGTAGCTCATGGTCAAGGAACTCGTCACAGTCTAGGTACTTACAAAGATAGTTCTGCAACTGCTACTAATGACAGGAAGGACCGGATCATTTTCCAGAATGGTAATGCTACTTTCAAATTAAAGGATGAATCCAGACGGGCCAGAGATCGGTCAATTTCTGTCAAAATACATGGACAGGGGATTGTTGACATTTCTATTATGTCTTGAGCCTCTGGTGAGTGTTTTCTTATTTAAATGAGGGGAAAAGTCTTTTTTCTCGTGTTTCCTTGTGACATGTTTAAGTTATGCTTATTTATTTCGTTGACCTGCGAGGACTTAATGCGAATTGCTTTTTTGTATATTGGTGTTAGTGATTGTAAGTTTTTTTTTGTAAGTTATGCCTTCACACAAATATGTATAAAGAGTTCCAATTTGTCACAGATGCCATTCTTTGATCCGCAGAGGAATTGGTTACCATCTTTTCATATATACGACTTTTCTTCAATTTCAGATTCTTCGTTTGGATTCTATATGAAGTGAGAACTATGAAAGCCATTTGCTTGTAACGTTTAGTCGTTGCACGACTTCTTGTGTTGGGAAACATTTTTTTGACACCCTGACCTACATATTTTCTTTGAATTGATTAGGTATCATGGTTAGTTAGGCTCAGAGGAATGGCAGTTTTCTGAGGTCCATTGAGATGAGCCTTATCAGAGCAGAAACGGTACTGTTGGTTTGTTATGCCAGTGTAATTAGTAGAAGTTCTTAACCAAAGAAAGATGTTCTTTAGTGTCCAATATTATGTAGGTGATGCAATATAGTTAGGTTTCATGCCTTTTCGATTAACGGAAAAAACAGAAGAAAGAAGATGCCCGTAGTGCATAAAGCAAAGTAGTCTTGTAGTGATTCCAAATGGTATTCAGCAAAAGATGACTTTTTCAGCAGGGAATTCCTGGCCTCGGAAGCACAATCACTAGTCGAAGACGATAGTTTGACTTTAAAATGATACTTACAGACCTTGAATTTTTGGCTGCATGATTTGTTCCTGTTTTGGGTATCTGTTTTTGTACCTTGTGTAAGATACAGTATGTGCTTACCATTTTCCAGTAGCATCAGAAGGGACCAAATTAAAATGTGGTTTGAACTCTCTTTCTCGTGGCAGAAGTGAGTAGGATAGTCTGCTTACTACCTCTCGAAGAGGTCGAAAGCACTGCTGTAAAAGCAGCGCGAATCTTCTGCAGTACTTACTACGCCCCGAAGACTTTGTAAACAATGCTGTAAAAGCAGCGCGAATCTTGAATGGCAGCGCCAATCTTCTGCGCTACAAAGTATCTCTTCGAAGCGAACGGGAGTCTTGTGCATTTGGCATGAGGTCACTTTCACATCGCCATAATTTCAACTGCAAATTGTTTTATGGTTGTTTAGTCTAGCTCATGCAAGTTGAAACTGCTGGTGCGAGGTCGAGCCTTACATCTCTTACATATCATCTTAGTTGTGTGAGAAAGTTGAACTAATTGTTGTTTAGGGGTGCTAATGTCAGAATTGTTAAAGCATCCAACTCAAACTAATTGACAATTAGTGGAGATGCCGTCCAAGTTCCTACATTCGTTTTGGAGATAATAATTAACTGACGTGGGACAAGTTCCACCATTCAACGCATGTGCGATCCTGACCCGCACATGAAGAGCTAAATAATCCGTCAAACAATAACACCTAGGGATCGTGACGAAACAAATTGCACCTATGACACAAATAAAAGGGAACCAAAAGACTCCGAATTAGTTCTGATACCATCTGAACCATCCAAAATTCAAGACCAATTGACAATCAATAGCGAGGCGTTGGATATGATAATTAACCAATGTGAGACAAGCTCCAACAAGAATATTCAAGACTTCGGAGTTTGGATGCTAAGTTCATTGTTAAAATGGACACAAAAAACTGGGGATAAAAATTAATATAGTTTATGTAAAATGAATCCAATGCTGAATGCCGATTCCAACATAGAGGTTAGAGCATCCTTATCAGCCTCACCAAATGTTATTTAGAGAGAGAGAGAGAGAGAGAGAGAGAGAGAGAGAGAGAGAGGTGTAAGGGTGTTAATGAACCCCAACACATAATACTCTTATTTATATTATGAGGGATCTCAGTACAAGACTTAATTAGTCAATGTGGGACAAATACTAATATAAGCTTATTCTAACACTCCCCCTCAAGCCGGAGAATAAATATCAAAAAGTCCCAGCTTGTCACATAGAAACTCTAACCGTGGCTTAAACAATGGTTTGGTGAAGATATCAGCCAACTGAGCTCCTGTAGGAACAAATGGAGTAGATAACACACCACCGTCTATCTTCTCACGAACAATGTGACAATCAACTTCAATATGTTTTGTTCTCTCATGGAATACTGGATTTGAAGCAATATGAATCGCCGCTTGATTATCACAATACATAGGAATAGGTAACTCCACATCAAAACCTAACTCCTTGAGTAAAGCTCTCAACCACACAATCTCACAAGATGTGTGCGCCATGGCTCGATACTCGTCATGCTACTGGACCTTGCGACCACCGTTTGTTTCTTGCTTTTCCATGTGACTAAATTGCCTCCAACAAAAGTACAAAGATCCAAAGAGGTGGGACCGTCTATCGATGGTGATCCCGCCCAATCGCGTCGGTAAAGGCTTCAACACGCAAATGACCATTAGACCGATAAAACAAACCATGTCCAGGATGAGCCTTAAGGTATTTCACAATACGAAGACAAGCTTCCCAAAGGTGTGGAAGACGAGGAGCCGACATAAATTGACTCACCACACTTACAAAATAAAGAGATATCGGGACGTGTATTAGTAAGGTAATTCAACTTACCAACTAAGCGACGATACCGGTCCGGATGAGGAAATATCTCCCCCGATCAACACAAAGTTTCACATTAGGATCCATTGGGGTCTCCACGGGTTTTGCTCCCAATAAACCTGTCTCCTCAAGAATATCCAATGCATACTTTCGTTGGGACAAACTAATTCCATCCTTGGATCTTGCTACCTCAATACCCAAAAATACCGTAGCTTACCCAAATCTTTAGTATGGAACTGATTCTGCCGTAAAATTGCTTCAACTCATCAATACCTTTCGATCATCTCCAAGAATAATGATATCATCTACATACACAATCAATACTATTTTCCCACGCTCCGATCAAGAGAGAAAACAGAGTGATCTCGAATGAGATCGACGCATACCAAATCAAGAAAGACAAAGATCACTAAACCGACCAAACCAAGCTCGAGGGGATTGCTTCGACCATATAAAGCTTTGCGAAGACGACAAACCCGAGAACGCTCCCCGAGCAACAAACCCGGAGGAGGTTGCTCCATATAGACCTCCTCGAGCGATCACCATGTAAGAAGGCATTCTTGACATCCAATTGAAATAAGGGCCAACCTAGATTAGCAAAGAAGAGAAATAAGAATCCGAACAGAGTTTATCTTGGCAATCGGGGAAAAGGTCTCAAAGATAATCAACCCCATATGTCTCACAGATAGCCTTTGGCTACAAGGCGGGCCTTATACCGCTCAATAGTGCCATCCGGATGATACTTGACAGTGAATACCCAACGACAACCAACAGTAGTTTTACCAGCAGGAAGAGAAACCAACTCCCAAGTGCCATTATGATGAAGAGAAGACATCTCATCCTCCATTGCTTTCCGCCACTCAGACACAGATAGGGCCTCCTGAACAGTGTTAGGAACAAAAACGGAAGAAACCGAAGTAGTAAAAGCACGAAGGGATGGTGACAAATGGTTATATGAAACAAACTGAGCAATAGGATGTAAAGTGCATGACCGAATACCTTTACGATGGGCAATAGGACGATCAAGATCATCTGGATCCCGCAACGGAGGGGAAGACGGAGCGGTGGGTGAAGGTGGGCCTGTTTGCTCAGATGGCTCAGGTTGCGATGGTGCTGGCTGAAATGGCACTAGTGGCTCAGGCTGAGATGGCACTGGTGGAACTTTAGGACGACGAACATACACCTGCAAATGTTTTGGTGGAGGACCAGTACCTGAGGGGACAGCTATAGGAAATACAGACTCAGATGCAAGCCGATCATTGGTAGTGACAGGCTCCGAATAAAACGGGAGTGACTCATTAAATGTGACATCAGCACACACAAAGGGACGACGTAAAGATGGAGAATAACACTTGTATCCTTTTTGAGTTCGAGAGTAACCAAGAAAAATGCACCTAATGGAGCGAGGGTCAAGTTTGCTCCGGTTAGGATCCAGAGCATGAACATAACATGTGCACCCAAAAATCCGAAGGGGTAATGAGTAAAGGGGACGACCGGGAAACAATACCTTATGGGGTATCTGACCTCCAAGAACACTAGAGGGCATACGATTAATCAAATAGCAGGCAGTGAGAACTGCGTCACTCCAATAAGACTTAGGAACTTGCATTTGAAATAACATTGCACGCATAACTTCTGATAAATGTCGAATCTTGCGTTCGGCAACTCCATTTTGTTGTGGAGTTCGAGCACAAGAGGACTGGTGGATAATACCGTGATCATCAAAGAATTGAGAAAGAGTATTTTTAAAATATTCACGAGCATTATCAGAACGAAATATGCGGATGCAAGTATCAAACTGGGTTTTGATCTCCATATAAAATGAATGAAAAATAGAAGATAATTCGGACCTCTCTTTCATGAGATAAAGGTAGGTAACACGAGAGAAATCATCGACAAAAATAACATAATACTGGAAGCCAAAAATGTTAGGAACATGCATTGGACCCCAAATATCTGAATGAACTAACTCAAAAGGACGCGATGCACGACTCTCAACCCTAGGATAAAAAGACACTCTATGATGTTTGCTAAACTCACAGACTTCACATGGCAAAGCATCCACCCGGCTACATGAAGGCACTAGCCTTTTAAGGTTCTCAAGTGATGGATGACCAAGACGACAATGATGTTGATATGGTGACACTGATGACTGAAGAGCAACCAAGCTAGGGTGGAAATCATCGGTGAAGTAATACAGGCCACCACGCTCAACACCGCCACCAATCTTCCTCCCCGTCTTGAGATCCTGAAACACACAACCATTAGGGAAGACTGAGCAATTCAAAGACTTGGTAAGTTTACTAACAGACATAAGATTTAATGGAAAACGAGGAACTTGCAGTACGAAGTCCAAAGTAAGAGAGGAAGTAACATGAACAAAACCCAAACCAGTAACATTGGTAGTAGAACCATCAGCTAAGGTAACACGAGATGGTTTACTGAGAGACTGATGACCGGAAAGAATAGAAGGAGTACCAGTCATATGATCAGATGCACCAGAATCAATAACCCAATGATTAGAAGAATGAGAAGACACAATGCAAGCAACGGAGGAACCTGTCTGAGATAACGTAGCAATGGAGGAACTTGTCTGAAGTGACAATAGGCGTTGGTACTGTTGATACTCCTCTGCTGAGATAGTCACCCTACTATTGGCAGAAGAATGAGTAAACTGTCCAACATCCTCAGAAATAGCAACCGGTTGAGCCTGGGGAAAACCATGAAGATCATAACAATACTCAACTATATGATTTGTACCCCCACAATGGGTACACTGTCGGGTACCATAATCAGAACTACCACGACGAGAACTACCTCCCCCTGACATGCGACCACAACCAAAACCACGACGACTACGGAAATTAGAACCACGACCACCAAAACCAGGGCCAAAACTACCAGAAACAACTGAAGCAGACTTCATCATAAACAAACCCAAACACCAACTCGAAATCTACTAGCAACCAAACAACCAACAAACTTCGCTACTATCCACCGTAGGAAATCAACATCTACCAACAAATCAAAAATTGACCAATAAATCAACCAACCGCTACCTCTAGCAGAAGAAACCAACCACAACTACAAATAACTAATCAACTGAGCGCTGAGAGCCAAATAACAGAGAGAAAAGTGATCACCAACAAACCAACTCACTAATCAACCCACTACTTCAATACCAGTAACGAACAACCACCAACCCACCAACCGATCAACTTCGTCTACCAACTAACTGAAAACCAACATAGTCAAACCACCACGAGAACAACTACTGACAGATGCAATACTAGTACACAAATAATCACCACCAACTTGAGATGAACAGTGATCGATGAACAGTGAACAGTGATCGATGAACAGTGCGACGATGAACAGTAACTATGAACAGTGCACCCATGAACAGTAATCGGTGAATGCGGGAACAGTGCGCGAACAGTGAATAGTGCGCGAACAGTTGTCCCGATGAACAGTGATTGAAGTCTGGGTTCGTGGATTGGTCGATTGTGGTCTTGATTTGTATTTTCAGAGGTCAATTTTGGGATTGGAGAGGGGTTTCAAACATGGGTTTTTATTTGGGTTTCGATTTAGGGTTTACAAGGTAGTAGGGATTTGGGTTTCGATTTAGGGTTTACAAGGTAGTAGGGATGGGTGGCTATGGTAGATTTAGGGTTTCTTGGATGGCAGCAATCTGGTGGTAAAGGTGGATCAATGTTTGGCTCTGATACCATGTTATTTAGGAGAGAGAGAGAGAGAGAGAGAGAGAGAGGTGTAAGGGTGTTAATGAACCCCAACACATAATACTCTTATTTATATTATGAGGGATCTCAGTACAAGACTTAATTAGTCAATGTGGGACAAATACTAATATAAGCTTATTCTAACAAAAAATTTACCAAATTTAACCACAAAAACACCTTTTACAATTTAGCAAGCCACTTTATCAAAAATTCAAAAAATCAGACTCAACTATCCAAACTTTACTATATTAAACTATTCCCTTCAAATCAATAAAATAAAAAAATTCCCCTATTATATTAGAGCAATGGCTTATAATAAAAAATGCTAGATACACAACAAAGTGGACAACACACTCACATGGGGTGTGGGCTCCACACACACTTGTGTGGAGCCCACACCCCATGTGAGTGTGTTGTCCACTTTGTTGTACATTTTTGTTGTGTATCTAGCATTTTTTTTTATATTAATCTCCCCCGCCTGGGGAGTTGTTGTTTGTGTCAGGCAAATGGACGACTTTTCCCCTTTACCCATTGGTTAACCATTCTCCTCCCTCTCTCTCTCTCTCTCTTCTGTCCGCACGGTACCCCACGGCAGAAAACAATAAAAAAAGAATGGTGTGTGAACAGTGCCTACTCAAATTTGAGTAGGCACTGTAGCAAAAATAATTTGGGTAGGGAGAATAGAGAGGCTGATTTTTGGGTGTTTTGAGAGGTTTGGCTCCCTATATTAACTTAAAAGCTAATATAGGTAGCCACATAAGGATGCCCTAATTTGGCCAGCCTAACAACTCACACCAAATTTGACAGCACATTGCCAAATGGTTTGTTGATATTAAAACAATACTCCATAATATAATAGCAAATTATGGTTGGAGAGGGAGGGTTTTGTGGACGTCTAATTTGAAGATGTCAAGTTGTCACACAAGCTTTCAAGAAAATATAAATCTCTTTGAAGCCTATGGTTGGAGAGGGAGGGTATTGTGGACGTCCAATTTGAAGATGTCAAGTTGCCACACGAGCTTTCAAGAAAATTAATATCTCCAAATTTGAATCCTATGGTTGGAGAGGGAGGGTTTTGTGGACGTCCAATTTGAAGATGTCAAGTTGCCACTCAAGCTTTCGAGAAAATTTAAAATCTCCAAATTTGAATCCTCATGTTTCATTTTCTCATCTTTTTGTGTTATTTTTCTTCTTTTCCTGTGTGAATTTCATGTTCTAAATCTATACTTTGACCCCTGAGACGCACAATCAAACCTTTAGGCTGCTGTGCAAATTCAGATACCAAAAAAACGTTCCATGACCAAAAGTTCTCTTGGCATTTGCGCCGAGATATTTTCCGCGATTTTACGATTATTTAGATACTCCATTTGGAGGCAGACTTGATCTAGACCGGGCAACTCGGATCTTAACCCTGGACGGCTGGACAAATTTCGACGAGTCACCCGGACTAGATCAAGAAGTCTATGTCGTCAGTTTGCATTTTATTTTTATCAAAAATTTTCGTCCACATTCACATCTTTGATGTCTTTATGTTACATCAACCACTGGATTCCCAGATCCTATTCTGGATTCAAAGAAGTTAGAAACTTCCACAATACACAAAAAATGAACTTAAGCATAGTAAGCTCCATCTTCCACAGTTATCATCATCACTTGTTAACACACTTTTGCTTTGCCCCCCCTACTTTTATTCCTAATGCCCACCACCCAATTCTTCTTTACTCTGTTTGCTCTGTTCAAAGCCTTTTAACTATCCATCCAACCTGTCTTCAATTCCTGTAACACGGATACGGACACAGACACGGACACGATAGGAGACACGCCAAAATAAATGAATAAATAAATAACATATACGGAGTACTTTATACCGGTGGAAATTTAGTTACTATCTATAACCATAAAGCATCAATATTATATATGAACAAGTATCATATATACATCATCACCGGCGATCCTGTCAAGGATCCCGGATTTCCCGGACCGAAGCGTTTTGATGCTTTTCCCAATTGTTTTTGGGAAATCCGAGCCGTCCAATGTGTTCAAAAGGTGTTTTCCAAGGCCCACGCGGGAAATCTTCAAAAAAATACCGGAAGGGCTTGATCAAGCGGTTTTTCAAAACCGCATATTTACTGATTTTGCGAAAAACCGCTGATCAAGCCCTTCCCGGTATTTTTTTGAAGATTTCCCAGCGTGGCCTTGGAAAACACCTTTGAACACATTGGATACATCGTCAAAAATATCGGGAAGGTGGAGTCCCGGATCCGGGACTCCCGGACTAGATAAGGAGTGTATACATCATATAACACTTTTAATCCAAAATATTTGAAGTAATACACATTTACCCCTAACAAATTAAAAAATCGCATATTTTATACGTGTCCTGTCCCTCCCCTATTCCAGCCATGTCACTCCCGTGTCCCTTTAAAATTAATTAAAATTTAATGACATGCTAA
>CM029270.1:33119611-33139265 GCA_016920895.1 Vaccinium myrtillus
TGGTGGTTAATGTAATTTGTGGAAATTTGTGGTGCGTGCAGATCATTTTGGTCCGGGGCAGCGGGGAATGCAGTAGTTGTAGAGGCGGATGCTTTTAAGGAAACAGACGTTATTTACAGAGCCCTTAGCTCTATTGGTCACCATGATGACATGCTTCAGACTGCCGAACTTGTACTCTCTCTCATCTCTCTCTCTCAATGACACTCAAATATGTTAACTATGTAGTGTGACACGGACACGCGATACGATACGGACACGACACCATCTTATCTTGTTCGATCGGAAGTGAAGATCCAAATTCCAAGGTGGCTAGATATTCAAGACTTAGTACCGGTGCCGCAAAGAGATGTTTTCAGATCTTGCATAAAAACCTCCTTTATTTTATTAGAGGACGGACACTTGGAGACACGTTCATAAAAATATGTTTTGAAGTGTATTGTATGAATACAAAACAAGGAACGGAAAAAACAAACCTATTATTATAATCAAAATGCCGTATATGTAATTTTTACATATTTTTTGGTACCTAATTCACTCCACTGTTTCAAAACAAAAACGATTTATGAGTGTCCTTATAACTAATAAAACCACCATCTATCCCACGGGAAAAAAGACCACGCGAGTGTTCTTGAAGTGTCCACAAAAGCGTCCTAGTGTTCCCGGATTGTCCAAACGCAAAATGTTACAGAAAAATATATGACTCGTTTGAGTTTGTGTCGGACAATTTTGATTTCCAAAGGAGGTTAGGAACCAAGAAATTTGTTGCTGAACTATATAGGAGTAAGTTCTTTTGCTTGTGGTTCGTAATTTCATATTAACAATGTGACCACATTATGCTTGTTTTTCTGCACAAAAACTGGTGAATTTTGCTTCTATATCGATTCGTGAACAATAACTAACTCGCGATTCTCAAACTAGGTGCATCAATCCTCCACGGATGCAGCATCATCCCTACTCGTAACAGCACTCAACGAAGGGCGCGACGTGATCATGGACGGGACCTTATCGTGGGAGCCCTTCGTGCAGCAAACGATAGCCATGGCCAGAAATGTTCACAAGCACCGGTATCGAATGGGTGTGGGCTACAAGGTTGCCGATGATGGCACCGTTACTGAAAATTACTGGGAGCAGGTAGAAGAGGAGCAAGAAGAAGATGAGGCAAGGAGGAGTCCATATCGGATAGAATTGGTTGGAGTTGTTTGTGATGCTTATATGGCTGTGGTTAGAGGCATAAGGTATGTGAACCCTATAATTCGATTATCCGGCTTTTTTTTATTTTTGAATTGGAAAATTATTATCCTAGTGAACTAATTTACGGAATTTATATCACCCAAATTATAAATGTGTTTGAATTTATCCATTGCGGTGGAGAGTAATTAATCTGCTCAAAATAAAGTTTCTAAATACAATTCTATGAAAAGAACATCGGAAATGCTACAAACTAGGGAATAGTTCTCCGTTGGGGCCAGTGAAGGAGCTAGGATTTGGTTTCCGGGGGGCCTACGTCGACAAATCGGCGGTCACTGGCTGGATTAGGATAGAATCCCAATGTGGGAAATGTGGGAGAGAGAAAGATAATAACAAATCCGTCATGGCGATAGCCAAAGATGGCACTCAGTGAGGACAATTAGCGGCAGTCACCAACACAGTAATTTCAAAAAATCTTATTACTATACTAAAATAAAAAATTTATAAAAAATTATAGAACCCCGCCACCACGAGATTTTTATCATTGCTGTTTTTTTTTTATATGGAAAGTCTTTAGCCCTCTAATTTTTGTAGCCAAAAAAATAATTCAAAGACAAATTTAAAAGGCCAAGTGAAATACTATGAAACGTGAGTTCTAAATTATGAAAAACTAAAATTCAAACTTTGTCATTGTAACTTCTAAAAAAAATTACCAGTGTCCAAGTAGGGGGTGGCCTTGGCCCCACACAGCCCTACACTAGTTCCGTCATTGGTTGGGGCTTTGTTCGACTTTAATTAAGCATCCCGCAAGTGGGTTGTGAGATTGGTCTGATAGGATTAATCGATGTACGCATAAGTTAGCCTAGACACCTGAGTCATCAGTACAAAGATTAAATTTGGTCCACGAACTAAAGTTTCCACTACTTCTCTCATTTGCGTTTCTCTAGCCCATAACATTCCTACTAAAACACCAAACAGGAACACAAGACTTCAACTTGAAAAACACAGAGATGACTTGTATGATATTGCAATGAAATTTTGATAACAAGCACCAAATAAAATGACATTTTACCAAGTACAAGTATATCGATGTGTTCTAGAGCGCATGCTGGCTCAACCATCCTGCTATCAAAAAGAAAAGCAAAAATATCGATCTATGTGTTCTTTGTTTCGAGACACACAACTCTACCACATCATTCTGCATGAAGCGTTTTCTTTTTTCTTTAATTTATGATTTTTTTGCTTGTATTGCGATACTGAAATCCCTAATTTCATTTTCCAAACAGGAGAGCCATATATTCAGGAAGGGCAGTGAGGGTGAAGCCACAACTGAAATCCCACAAGAGATTTGCAAGTGCATTTCCAAGATATTGCAATCTTGTGGATAATGCAAAGCTTTACTGCACCAACGCTATTGGCTGTCCACCTACGGTGAGCCAAATCTTATGTCCTCTCTGCCGTACCAGTCCAACCTTATTCTTGTCGTAAAATTAAAAAACAAGTCAAAAAATCTGAATGTTTTGGCAAATTTTTGTATTCAACGAACTCTTTCTCAACTTCCGGTCATATTTTTTTACTTTTTCAATGGCTCGTGGAAAAGTTTAAAAAAGAAAAAAAAACTAACTCAAAAATAAATCAAATTCATTTAAGTTTTGGTGATTATGGCATGGATTAAGTGAATTTTGATTTGGGTGTGAATGAATGCAGTTGATAGCATGGAAAGATGAAAAGAACAAGCTGCTAGTAGAACCAGATGAAATCAAATGCTTGACTACAGTTAGCAACTTGAACGATAACGCAGAGTCTATCTACGAGCTTTACACGGATCAGCCGGACCTAGTTTACCAACAAGGTTCAGTTTGGAGAGACGTCGTTTTGTTACCCTCGCGATCGAGCCTTCAATCCGAGCTCAAGATTGACATTCAGAAAATGGAAAAACATTCAGAAGCTTAAGTATTCAGTTGTACAAGGTTTTCAGAAGAAAAAAAAAATGTTGCCAATTGCTGTATCTCCCTATCCCCATGCTTCACTTGGTGTTTGGAACTGGCTTGAGTTTGGAATTAAGTACTGGGAGTAATCTGAGAGACTACTAGTATCTATTGTAAACGCTAATCGGAACGGTTAGCTCAAGTGGTAAGAAGAGTAGAGATAAGTGATTATGAGTACGAGTCTGACCAATTCGGTTATCATAAAGAACAAAAACTATGTGCCTCAAGAATAACTTATTTGCAGACCGTCCGCAAATAAGAGTTTGCATATCGAGCATCTGTCCCGTTGTCCGCAAATAAGAGTTTGCATATCGAGCATCTGTCCCGTTTATTCCGAGATCCAAGGGCCCGGATCAATGCAATCTCTCTTCTCATTAAAGGCAAAATCCGCACGTATACCCAAGCAGTTGGATCTTAGGATGGCGCGGATGTGCTCTATGCAAACTCCTTGTTTGTAGACGGTCTGCAAAGAAGTTATTCTCGGGCCACAATCCTTGCAAGCATTTTGGGAAGTACTATTGAAAACCAACTACTGCAAGGTACACGTCTATCAACAACACCTTTAATCACACTTATCTCATAAACATGTGGGACCTACACATCAAATATGAGGTGGGACCCACGGACATGTAAAAAAGGTGGTGTTAGAGGTGTGGTCTCTCATAAACATGTGAGACCTACACATCAAATATGAGGTGGGACCCACAGACGCGAACATGGTGTTGTTGGAGGTATAGTCGGGGTAGATATGCAGGCTGTAGCTATCATTTTTCATAATGATATGATTATGACCCAACACAAATGGGAATTTATTAGGGGAAAAGCCTTATTAAAGAAAAGATGAGCTATGTAAGTCTCTGGTGAAAAAAATTCAAGTTTTGTTGATATTGTTTTGTTAAATCAAGCATAATTATAAAGGTATCTAAAGGAATTAGCCGAAACATGGGACACCTCCACCTTAAGCTGTAGCTCCGTTCATGTGCTCAAATTAGTTTTTAGGTATGTATGTAAAATACGTATCGAGTCGTACAAAATGAACGACTTGAATCATCAGCTGAGATCGTGATGAATCTCATTTTGTTTCACATGGAGAATTCACTAGAAAGCTCTTCAAATGAGACTATCTTGATTCGGCGGTGACAACTCATCCTCGGATTTTTTTTTCCCCGCTTCTTAATTTGAATTTGGCTATTTTCCCTCTTGTTAGGGTTCAAGTATTACCGAGCATACCCCTACATATGAAAATCCGGCTTCATCCCTATCCAGGATTTGCTAGCATTTTCACACCCTACCGTTAAAATTCAGGGTTCTATATTATCCCCTCCCGAACTAATTACGTCTTCCCTCCACAGAGTCCATAATTTTGATATTTATGTTCAGCTTCTATTTACAAAAATATCAATTTTAATTACGAAAATATCCTTATTCATCCACATCCCCCCTTAACCAAAATGAACATTATAAAATAAAAAAATATTCACTCTTCCATAACAAGGCTTAATTTGGCTAAATAGGTCAGCTGTTGGTTTTTTTTTTTTTGGTCTTTTACTCAAAAGTTTCTCACATTTCTTAGTTTCGGGTCAAAATTTTGTAAATTACTATTGATTTTTCTCGATAGGGGGCATTTGGTATTGTTTCCCTTTTTTTGTTTTTGTTTTCAATTTGTTTCAAAACTAAAAACAAAAATGTGTTTGGTAATGTATTTATGTTGTTTATTAAAAACATTTTCAAAACACAAAAAAGGTAATTTGCCTTGTTTTTAAAACAAGATCGTTTAAAAACAAAAAAATAGAAAACAGAAAGTTTTTTGCGAAACATGTTTTTTTATATTTTTTATTTTATAAACAATAAACATGATTCTACTTTTATTTGTTTATCGCCTTGTTTATTCTCAAAATTTGGATGATTTTCAATTCAGTACATTTTAAATCAGCCCAACGGATCCAGCAATTCCTTTGTAAACTCCTACAGGCCCAAATATTTTGAAGCCCAAATCTGGGCTGGACAGGTACCATCAGCCCACGGCCTGTCCTCACTCGTAGTATATATAGATACATCTCACTCCACTTCATGATCCACACGCCTGCATTCTTCAAACCCTAGCCGCTACCCATTGAAGCTTCATTCGAAACTAGGGTTTACCCACTCTCTCTCTCTCTAGCCATGGTGAGTTCTCATCAACATCTAAATCTGAATCTTTATTTTTGATATGAATCTTTGTATTATCTTTTTTACATATGTATGTCTTCCTGTGTATTGACGCAATAGTTTGTGTCGGTGTTTTTAGGCGGACGTGGAAATAGATGTGGCGGCGGGGCAGCCGAAGAAGAGGACGTTCAAGAAGTTCAGCTTCAGGGGAGTGGATTTGGATGCTCTGCTAGATATGTCCACTGATGAGCTAGTCAAGCTCTTCACTGCTCGTGCTCGCAGAAGGTAAAATTACATTGATGAATTTCTATTGAAGTAAATTACAGATGCAGATGGTCAAGTTGTGTGGTTGTATTATGATTCAAGCTGAAAATTACTTGTGGGTTTTTCTGTGTTTTTGTGAAATGGGTAGGTTCCAGAGAGGTCTGAAGAGGAAGCCCATGGCTTTGATCAAGAAATTGCGCAAAGCGGTAATTATACATTGATCTTGTAACAGTGGTGTTTAGATTGATGTTTTGTTTTCTCAAAGCATTGCAATTATTTTGGTTTCGTTAGGTTAGTTTTAATGCACTTTGTATGGTAGTGTTCTTTCTGATTTTTAGTTTAGGTGTTTGAGGTAGAATATTAGAAGAAACTTTACCAGCCCTTTGGACTTAGGGATTTGATAATAAAAGAAAAGAAAAGAAAAGATTAGAGTTTTTAAATGGCTCATTCCCTTCGAATGGCGATTTTTGAGATTTGGTGAGAAAGGTCTCCCCTTTCCTATTACACCCTTGCTAGAATTAAAATTTGAAGAGGTTGATGTTGATACCTTTTTTTTAGGTTAATATTCTTTAAATGGTAGTCAATTGGTGGAATTTTTGTTCCTTGAGGAAAGGATGCTAAGAGTTAGCTTGGCCTTGACGATCCTATTCAATTGGTTCCTGTGCTTTGTTTTATGATTTTTGTTCCCTTTTTAGAGATGATTTGTCGTGAAACTTGGGAGTTGAAGTTTTGAATCCCGTCACATGTCAGCCGTATTTATTCTAATTGGTTCCTGTATGATACTTCCCATGAGGCCCTTGTTAGGTATTTGCATATTATACTGGCATTATACTCCGTACTTGGTAAGTTGTTAAATTGCGATAACATGAGAAAACTATCTTTTTAACTGTGTAAAAATGTCTTTTCCTTCACAAAATTGTTACTGTTAAGAAAATGTGGTACGTTTTTGTCAGACAGTTACCCATCTGTCGGAGTTTTTAGACACGGGCTCGACCCCCTGGTACCCACCCACACTAAGCATTGACATTGAGTTCATGCAACATCGGTTTATATTAGTTGTTTTTTCCCTCTCTATTATGATCAGATAATTGAAATTGCATTTATCATCATCAGATAATTGAAATTGCATTTATCATCTGTGTTGCTCATTTATTATGATCAGATAATTGAAATTGCATTTATCATCATCAGATATTTGATTATTGCATTTATCATCTGTGTTCAGACTGTTTTTGCAGCTATATTTGTTTACTTTTTCATGATGGAAAATGGCATTTCTGCTTCAGACTGTTTTTTCAGCTATATCTTAATGTTCAAAAATACATTTGTTGTATGTATTTAGTTCAAAAGTAAAAACTATTATAAATTTTTGTTGAAAACTGCACTTATTTTGATGTTTGTGTCTTTTCTGCACATTCTCTTTTCTGCTCATTCTTATTTGGTTCACTCTTTTATATGGGCTTTGCATTGAGCACTTCTAGGTTGCGTGCATATTAAAGTTAATCCTGTAGATCCATGACTGGTTTGATGTCAAAATGTGCAAGTATTTTGTGTGATATAGAGCAATTGTTTAACCTATTGACTACAATTCGTTCCCTGATTGATATTAAAAGTACAGTAGTCAATGATTTCTTTAACATTGTAGCTTGTTCTATGCTATGTGATTTTCTTTCTAAACTTGCAGTCATGATTTTCAAAGGAACAGTCATGTTAGCCCTAATCACTATAATTTAACAAAATGCCCTTTCAGACTCGAATCTGATTTTGTTGTCTTGGATCAGAAACGTGAAGCTCCAGCTGGTGAGAAGCCAGAACTTGTCAAAACCCACTTGCGTAATATGATCATTGTTCCTGAGATGATAGGAAGCGTCATTGGGGTGTACAATGGCAAGACCTTCAACCAAGTTGAAATCAAGCCTGAAATGATTGGTCATTATCTGGCTGAGTTTTCAATCTCATACAAGCCAGTCAAGCATGGAAGACCTGGTATTGGTGCTACTCACTCCTCAAGGTTCATTCCTCTGAAGTGAGACCCCCGTTCTGGGTGTCTGTTGTTCTGGTGCTACCCACTACCCTCAGGGGTCATTCCTCTGTGAAGTGAAGCTCCTCTCAGCAAGCAAAATCTAGAAATGAAAGACTTTTATTTTTGAGTAACATCTGTGTTTAGTAAATTTGACCTGTCTTTTGATAAGTATCTTCAAATATGTTGCGGGATTTTGAATCAGAAGGTCTAGCCTTGACAATTTGTGGTTTTAGTTTGTTCTGTGGTTTTGACAGGAGCATGATTTGAGTATTTTTTGCAATGCTTTATGAAGTTATGTTTCCTATGTTCTGTTGGCTGTGTTCTTTTGTTTTGGGTCTTTTGCAATGGCTTGACTACAGTATATGTCCCGTTTCATCCACTTTGATCAGAACGTTGTGCCCTTTGTTTTCTTCTCATTTTCAAGCCATAGCTGAAAGTAGTTCTAAACCTCATTCATTCCCAATTTGGGCATCGGGTTAAGCCTGTTATTTGGAGCATAAAGTCAGGGTGGAAATGGTTTCTCTAGTTGTCAATGCATGGCAAGGATTGGCCCTTTCAACAATTGGTGATGCAATCCAACTCCTGGAATACCATTGTCAACTTTGTTCCACTTGATCACTCTTTCATGGCTACATATTGTTCCCGTTAAGGAATGGGGGAAATTTTGAATACCATTTTCACTTCATCTTCCAGTTCACACGAAAAAAGCCATCTTTTTCTCAACAATATCTTTGTCACGTGATGGCATAGTCTTCCTTTAAGAGGAGATTTGATAAATACCAAGCTGACAAGATCAGTGTATGTGTTATACATGATCGGTATATAAGGTATGTCCTCGCGAGGACAAATACCGAGAACTATACTAAATTGTGCATAACACCGTTCATGTGGAGAAACGACTCGAGCTTACAAGAGTACTGATTACATACAACCAAGAGATTGATAGCATTGCAAAGAGTGCCTGTCAACCGATAAAGCACAAAATTAGACGTGCATTATTGATCCTCTGCATTTTGCTCAAGTAAAAAGCCATGTGTAATTTATAACTAACAGCTACAATGGACTATTTATCGACAAAAGAAAGACTAGAATGGGACTGAAGATTGAGAAGCCAATTGACCGATCACTACAACATGATGATGAATCTGTACCTTTGGCCAACCCAAATCTTTTCCGAATAAAGCCATATATGTCTTACTGTTCCCTATTCAAGAACCGCATGTATTCCTCTTCTTTTGATTAATAAGCTCTATCTGCACAGTCCTGAAGATTATCCTCCATTTATTAACTCGTATATCTGGACTCATTGACAGCAGCTGCATATGGATTATGATCCTCGCGTTCTTCTGACTCTTGATCTTGGAAATCATAGGGAAAATTTGTTTCCAAGTGGTGACTGTCAATCGAGCGTTCATTTTCATCGTCATCTTCATCTTCACCATCACTATATGTGTCGTCGGTCTCAAGATATGTCTCATCCTCGTCGCTTTCCTCCTACCACGAGACAAAAAATACAAAAAGAGAAGAAAATTATCGTTACGACCAAGTGCAAAATAACTTGCTAGTTAAGAAACAAAACGGAATACCAAACAAGAGATTGACCTCATTCTCCTCGTCTTCTGTAGAATAAGTAGAATCTAGTTTATCATAAAGCTCCTCATCTCCAGTGTCCCTTACAACACCCATTTGGTCCTGAAATTAAAAAGCACGGAGACGCAATATTTAGGGAAAACGAAATATTACCCTACATTCAAATCAGACGAGTCTAAAATAAGTAAGAGGTCGTACGATTTCAGATCTTAGCTTCCCCACTCTTGTTTCCAGGGTTGAAACATGATTACGGAGATCCTGACAAATTAAAACTAAAGTAAGTATGCCAGTTAGTTTACGTAACCGTGTAAATATAGAGAAAAACCTATCCAGTGTGCCGAATGACCATCTCTCTCTCTCTCTCTCTCTCTCTCTCTCTCAATAGTGGTAGAGGGGGATTAAGAAGAGGGGATGTCATGTTGGAAGGAAAATTCACACGTGCTTCCTCGACAGTTCATTTTCCGGGTTCAAATGGTCATCTGCTTATTGCTTAAGAACGTGCTTCCTCGACAGTTCATTTTCTGGGTTCAAATGGTCATCTGCTTATTGCTTAAGAACAACAAGCAAATAAGCTTGGTTGCTGGGGGTTGAGTTGCTAAATTGCTTATTCAAGAAAACCAACATTCTCTCTTCTTACAGCAAATAAGTAAAAAGCATCTTAAAATAGCTTATTCTTAGTTCTTAGTATATAAGCATATAAACGAGAACCAGACGCCCCATGCGGACAGGTCAGTCAGAGTAGCTGTTTGGTGGTACTCCTCGCTGAGACGCTGACCAATTAATTTGATGGAGGAGCTAACTGAGTTACTTAAAGACTTGTGCAGTAAAGGCCACGAAACACATTGAACATGGGTTTTTGCTCAACATCCAGAAAAGACGGGCTTTTATCAATGTATTGGAGTCAAGAAATACCTCAAGCCTTTGCATCTCAATAGAACGTGCCAAAGCCTTCCGCTTGGTCAAAAGATTCTTTGGCCTTAAAGTAGAAGGTCGCTGATAGTCCTTTCCCCGAAACACAATTACAGCATACCCTTTGGATATTCTGTCGACTGATACCAAAACACCACCACTCTCAGATTCCAGAGATAGTGCGACATTTTTTACCTGGTCAAAGCTCTTGGCATTTACAATGATCTTAACCAGTTCTCGGTACTTCCAATGCAAGTGCATGTTCTCCACTGTTCCATCAAATACTCCACGCCTACCTGAATAAATCGTTTTCACTTAATACCTCAATACCTTAGGCCTTAGGGTGTATCTGGATCAAGGATTTCGCTAAGAAAAAGAAAAGCAAAATGGAAAAGTTCAAAAGCTCTTACAGTTGCGAGCCGTCAGATCCTTTCTTTTCCTATTTACTGACCCAAATTCTTGATAAAAAACAGCCACACAGAGAGAGAGAGAGAGAGAGAGAGAGAGAGAGATTTTTACCAAGAAGCAAGAAGGCTTTCATCCTCAATCCAAGCTTGCGAAACATATACCTCTCCTCGTCGGTTATGCTATCTGGGTCCGCTGCCCGATCTGCTGGTGCCAAAGACTCCTCTACCTTAGATAAAGCCCGTTCTGCTTTCATGAGCTTCCTCTCAGCCTGTTAATAGAGTTTTTCTCAATATTGAGACAAGGAAACTTAGAAAGTGAACTTTTTCCAACTATTCCAGCTCAATTTGCTCGTCCATATTCACTATTCCATGCATCTTCAAAGATCGCCTACAAGATGATTTTCACTATGCCCTTTTATTCATTTTTTAATGATTTTAAAAACTTAATCGACAAGAACCAATTAAGATATGTTGATTGGTGAAAAAACTTTAAGTTTTGATCACAAAACGTTGTTTGGTGACAAAATATAATGGACATCTTCAAAGATCGTCTATGTTTTCTAATTTTTTCTTCGTGAGATGATTTGCAATACTTTGTTGACAAGAAATAACAGAGATGTTTTGACAGATGAAGAAGCTAAATTTTTTATTGGTTCTCCAATCATTTTCCTTTTCCCCTCCACAAGTGCATGATCAAAACACAGCCCAAAAGCCGGGGGAAAGAAGGAAAAAAAACCCTAGCGAGGCTAAATTTATAGTGATGGCACAAAAACCCAAGGGACTTACAAAAGCAAGCTTGCTCTCGAGCTTTCTAACCAGGTTGGCATGCCTTAACCACTCTGCTTGTCTCATCACCTTTGCCTTGTCGTGATTGTCCATTCTTTTTCCCCACCGAGCACTGGCATCCAATGTCTCCTCAAGTGAACCGGCAGTTCCAAATTCATCATTTTTTCAACCTTTGGCATCACCATGGCTGTAGCTCTTAACCGTGCTTGCTCCTCTTCATCTTGAAGGGTCTTTGCCAATCTCTCTTTTTCAAGTAATGCTTCTGCCACCTCTGGTGACAAAAAGTTCTTCCCCCTATAAAATACTAAGAAATCCTTATTTCTGGAGAGAAGGATACCGCCCGTCAGTTTCTGCATTAAGTAAATATGGTTATTTGACTTATTTCTCAACTAAATGTCATGTGTCGTAGTGGAAACACGTAGACGATAAATAATGCGCAATTAGATAATGGTAAATTAGAAAGCATTAAGCATATACATTCAAGCATTCAACCTCTAGGTCCTCTACTAACCTAATCCAATTTAGTGGGGCATCTTTCTCTAATTGCCATCATGGGATCTGTTGTCTCTGATTGATGAGTCACAAAGGAGCTACATCAGTTAGTCTAGTGTTTCTAGCATGCTCTCTTTTCTTGATGAAGGCAACATAATGGCAGTTATTTTGGTCATGGGAGGAGTGTCCGCTGTCCTACATAGCCAAGCACGACTAAATTCAACCAAGGAAATATTCTCTACAGTTCTACCCCTCTACTCTCTTGCGGTCCAAAGAAGTGCAGACAAAGCAAGCAGCGTATGATACACTATAATTAGAATAGTCATGCAAACATTCGCAAAAGCAGCTCGAAATCTATAGGATGCAATCATGCAAGGCACTGCAAACAATACTCTCCACAAGTCAAAGAGCAGAGTAGAACATCCCTATAATTGTGACTGCAACCTATGAAATATCTATATATTCTTCTTCTCAGACTGGTAACAACATATGTGTACAGCTATGGGATAACAAATATCATCAAAATCTAGTGACATATTTATAAAGGATGCTTTACACTTTTATTTCATTACAGGTATATCATCCAACTGCTCAGTTTAATTTTTATTTATTCATTTCATATTTTCTAAAAATTGATTGTGTCTGCAAGTGGACATGCAGCAAATGGTATGTCATAGCTGAAGCTACACTTCAAAAAAGTGAGTTTCAAAACAGATTTCTGACAGGCAGCAAAACTAAAAAAAATTCCCTTGCTTTCCAGTAACTATGTTACAAATCTCCCCAATTTTTCATCGAAAAAGTGCCGTGCTAGAGAAACAGACTGAGAAAGCGAGTAACTGGGATAATGGGTTTGATAAAAAAGAGGGAAAAGGACAAATAAAAATGGTATAATGGTGTGACATTGCATAAAAGATGTTCAATTTACTCTGATTACGGGTGACTGCAAATCATATGACAATTGCACTTTATGCACTATGGGGTGAATGTGGTGCAAAACTAGTCCTGATAATTAACGTAGAGATTTTGAAAGCCATCTTTTGCTTTACACATGCGAAACATTATACTTGACTGGGTGCCTTTTTATACAAAAAGAATGATTATCCCTAGTTTTTAAGGCTAAACATTTCAGGTTCTTGAGATCGCTTCATAAGGAAATTAACCTAATCAAGTGCATTAAACAGGTAATTAAAACATCAACCATTTTTTATGAGGTAAGTGGATGCGACGGAAAGTTAGCAGAAGTATCAAAATCTTGAGATCAAGTCGGAGTTTTTTTTTTTTACCTTAATTTCTTCTGCCATTCTCTCGCTTGTCGTAAGCTGTACACCACGTTTAAGTGCAATCTTTGCAATCTGACTTCTTTCCCATAACTTGATCATGGCAGCTGCCAGTCCTTGGTGCTGCCTGCTCCTACCTGGAAGAATTTTTCACTGCTATCAAGATAACCTCTTGAAAACTAAGAAAAAGGAAAAAATTAAACCTCTTGGAAATTGAGTGATATGCATGAGAAGAATACCTAAAGCAAAATGCGGAGGGAGAACTCTGGCAAGCCTTCTTAAAGATGTTGCCTCCTTCTCTGCTAGTGTAGATCTCACCCCATAAGGAAGAATTCTGAAGGGAGGTTCATAACCAGGAACAATTCCTGGGAGTAAATCTGCATCTACAGGTAGCGGATCATCTCCTGGCCAATCAGTGTATCTAGGCCCCAAACTTTCTAACAGCTTGTCAACTTCATCTTCATATTCCACTTCCTGTGATAATTCTGTGCCCTTTTTCTCCTCAATAGTACTCTCTGAGTCTCCTCCAGGTGCATGGACATCATAAATAGGACTGGTTTCCGAATAATCTATATTGATATCAATAGCTGTTAAGGAATTACGTGAAATTTCATTTCTGTTACGTGGCTTCTTGTTTGATCGTACTGAAGGAGCCTCATAACTCACACCTCTGTACAAGGAAATAGAAGTGCCAGACCTCCAAATAACCAACCCACCAGTTTTTCTCTGAAAGCGAAGGAAAAGGTGGCATGAAATGAATTGGAACCTCAATTTAGTGGAATGTGTCACAAAACAAATCTTTCACTGCTTTCATACAATGGGAAACTCTGGTTCTTTTAAAGTTGTAAGAAGAGCAAAATTAACAAAAATTACTGGCCTCTCATCAATTTTGTGCAGTAGATTGAAAGAAATTGACAGAAGACTTTGCAACTGGACTATAAGAAATAAGATATTTTGATATCTTAGCTAATTTGTGGTGATTTTTTTGAAACTTGAAATGCACAAGGACATATTTCTGTTACATGACCATGAAATCTTTGGAAATGGATGAAATTCCTGAATGCAGTAACCTTTCAATGAAACACTAGAAGATGCTCATTTCTTCTTTATTTATAAGCTTGATGTCTTCCACTAAGAACATTGCTCAATGAACCTCTATTATCCAACAAGTGAGTTTTACCAGATTATATAGAGTACCCATATGCGGAAAGTGGTTTTGGCAAATGGGAATTGAAATATAAAAGCAGATACTTTTGAATTGAGACAAATTCACGAGGTCCTATACAAAGTTAAGTTGTCAAAGACTCCACATATCTTCAAAAAGATACTGAAGCATCCTCTAATTGAGAGGATAGAAATCATGTTCTTTTTCAGATTTTCAGAGACAGATTGAAATTCTATACTTCTCATAGGAAGGTACGAAGCATCAGATACATGAATAAACACTAGAAAACATTTGGACTTATTGGACATCGAAGGAAAAAGAAAAACCGGAAAATAGAGTAGCAACTAGTATCAAAACAAGCTAACCTCCAATATCTCATGCATCCGCTTCATATTAAGTGCAGGCGCACCCTCTATTTTCAATCTCACAATCTCAGCTGATTTCCACTTCTCATGAATCAAATCCACCACAGCTTGAGTGACGCCACCACCGCCAATCTTCGTCTTGTTCTTGGCGCGAAGAGCTAAATTCCTCAGCCTCCTAAGCTCCGTCTCTGGAAGAGTCAATTCAGCTAAAGAAGTCCTACTCTTAAGCCTCACTGAATCCTTCTTCTTCTTTTCCTCCTCCATCACCTCCTCCCAAGGAAACCTCACCACCCCTTTATTATTACTTCCAAACAAGTTTTCTTCCCCCAATGGCGATTCTTTCGAAAACCCACCTCGTGTATTCGGCAACATACCTTCCTCAACATAAAATATGTCCTCAACAGACCCTTTCTCAATTACTCTCTGTACCCCATCCTCTTTCATCTCTTTAACATCATCTACATACCCAAATTTCTTCAATTTCTCCACAATCTTTTCCATCGTACTTCCACCACCACCACCATCTCTACTTACTGCGCTACACTTAATCCTTATGGGACCTAAATTTGAAGCATTGTCACTGTTTCGATAATTCAAAACAGGTTGAGGCGGTCTGGGCCTATTTTCTTTCTGGGTTTCATTCCATTTATCTAACCAACTACTACTAGCAGATGAATATGCACAGAAACCCCATCTAGTATTCTTGTTTTTTCGTAGAGAATTGGTTTTTCCTTGTGGGTATCTTTGTGAATTGGAGTCTGATCTTAGGTTTTGATTCTTGAAAGGAATGGACGAACTGTACCTGAAGAACCGCAGGCGTGTGGTACCATGGAGCTTGGATACTGAGCCATGGAGTGAGTCAATGAAGGAGGCTGTTGCTGGGTAGACTTGAAGTGTCATTTAGAGAGAGAGAGAGAGAGAGAGAGAGTAAAAACCTGCAAAAATTGGAAGCTTTGTGCTGATATTTCAGATTATCCTCCCCTGGTCTCTCTCCTAGTCTGGTGCGCACTGTATCTTAACGCAATTTTTCTTGGCCCAAAGTGGTATTGGGCATGGATGTCCCCAGAATGTGGACCATTAGGCTTTGTTTGGAATTTAGAGAAAGAAAATAAAGGAAAAGAAAGAAAAGTTTAAAAAAAAATCTCCTTTTTATTTGGTTTGAGAGGAAAAAGAGAGAAAATGGGTAAATATAGTATTAAGAATAGTGAAATTTCTCCTTATTTTCCTCACACTTTTCTTCTTCTTTATTTTCCTTTTCTCTCTCATTTTCTACAAGTTCCAAACAGAGAGATTGAAAAATGGATAAATCTCAGTTATTTGATCAAAATCACTAATAAAAATAAGGTTGTGATTTTTTATGCTAAAAACACTTACCACACACATATTGAGTTTACGTACCACAATGTACATCCACACTTAATATATAATGTATGACAGCACTTACCACAATGCATGAGTATACTTGCAACAATTTATGATTCGACCAAATTGACCCATACCGGAGTGGGACATCATAGTGGAACATCACATGTTCGATACCCGCTCGGCACCCAAATTCATGGGTAGGGCTGATACTGTGATATGTTGCGCTGTACGCACTGAGAAAAGATTTTTAAATGAACCGGGTTTCGGTGGTCCATCCGGGTTTAAACCGTTACATAAGAGGGAACTGGGAACCTCTCTCTCTTCTCGGTCCCACCAGAGAAGTCATTCCCACAATTCCCGATTTGCTAATCAACTCTCTTGTTTCCAGGTAAACCCTCGCTAATCAACTCTCTGTCTATATAATTAATTAGTATATGTAAGTGTGCAAGGAATTTATACATGTTTTCTCTATCTGGGTTTATTTTGATTGTAAGTTTCGTTTTGGTTTTTACTTGGAAATGGGCTTCGAGAATTCATGGATGCATTATCTATACGCATATAGATCTTGTCGAGGAATTTCCATCTTTGGAATCCTTCCAATTAACTGTCAGATTTCCATTTTGCTGTGGCAACACTTCCTCTCCGATTCTATCTCCAGTAATCTGTGGGTTTAATCTGTCAAAAATTTGGGCTGAATTGTAGCATTTCAGGAAACTTTTAAATCTCTGCTCATTTATCCTGTCAGATTTAATTTTGTATATCCATTAGGGAATATGGTGCTCCTTATGGATCAGTTTGGAGGCTTACCCAGAACAGATAATTGCCTTCGAGGTGTGCAGGGAGTGCCCCAAGTATCAGGCCGGGCAAGTTTTCTTTCTTTTGATAAATGAGGTGTACAGCCAGCTTACGCGCACTTCGACTAATCACGGGACCAATCCCACCTTCCATAGACTGTCCCAAAAGGAGGAGTTGATATCACCTAAGGGTTTTGAACTTAGGACCTTAAGAGGGAGCAAACCCCCAAGTCTTAGGCTTTGACCACTAAGCCAACTACTTCTATTGATAGGGCAAGTTTTCTTGATAACTTCCCAAATACCTGCATGTAACGAATGCTGCATGTTGTTTGATTACCCCAAAATTGGGTAGACAGGGAACAAAATGTATTACTTTGGATATATATAGTATTGTATTCTTTTTCTTTATCATGTAATCATGTTTTTTTAAGGTTTGAGTTTTATCTTAGATACAATTATGGAGAAACTCATAGAGCTAGACTATGTAGCACCGACACAGACACGGGACAATATGGAGATGCCGACACTCAAATTTTCAATAAATTGGGGACATGACACTTTGTGAGGAGACGTCAGTAATATATATACAAATACAGGTAGCTAGATATATGTAAATGTAAACACAAAGTAGCACCGACACTTTGCTGGAGGGAACATAACAGTATCGGACAGGGACACTCTCCAGACACTTAATCTCAAAGTGTTCTGAATTCTTTCCCGATATTTGGACACTCTCTCGACACTTTAAAGACACTGCAGGACAATTTAACGATTGTCCCTAAAGTGTCCAGAAGTGTCCCTAAAGTGTCCTGCGCGTCCTTAAAGTGTCGGGAGAGTGTCCAACCCCTTAACTAGTGGAAAAAGAATTAGGACACTATGAGATGATGTGACACGTGTGGGACACTGGTACGTTGCTTCCAGTATAGTGTCGGTGCTACATAGGAGCTAGATGGTTGATGGAAATGATAAGGATACCATCATGCACAATTTTCAAAGGACGAAAGCCAGTTGGGGCCAATTGTAGAAGTATACATGCTGCACTTTGTGTATGATTATTGAGTTTTGGGTGTGTAGGTAGAAACTTTTATGTATACGCTATGCGCTTTTTGGTAATAGTGATGGATATTTATGTCTTATATTTTCTCGTTGTGCTTGATTATGGAAACAAAATTTCAGGGTATGATTTATAGGTGGCCCAAACAGTGTATGGTCTTGAAATCCCCTTGATGGAATAAACATGCTTGTTTTCATCTATACCTCCTCCTTTGTATACAAAATGTAGTTCCTCAATCAATGAAGAGATACTCTCAGTTAGTATTAATGCATCTTTTCTCAAACTATGGCTCCAAAGTATTTTGCAATCGATGTGTTGCATTTGGCCTAATTTTCCTTTACTGAACATTTGTGTATGAAATGCAAATGCCAAATCTTCAGTCACAGAATAACTTTTTTATGTGGGCCACAGTGGCGGCTCCAGAAAATTTGAACAGGGTGTTCAAGATTTACCTTAACTCTACTAGTTCTACTAACTAGTATATACATACAAATTTTTCATATATTAGTGTGAATAATGAGGCCAAATTATATGAAAATATATAAGATATCACAAATTTTCTTAGCGAATTCTATGTTATTGGGTCGAGTAAAACTAAATCAGGAGATAAATACACTAATATTTATAGTTCAAATTTGTGTGCTAATAGGTTTGCACAGATATTTATTTTCTCATATAGAGAGTTGATTGTTGCTCAAAGAGAAGTCATATGATGATATCAATACAATAGATATACTTTTTTTTTCTTAATTTTCCTAATTTTTGTCGTAAACAGTGTGCACTTTGTTTTGAACTGGTGTATTAAGGATTTTATTGTGAATTACCAAGATTGGTGAGTGTTCATGGTATAAATGTTAAAACAAAACCCGATATAAATTTATCACATGTAATATAAAATATAAAAGGCTTTACAGTGTACATCGACCATCTACGAGAAGACTTTAGACTTTAGTTTGATGTTTACATAAAATTAATTTGTGGGCTGATTTGTTGAGCTAAGTGTTCAAATATTTTTGAGTAGGGTGTTCAACAATCGCTATACTAAACTAAAACTAAAATTTTTACATGTATTTCTGAACAATTTTTTTTTTTGAGGGTGATCAGGTGACCACCCTTTCATAAGGGTGGAGCCGCCTATGGTGGGCCATACTAATAGCTACATCTTGAGGGATCTTATGTCGGTAATTTTCTTCATATCTTAATATCTTAATGCCGATTTTAATCCGGGTCATTCTCTTACTGTTTACACTCACTTAGGCCTGGTATATAGATGAGTGGACTTGGGTAAGTAGGTAACCATGACCTTAGTTTTCAATTCGCAGGTATGGGCTAGTGCACCTGCACTCAAAACTGTGAATTGTCGAAATCTCAAAGAAATCGCATAAAATTGCGATTCCAATTTTGCGAGGCGTGTATCTCGTGTTATTACCCCACAGCTAATCATATGCACTGATTATGCTACATATGGATAAGCTCTAGCCAACACACTACTGTTGAAAGTTAGATCCCATGTGAACTGGTTGTAAATTCCTAGAGCAACGTGGGTTTTGCACTGCACACAGTGCTAGTATATTCCAAGAATTCATTGAGGTTTTTAAGTTGGTGGTAGAAAATTTGGCGAATAATGCGTCTTAGTGGACAAATACTTGAAGTTAACATCCAACATAGTCTATAAAAATGTATGCCCAGCCACTGATCTAAATCAACTTTAACATTTTTAAGTGCCGCTAGTGCTGTTATTTCTGAAGTGAACAATAATTGGACTCAGAGTCCCAAATAACACACCAAAAATGCTCATGAAACTCATATCTAATTACTAGCTCTTTTGATATTATGAAA
>CM029270.1:33140265-33198310 GCA_016920895.1 Vaccinium myrtillus
TCCACGCGTCGGACACGCCGACACGCCGACATCTGAGAGTGTCGGTAATTCATACATTCCTTTCAATTTAAGCTTGGAATCACCACTGTTTGTGAGGTCGTTCTTATTGGTGAGGTCGTTCTCATTGGTGAAGGCTCCCCCACCTCTCCTCTCCTCTGTTTCCACAAGTGGAGAAAAAGAATGAGACATCCTTTAAACATCATGTCAACTCTTAAAGTCCGAGTGAAGTAGGAGTACTATTTAGATTTAGACACTGTTTGATCATTTGCTTTGAGAAGGGATTTTGAAGGAAAATGGAAAAGGAAAATGTTAATGTATGTCCAGACACATGTTAAGGATGAAAACGTGTATTGAAATGTGTGAAAAATATGTAAGACACTGGCGGAGCCAGCATAGGGCTGGGGTGGCCCCGCCCCCCCGGTTTTCAACGTTTTTATTAATATAATACTAATTTTAAGTATTATCAATATAATTATTCCTTATTATCTTAATAATTTTGGTTTGAATGCTTATTGTGTGTCCATTTGACACACATTAGCAACACCCGAATGAAAATATTCGAAGGGAAACACCTTGGAATCGAAACGACTACAAAAGAGAAATACCAAGTTTACGTGATTTAACTCAACTTGCCAACATTTGGGAAGAAAGAGAAAAGCATTACGGATAACCAGGATGGAGAGTTGAAGTGGGGGAGGTGGCACATGTCACCGGGTCTTCGAAATTTTTTTTTTTTTGCAATTGCATTACTGTTATTCTTCAAAACGTGTGTATTATTTTTGGTAGTATTGAACATATTGATGAGTGATTAGTCGATGAAAGTGTTTAATTTTTAGGTATTAAGTATGTTGATGGATGATTAACCTATAAAAATGTGTATTATTTGAGGTATTAGAAATAATTTATCTTAGAACGATTGTTCTTTTTCTTATACTAATTACTCCCTCCGTCCGTAACGATAATCCACTACCAAAAACCCTCTAATTTTCGGATAAAAAATAAACACTTCCGTGCATGATCTCTTACATTTCTTGATACAAATTAAAGAATTAATTGTGATTTTTATTAAAAAAATTACATGTCGTTTTATAAGAGACTATCTTTGTGAGACGGGAAAAGGAACAATATTGATTTTGAGTGCCACTTCGGAGTCGGAATCCTGGCTCCGTCCCTGCAGGTTCCAGTCCTAACGGAGGATGCAATATGAGATGATAAAATGTTTAAAAGCCACACTATTACTCGAGCCCATTGCCCTTACTACCCTGAAAAATATGTTTTTATCGTAAGAATGTGTTTGGCTTGCGCAGTGAATGCCATTTGAGATTTGGTCAATGTGTATAAATTAGTTGGGAGTTGTAAGCATTAATGTCATTAGTAGGACGTCAGCCAAACACAGCCTAATTAGTTAGTCCACATGTGTGAAAAGCATGATAAAGAAAGTTTAGACAGTATTTTAAAGACTAACATGGCATCAGAGTCACAAAAGAAAACCTCATCCTCACGTATATAAAAAAGGCCCTTGAAAAATCAATGCATGTCAAAATCAAAATGAACTACAATCCTCTCTCTCTCTCTCTTCATGAACAGTTGAGGGGGATGTTGTCTGGTTCGAGGCCATCCATCTGAAGCATACAATTGTCATCGTTTGAATGATCTCGGACCAGGCTTCATTCCCCCCAACTCGAGACCGACGAGAAGTTGATCGCATTCACTATGGCCACAGCACTCAATTGGAGAGACCCTTCATGCTCTCTCTCTCTCTCTGACATATCATGGTTTCTAACATTCCTCTTCAATTCTGTTAACATCAGCTGCAACGGAAGGAGGCAGTCATGCACCGATATGCTGCAGTCATCAAGGTACGGACTAATCATGGTGTACTTTGGATGAAGTTGCGAATTGCAGTTTGTTATGTTGAATTTCCTCGTGAGAAAGTGTTTGGTCCCAGAAAAGAAACCCATAAAAACACTCAGAAAATACATCCGACGGGGACCCGTCAGATGCACGTCGGATGCATTTTCTTGGTGTTTTATGGGTTTCTTTTCTTGGACTGTACCGGACCTCTTTCCTCATATCTCTGTGTGTGTGCTATAAAAATCTGAAGCCGCTGTTTGGGTAATTGGTTTGAATTAGCTTCATCTTGCAAGAAAAATTTTATGATGCCGTTCTCCTCGTTCATGTTAGTCTTTGTAACAATTTCAAAACTTACTTTCCGGTAATTTAAAAAAAAAAAAAAAAAGATAATACAAATATTTCCATATTTTCAAAAGGGTCCTCCAGATGCTAGAAAAGATAACAAGAAAGGATTGAGTATTTTTTTTTTTTGAAAAACTAGTACTCATGAAAAGTATTCTTTAGAAACTGATTTTGAAATTTAGCCAAACCAGTTGTTTTTAGTCCGCCCATCTGTTTTTTTGTCCCACCAAATGTTTGAAAAACAGTGGTGGGTTAGCGCGAAGATAGGCAGGGGCGGCTCCACCATATATTTAGGGGTTCAAGCGAAGGATTCAAAAAATGCACCAGAATTTTATACTTTTTTACATACAATTTATTTGCTTTTAATGTTATCTGCCTTGAATGATTCATCAGTAGGCGAAGAAAAGGAAAATTCACTTAAATTTGTAAGTTAGTAGATAATATAGCTAAACAATACAAAATAAATTAGGCCCAATCAACTTTCAACCAAAATAAATAAGTTCATATATTTTGTATAAAGTTCTGTACGTAAAAATTTATTTACGTTTTTGGTACTACTGAACTAAAATTCTGGAGTCGTCCTCGAAAATAGGACCTCTTGAGGAATGGACTTTGGGAAATAAAATAAAGTTGGGGATTTCATCTTTTAGTTAGTCTTTTTACCAGAATGACTTTGCTTGCAGAGAGTTACAAAGAATCTATGTGGGTTACCAGAGGGGCTTTCACTTTATTAGTTGTTGCATGAGATTAAAAATATCAAAGTGTGGGCTTTGAATTTCTCCTTTTTTCACCTTATGGCCACTGCCAATCTGCCATCATAACGTACATTTTCTTTCCTCCTAAATTTTAACTACCATGTGGGTCTGGGATCTTACGGTGGGTCAGGGAAAAGGAAAAAAAAACTATCCGGTACACGAGTCTCCGGACCCGCGGTTCTAGAGATAACTCCCTGGAGAGCACCTTGGTGATCACATTCGGACCGTTTATGTCTGCAATAAACGGTCCGGATTGAAAAAAACTCTTTTATAAAAGAGTTGTTTTCGTTCAAAACATTTTTAGACTGTCCGAATGTAATCTACCGGATGCTCTCCAGCACCCCTGAATCTTTAGTCTCCAGCTACTCCAACCAAGGAAGAGGAAATGGTTTTACAACTCCAAATATCGAGAAAGACTTATACTATTGTTTTGCTTCACAACCTCCCACCAACTTTGATTGCTAGTATTTTTTACTTTTATTGGTAGATGATTAACCTATGAAAACATGTATTTATTTTGGGGGATATTATACATGATTAATCTCAAAACATCTATGTGTGTGTGTTTGTATCAAATAGTTTCAAAAAGATTGTCTGGTCCGCAAAATAAGAACTTAAAAAAAATGCATTTGGTTCAAAATTTTTAAACCTTGTTTTCCCGCAAGCTAGATATCAACGAGTACTTTTATTAAAAAAAAAAAATTGGTTTGAATTTGTTCGAATAGAACCGTATTCATTATAAGTTCTTGGATAAAGGATTGAACATAATTTTTGGTACAGTGAGAATATATTGATCCTTATGAGTGAGAAAATTTTGGGTGGGATATGGGTGACCTGGTGCCCCTTTGGCACCTCCGAGCCGTCCAAAAATGCATCAGATTGGTCGGGATTAAAACACACTTTTTCTTTTTTTTTCTTTTTTTTTTTAAATCCGGACGATACTTTCAATCCGGACCGTTGGTTGCATTGTTGGATGGCCCGGATGTGCCGAGAGAGTACCACGTCGTACCCTCCCCGTACCCAAAATTTAAGGAGTAGTCCCTCTATTTGGGTCAGAAGTATAGGCAAAAAATACATCACCAACTAGCTTTATTCAAGGAAACTTATAGCCCCTGCCATAAAATTCGGTTAATTACTACGAAGATTTAGAGGACTTGTGTTTGTAGGATTCTTTTTATCCGAAAAAAAACTAATTCTATGGCAAAATAGTCTTAGACTACTAAGTACCATAGGACTATTAAATATTAATCCTCTCCAAAATGGGGTGATTAGCCTGTCATTCCACGGGGGAATCCGGGGGAGGCGCTGTGCGGTAGGTGTTGTGCGCCATGTTGTGCGGCAAAACTACGTCGTTTTGCTCATTTTCTTAGTATATCCAAGGGCCCTATTTGAAGAGTTAAGTGTGTGGTTTAATTTAGAGGTTCAATTTTAGGGGATTTAGGCTATTTGGGGTAGGGTATAGTGGGTTTAGGCACTTTAGGTTTAGGATTTAGGCACTTTGAGTTTAGACACTTTGTAATGGTTTTTTCTTCCTCCAAACAAGGCCCTTGGAAGCTTTGGAAGTGTGCACAAAAATCAAGCAAAATGACGTAGTTTTGCCGCACAACACCTACCGCATAACATTCACCCCGGATCCTTCCAGGGGACCTGCTATTGTTAATCTCAATCCCCCACTTCATGTACGTAGTGACCAAAATATCCCCATCCACCAAGAATGGGTTAATTGGAAAATACACTCTTACCCTCCTCCAACCTGATGTCCTGACCCTTGCACACCCCTAATCAACATCATCATCATCGTCATCTTCTCCTTCTTTTTCTTCTTCTGTGTGTGGTTTTCCTTATACGTGCATGAACTTTCAGAGTCAACTATATGCATGGAAAATACTGCTACACATTCCTAATTCTTCATATCCATGTGATAGTGCTTATTCCACATTTTGCGTGATTATAAATCCGATGCATGTTCATTCTGGAATGTGAGACCTTGTGATCGCAATTAGATCAATTAGATAATAGAAATGTGGTCCTAACTTATATTTGAGGTTAAATATTATTAGTCCTGACCAGAGAAATCATAAAAATTTTAAAATGTAGACTTAAATAAAATAAATTAAAAAGACAAAAAAAAAAAAAAAAACCTCGAAAATTCATATCCAGCCAAATAAATGGGTCTGGACAATGAACATGGTCCACATATATAGTAATGCAGATTTGAAAAAGGCAAACAGGGTTGATTCCGTCATGATGTTTTGCAATGACAGCGAAATGAAAAGTGCCAAAATCCAACCTGAATCATGTTGTTCAAACGAACCATACTGTAGTTCTTTTTCTAGTCATCCCTCATTGATTTTTGCAACCATGATTAACTCTTGTAGTATCCAAGGAATGACATCAGATTGACGATCGATATGGATATTGTATGCATGGATAACAATTGCACATCAAAACTGAGTTATGTACATGAATTAGGTGGGGGATAGGTTAACCTCCAAATTTTGTGGGCCCACCTAATGTCTAAATATCATCCGAAATGTTTACTTTTGTCGGACCCATAAAAAAGAAATGGCTGTGAAAATTAGCTTCATTTGACTTATGAACATGTAAATTTTGAAGAGAACAACTTATTTCCGCCGGCGGTGGGAATAAATAATTCCTCCAAATCAATCACAATGGTCCGCGTTATTGTGTACTATTACACTGGGCTACTGTGATTTATTTGGAGGAAACATTTATTTCCGCCGCTAGTGGAAAGAATGTTTTTTGAATTTTAAACTGTGAATTGAAACAGTAATAATATGATTATGAACATAAACCATCTATTTTACAATGGGAAAGTCTACAATATACGCCTCTTAAAGATGTGTTCCATATGCACCTAATGTGTACCCAAATTGTGTCACCTCACAAGTATTCATAATATTTTGAAGCATCTTGTAATTTTTATACTAGAAACTCCTAACTTTTCAATTATTTGATTTCTACTAGGAATCATAAGATTTGCTTCTGATGACAGAATTCACAATAGATTAGTTAGCGTACTAATCCAAACGATATATGCACTCGAATCCACGAGTAATCTTGAATCCACAAGAAGAGATATAAAACTCAGAGTTATTTACTGAATAAGAGAGATTACAACCCCCTCTTATAAGGAAACCCTAGCAAAATTTACTATAAATAAATAAAGCATCCCAAAAATTGGGGAAACGTACTATTAAAATTGGAAACTAGGAAGAAAAATAAGACTTTCCCCACTGGAACCAACTAAAACGGAAATATAAGCTAAGAGAAATTAGAAATCTAAATCCTTTCTAAAACGGCAAAAACATTATGAAAGCCTAAACAAAGGAATTAGGTTGAATCCACCATCGGTCGCAACTTAAGGTGGTGAGTCTTGATCTCAACGCAATTCTACTTCAGCCTACCAAGTGTGGGCCGATTCCGGGCTCGGCGTTAAACTGCCAATTTAGGCAGTTTTCAATTAAAACCTGTTTGGGCCCCAGAGGCTTCGACCGGTTCAATTGATCATAGAATTGGGCTGCATTTTGTTTTAAATCAGCTTCACGTAACTTTTCATCAATAAAATTCATACCATTTTCACTGAAAATCATAACATGTTGGTGCGTATCGTAATTTTAATACTAAAAACTTGTAAAACATTTTGGAAGTGCATATGGTACACACCAAAATAGGGATGTGTATCGTCGCCTTTTCCTTTTACAGAGCAAAATATTGCTTGCTCAAAGTGTCTACATGTTTTTGACTAATCCACATTTTTACCGACATGTTCTTGTTTGCTAGTCTTACAAATTGAATGATTTGGATCATTTTAAAGATAGCATTAGTATCTTGCAGTTTTTTATTTTTTATTTGTTCAAAAAATAGAAGTGTAGGTATGGTGATCTGCCAGCTTCATCAGGGAGTACTTCCCCATCACACCCCACCTCTATTTGTAGGGGACTCCACATCACCTCCCACCACCTTTATTTGTCTCGACGAGAGGAATTCAAAAAGGTAAGAGATTATGATTAGAACCCTCAATTTTTTGAATAAGATCGAAAAAAGTGTAAAAAGCTGACTTTTTGGCTTATTTTTGTCTTTATTAAAAACAAATTAAGCTTCGGTCATAATTTTTTACTTTTTTGATTCCTCTCGCCGAGATGAACCAATAATACACAAAAAGTTGATGCAAAACTAAAAAATACGAAAAAAAATCAAATAAAGACGAAAAAAATAAGCCAACCAACTTTTTAGGCCAAACCTCACCTGAATCTAAACCATATCTAACCAAATCTTGAGTTCCAACCACTAAACCACCTCATTGATTTGTCTTGCGATTTGTACACATGTTGGTTAATGGCGACTTGTGACAATGAGGCCCTAGAAATATCTGTAAAATTGTTTTGTGAACCCCTGTTAGAGTCAAAAGAAGAGAAGAGAGACAACATGAGTAAATGCAAGAGAAGAAAGCAATTCTATCCTCAATAAAGCCATCCCAAAGTAGGAGTTTGGATTGTGGAAACACTTTAGAGCACTTTTTGCTGACTTGACCGTACTCCAAATTCTAAAAGTAATCAACCGAAAATTTGGGAAATTTAGAAAGTGCATTTGAGAAAAAGATTTATATATTATTTTAGATTCATTGGGTATTTGGAAAAAGAAAAAGAAATTTTCTTGTGCAACCAAATGACAATGGTAAATGTAGGAGTATGTAAACTTTGACTCACCTTCCATGTACAAGAGAAAATTATAATTATCGTTTGTTGTACATGTTATAAGAACAATGTATACTGTCATGAAAATTATCTAAGCAAATAATTTTCACGATCAAAATCAAGAAAACGAAGGGTTTTGAACTAAACTCATTGATTATTGTAATTGTTCGCATAGCATACTCTCCTTACTAGTAGTTTTGTCCCTCTCAGAGCCTATCAACTCAGTACAACGACAATATGAGTATTAGTTTAAGCTGCATGGTGCACAAGCTATCACCTAGAAAGATTCAGGAACCAAACCTTTCATCGATCGTATTTGTCAAGAGACGGATCAATTTTATTAGTAAGTAATAAAAACAGGTATATATATAATCACGTAATTAAATTTTAATAAAAAAAATTGGCAACTCAAGCTGTAAAATAATGGGTTACATGGACTTACAGTATACAGAAGACACAATAAGGCCCCATATGGTGTTTTGCACCCTTTGCGCGCAAAGCTCGCAAATCAGATTCCCCAAACTGTCTTGGGCCTTGGCCTATTTTCATGGGTGCGTGAGACTCTCTTTAGGCCCACATGAACCCACTTATTTACTGTGATTTTGGGATACCGTTACGTGGTGTATTATATCTCTTTTTCGCCACATGCACACAGAACCGGCTCATAGATTTTGGAGGCCTGAATCAAACTCATTAAACGAGGTCCATCCTATATTTTGCACATAAAAATTAGTCAATAAGGAGTCTTTATAAAAACCATTACAAAATATTTACCGTCACAAAATGTAAACCATAGTTATCCAAAAATAAATAACCGCTACAATATTTTAAAATTCATCATTTAAACATTTGTCTTCTCGCACTTTTAGCGGCAAACGTACTAATTAAGTCTTCATAATCAAGTTGTTTCACATTATCCTTCTCAATAGACAAAATAGCCAATCCATTTGGTATGGAAGGCTTACACAAAATTATTTGGGCCTAGTATATATATATATATATGTAGGTGTACTAAATAATTGGAGGGCCCAAATTTTTGTATTTTTTGTGGGCCTAAAGCCAAGGCTTCATAGGATTTGCCTATGAGCCGGCTCTGCATGCACATTGTCTCGGTTCTTATATCAACTTTAGTGTAAAAATGAGCCTGGAGCACCACATGATAGTGCTCCAGAGACATTGAATAATTTCTATGTGGGAGTTGGACTAAACAAAGTTTCTTGTGCTAAAAAATACGTGAAAATATTGGGTGTTCTTCAGATAACTTCCAAAAATATTTTTTGAACAAAAATTGAAAAAACCAATCGCGCATACATTGTAGGAGTAGTATATATTTATTACATGCTACTCAGGGTGGCTTAATAAAATTAGTTTTTTAAATTTTTGTTCAAGAAAAAAAAAAAAACAATCGCGCATACACGGCTTCTCTGCATTGCACATTTGGGCGCGATAGAAACACTCACATCTTAGTCGCCATTCTTAGCAATTAATGGTTTAAATTTGCACAAATTAGAGTCTTTTAACAAATCAAAACTAGTAAAAATACTTTCAGATGACCGAAATTCGCTCTTGCAATCCAAATGTAGGCTGCAGAGAAGCCAAATCCTTTATGGAATATTCAACAGCTTACCACTTGTTTTCTAAATTTTGGTGGCCGTACTTAAAGAAGGGTTGAAGTGGAAATTTCATGGGCGCATGGATACTTTTATCGTAGTAATACTCTGCTTTTGACCTGACTGGAGAGGGCAATAATCGATGTGCGAATAAGCCAATCCGGACACCCCGCCCGCCTGAAAAGAAAGTAAAAAAATACTCTGCTGGATGCTGGTTGTTGAGGACTATGGTAAGAGAATGAAGTTAGATGTTGGAACCACCATTCCAACTGGCAACTGCCGACAATAACATTGCCTAATCTTTGTTGTCTTTGTCTCTCTTCGTTTTAAAAACATGGTCCATGTCCTTACATGTCGTTCGTACGATTATAATATTATGATGTTAGAATTTTAAAAAGGAATTCGGATTCAAACCGTCCATCTCGCAATTAATTGTTCGGATTTCACCTCGGCCCGTACGATCTGAGACGTTCATTGTCGAGATGAAATCCAATCCATTCATGACCGGGATGAACGGTTTGGATACTGCTCTATAACCCCGAAGTGCATCCCTGCATTACAGGATCCAAGTGTCTTTAAAAAGTATGACATTTCTTATCTTAAATATTAAAAAAATAGTAAATAGGGAGACCTTAACAAAGAAGTCTCTTCCGAATCTTTACATAATAGAGTCTTTGGAGTACATAATATTCTTTTCAATTTATAAACACTTCTAAAGGTTGAGTGGGATTTGAGTATTGGAAGCGTTCAAAGGGAAGAGCAATGTTAGGTATATTATTTATGCGTAAAAATTCGGACAAAAAATTCAAAGAAAGTCCAATCAATTATCGTAAGCTTCGTTATTTAATCAGTGGCGGAGCTACATTGGATGACCCTTCCCGATTGTTTATTATGGAGTATATTTTACATATTTTTTTTAGATATTCGTAAAAAAAATAAGAACAAAAATATGGTGAATGATATTGTGCGATAATGATATTGCGTTTGTTCAGTGATATGATAACAAAAATACTCGCGATAATTTTTTTAATCAATCAAAACCATCTCATTAAAACTTGAATGATGGATTTCGTCTTGGAAAAATTATCGCACAAAGATTTCTTTTATAATCCGCCCTCCTCCAACTTCGATTTCTGGTTCCGCCACTGATTATTTTGTAGAAGCAAGGGCGGAATAAGAAAGTATAGTTGTTGGCGTCAAATACCTAAAGTAAGAGATGGTTTACATATAAAAATATTAGCATAAAAGTCATGGGTTGCATTGAAGCAATAGTGGAGGGAAAAATTCTAGTTCAAGTGAGGCTTTTGGGGCACTTTTTTTAATTTAATTAATTAAATTTGACCCCACTAGCCATGCTCTCTCTATTGGCTTTTGGGGCACTTTTTTCTAGAAGCAGGGACGGAATCAGAAATTATAATTAATGGAGTCA
The DNA here is from genome assembly GCA_016920895.1 of Vaccinium myrtillus. Lineage (NCBI taxonomy): Eukaryota > Viridiplantae > Streptophyta > Magnoliopsida > Ericales > Ericaceae > Vaccinium > Vaccinium myrtillus. Next base: position 33,150,974 of record CM029270.1, read on the forward strand.
AATATCTAAGAGATGGTTTACATATAAAAGAATTACCATAAAAGTCATGGGTTGCATTGAGGCAATAGTAGAGGGCAAAATTCTAGTTCAAGTGAGGCTTTTGGGGCATTTTTTAAATTTATTGTAGAATTTTTTTATTAAGTAAATTTGACCCCACTAGCCATGCTTTCTCTGTCGACGGTCTCACATGCATCAGACAGTTTAGAACGTCCATCAATGAACACAAGCTTTATCAAACCGCCATCTCACAATGAATGGTTCAGATTTCACCTCGGCCCGTGTAGATCTGAGACGTTCATTGCTTGAATGAAATCCAAACCATTTATAACCTAGATAAACGGTTCGGATATTGCGCTACAAACCTAAAGTGTACCCCTACATTACGGGATCCAAGTGTCTTTAACAAGTACGACATGTCGTAAATAAGGAGACCTTAACAAAGAAGTCTCTTCCGAATCTTTACATAATAAAGTCTTTGGAGTACAAATTATACTTTTCAATTTATAAACACTTCTAAAGGTTGAGTAGGATTGAGTGTTGGAAGCGTTCAAAGGGAAGAGCAATGTTAGGTATATTATTTATGCGTAAAAATTCGGACACAAATTCAAAGACAGTCCAATTAATTATCGTAAGCTTCATTATTTTGAAGAAAGCAGGGACGGAATCAGAAATTATAGTTAATGGAGTCAAATATCTAAGAGATGGTTTACATATAAAAGAATTACCATAAAAGTCATGGTTGCATTGAGGCAATAGTAGAGGGAAAAATTCTAGTTCAAGTGAGGCTTTTGGGGCATTTTTTAAATTTATTGTAGAATTTTCTTATTAAGTAAATTTGACCCCACTAGCCAGGACTTGGGGGGCATGCTGTGCATAGCCGTGTTGTGCATGGTGTTGTGCACCCCTCGGCCGTTGGATTGAGTTTTGGACGGCTCGGATGCGTTCGGCAATTATCCTTTAATTTTGATTTTTTTTTACGGTAAAAAATCAAAACACATTCGAGCTGTCCAAAACACGATCCAACGGCCGAGGGGGTGCACAGCACCATGCACAGCATGGCTGTGCACAGCATGCCCCCCATTTCCCACTAGCCATGCTCTCTCTGTCGACGGTCTCACATGCATCAGACAGTTTAGAACGTCCATCAATGAACACAGGCTTTATCAAGTGTAATTAGAAATAGAAGAAATCAAATAAATGCAAAACCAGGAGAAATAGAAAATGGGAAAACTAGGAGTTAGGTGCTGTTCGAACAATCTCTTCGTCTTCCCTGTAATTTCAACTAGTATACTTTTCAACTTAAAGCCAATGGTATTTGAATAACAAGAGTTGGCAGCACATAATTAGAACCGTTGAACCCAAGGGCAAAGGGAACCATTGGCAAGTTGGGTAATTAAAATCCTCATTTTTGCTAGAGTTTTGTATCTTAATTACTACAATTGACACCATTCAAAATTGTGATATTGTCTTTGGGGTATAGAATTGCCCCAAGAGCATTCCATCAGATATATATATATATATAGAAAGAAATGTTCCTTCGTTGCGAATTTGAGGAAATCCTTTCGCAATGTGAATGAAATGATGAATGATACCGTAAATGTTTATACTTAAAAAAATATCACAAATTTTTTTTTTTTTTTGCCATGACAAAAGACCCTTTTGTGCATTGTCTTTTCAATTTGAAAAGTCATCGAATATTGAATTCATATATTTAACGTGTTTTGGCCAAAGAAACAAATTTATTATGAATATCCAGGAATGGGTTCTTATAGACAAAGAAATAGCTCAGATAATAAATTTTCTAATATAAGTTTTCTTTATTATATAAATCATCCATTTTTAAACCTAACACACAAAAAAAAAACTAGTTAAAAACAAGCTGATTTAGAGCAAATAACACCAATTTAAGATGAAGCAAAAATTTATATACTAAGCTCTAAAGCAAAATTTTGTGTACTAAGCTCTACATAGTGTTAGAATAAAATACTGGTATACACCCCAATCACATAGTAGAACATAATTTGTATAATAGGTATAAAAATAATATATCTACATTGAATATTACACCAAAGTAAGACAAAATCTAGCATGTAATCAGAGAGGTACAATGTCATTGTCCTAGACTCAGGGGAGGTGATGTGCACAGCCGTGCTGTGCACCCCTCAGCCGTTGGATCGAGTTTTGGATGGCTCGGATGCGTTCGACAATTTTTTTTTAATTTTGATTTTTTTTACCGGTAAAAAATCAAAATACATCCGAACCGTCCAAAACTCGATCCAACGGCTGAGGGGTGCACAACACCATGCACAGCATGGCTGTGCACAACATCTCTCCCGCTTCCCATTGTCCTAAAGGTGTTATTGCATCCTCCATTCGAGAGTATCGACTGTCAATAGCGAAATTCGTATAATATGTGAATATCTATATACAAATATATTTGTGTGTGATTAATATGAAACTAAATTGAGAGATAAACTAACCTGTCATCAAAGAGGTACGATATCACTGTCCTAACTGTCGAATACTAGCTGTTTTTGCTTCTCCATGCGAGGGCATCGAAGGTCACTAGTAAACATGATTTAAGCGGTACTAAAAAAGCAAAACTTTTATGAAAAATATTTTTAAAAAATCATTATCTAATCAATTAATTATAAAAAAATTATAAATCGGTTAACACAACACCCTTCGTCAACAAATATTGATATACCTGATATACTTTGCACTAAGCACTACAGAGTGTCAGAATAAAATAATCGGAAGACACCATAAGCACATAGAGCACAATCCACATAATATGTAAAAATATCTATCTATGATTGAATATACAACCAAACTAAGACATATTCTAGTCTGTAATCAGAGAGGTACGATGTCATCGTTATGAAATTGTTATTGCATTCCCACGTGAAGTTAAACACGATTTAACGTAGCTTAAGAATAAAACTCATTATATAATCAATTATTTATTTGAAAGCACTGTAAATACTGAAACGAGCTCCCAATTAACAGTACCTGAAAGACTCATCAACCGTCCTCTCCCTTTTCGCTCTCTCAAGTATCTGAAAACGCTACAATCACATAGAGTAAAATTTGTGTAACATTGTTGAATATAGAGCAGAAATTGAACAATCACATAGAGCAGAATTTGTAGAATCACATATTTATATATATTGGTGAATACAAAACGAAATTAAGAGATAATCTAACATGTGCTTAGAGCACGAAGTCACTATTCTAAGTGTTATGAAGCTGTTATTGCTTCCTCATCCTACCAAGGACGAGTGTCAGCGGGTTAGTTGGGATGACAACCCTATTAAAGTTACATTTTTTTTTAATACAGTGATAGTAAGAATTTTTTTTTAAAATTACGACCATATGGATTGATTCGCCCGTCCAATAGTATCCACCCAACGCACACTCAAATCATGTGTCCGTAGTTGCATCCAAGGGTATCGACAGTAAACATGAGTTTACCTGTCCTTCCATCGTTTTTCCACACACACATATATAATGACATGATTTAACCTAGTTTAAAAAAAAAAAAAGGTGCCAAAATTAAAATGCATAAAAGGTTTGTATCTTTCACATAAGTACAAATATTTAATGCACTAGAGTTTTGCAACAATAAAAACACAATTTTAGCATTAACATTATCTAAAGAAAGAAAAACTAATGAATTACTACTATAAAAAAAAAATCGTAAATCGGTTAACGAGGCGCCATCAACGGTGGAAGACTCATCAACCGTCTCCTCTCTCTCTCTCTCTCTCTCTCTCTCTCTCTCTCTCTACAAACTTTTGTCCGCTCTCTCTCTCTCTCTCCAAACTTTTGTCCGATTTCTCTCTCTCTCTCTCTGCGATCCCTTTTGCTTCTATGGCTTGAAAACCCTAATCCATTTCCCTCTCTGTACATATCTCGCCACATCTCTCCAGTCCCATCGATCGCATGTAGATATATATAAAAGTATCTTCTAACCATGGATGACGCCTTCTTCGATCTCAATTTCGCGGACCTCTTCAAACGTCCAGCGATTATCGAAACACTCGTCGACATATTGCTATGCGCAGTCCCTATTTGGCTCGCTGTAACGATAGGGCTCGTGATTGGGTGGTCGTGGCGGCCCAGGTGGACCGGTTTGGTCTACCTCGGCCTACGGTCCAAGCTCCGGTTCTTCTGGACCCTGCCGCCCGGGTTCGGGGCCCACCGGCTCTGGATCGCCTTCACGGCGTTATCGGCTTTCTCGGTCGGTCGGACTCTTTGGTCGAGGTTTAGGGGAAAGGCGAAGGACTCGTCGGACGAAGCCGTTTCGGGTGTAAAGTCGTCGGGGCAGGAGGAAAAAGCAGACGTCAAGTGAGTTTTGAAATTTTTCGAATTACTTGAATTCAAAACAGTTTAAATTTTGGAGATTATAAGTTCCCCTTCCCTAAATTTTTGGTCCTTTTTACCGAATCTTTTTCTCCTCTTAATTTTTGCTAGATTTGAATGGAATCGCAGAAGTGTAAAAATAGTTATCGAAGTTGAAAAAAATTCACTAAAACGAAAGAACTTCGTAAAAAAGCAGTCATTTTAGTGCCTTTAGTATCGTGCTATATGATTTTTTTTCAACCACCTAGATTTTTATGCTTTTCGGGTTTCCTTATTGCGACTAAAAATTATGACAAAAATTAACCCAGGCCAAAAGCCCCTCTAAGTGATTAACCAAAAAGAATTGGTGGGAGTTTTAGGGATGACAGAATGTGGAAAATGGTAGAAAGCCCAAAACTGCAAGCGGTTTAACCTAATTAGGATGGGGTAAATGGGTGAATGGCAGTTAGATATTAGCGTTCAGTTGTTAGGCCACTGTGTTTTTTTGTGGGTTTTTGTGGCTTGAATTTTTGGTGGCATGGTTTGTTGCATACATGCGCAGGTTTGTTTCTATGAGTTTATCCTAGGTCATTTGGGTTGTTGGATTAGACTATCTTGGTGGATGTTGATCACAACTGGGGTGTTTGTTGTAGGCATTTGGTTCTTCTGAAATTGTATGCAGTTATGAGAGGCTGCAATTCAAAACCTTATTGGCTAAGGGAACAAATCTTCTATCTAATAAATCTATCTAATAGTGATGGAACGATATGGAAACAATCTAGGATGGCTAAACTGCAAGAGGTGTAATCTGGCAGAATGGGTGTCCGATTGCGGAGAAGTTTTTTATATTCTGTGCATTGAATTCTTTGTGACGTGATTTATTGTTTGTGAGTGGCACACCGCAGTTGTTTGCCTGCATAATCTGATGCTATGGCAATCTGGTGCTCCATCCCAAAGCTCTCTGATTTTTAATCTCATTTGACTTTCTGCTAACTAGGGCTCTAGGCACACACGTTGCGTGTGCATGTTGAACTTTAACCAAAAAAAAAAAAAAAGTATATATATATATATACAAGAAGTTTCCTATGAGGGCTCCCTCACAAAAAAAAGTGCGGGAAAACAGTTGTGAGCCGTTGGATCGCGTGAAGGGCATAGGATCCAACGACTCACAACCTGTTTTCCCGCACTTTTTTTTGTGAGGGAACCCTCATAGGAAACTTCTTGTATGTATATATATATATATATATACTTTCTTTTTTTTTTTGGTTAAAGTTCAACCTGCACACGCAACGTGTGTGCCTAGAGCCCTAGTTATATACAAGAAGTTTCCTATGAGGGTTCCCTCACAAAAAAAAGTGCGGGAAAACAGTTGTTAGCCGTTGGATTGCGTGAAGGGCATAGGATCCAACGACCCACAACTGTTTTCCCGCACTTTTTTTGTGAGGGAGCCCTCATATATATATATTGGTGGCAGTTAAATGGGCAATTTGGGCATAGTAAAAAAGTGAGCCAGCCTCGAAAAAAGTCCTCACCAAAGCTGTGCTCCCCCTTTATATTATAGTATAGAATAGATGAAGGTTTGAGATGTTTTGTAATGTTATTTCATCAAGCCTATTGCGTCTGCTCCACTTCAACTTGTTCTGCAGCTTCTGCTTAATATACCAATGAATTGTTTAGTGCATTGCTCCGAATCAATCATCAATATCAAATCAATCAATCAAACCTAAAGAAATGTGTTTCGCCAGCAAAATTCTCCAAACCCCAAATCCTATACTTCTGTAATTGATTCTAAGTGTCCTTTTTTTATTATTAGTACTTGCAAAACAAAAATTGTTTCATCTCTAAACATGATATTAATTTTCCGCTCCATACACAGGCTGGAAAAAACACACAAATGTTTTTTTTATGTCAACTAGAGTTGTGCGCATTATAAACATGAGGCCGGAGAAAGCACAAATGTATTTTTTTATCAAGTATCTTTTTTATTAAATAGTCTTGCGCCCGTTCGATACATGGGAGTCGGAAAAAACTACCAATATGATTTTTTGGTCCCGTGCATTGAACGGGCACAATGCTAGTACAACTGATAGGGAAGGTAACCAAAGGAAAGAAAGAAAGCAATCCATTGCATCTCACCTCGAAGAAACAAGAAAACTGAGCTTTTTGATTGGTCAATTGCAATCCGATGCAGTTAGTCATTCCATACTTGCAACAATTTATGTACTAGCTTTTTTCCTGATTGCTACATGTTATATTCTTAGGATTTTGAGCCTTGGATTTTTCATGACAAGTATGTTCATGTTATTTTTTTCACCAGGCCTTGCAATGGAACCTCGCAGATAGAGAACGTTGTCACAGAGAATGATCTAGAACACCTTTTGCATCTTCTTGATAGCAAGGATGGGGAAATGGCCTGGCAAAGTCTCATGGAACGCTCCACCTCAAACCTCTCATACCAAGCCTGGCGCCATGACCCTGAGGTAAAATTTAACTTTTTCTTTGAAAGATGCGTATTTTGTACTTGATGTTAATATCTTTGGGGAATTTTCTTCAATATATTTTGACCTTGCTTAATCCATTACTGGTTTTTCTAAGTGTTTGGAACTGTGTTTGTCTTGGCATTGTCATAATTACTGGTACTAATAATGGGGTACTATAAATGTTACTCCTATTAATGACTAGTCCGAAGAAGCAAAATACTCTTTAGGTAATATGTATGATGGGAGCCATCAGCCATGTATCGATATATTATATTTACCACTTCTCAGACATGCATCCCCCTTGGTTTTCCTGTAGAAAACAGTGTGGGTTGCATATTGACTAATTAAGAGTACTAGATCCTTGGAATGCTTTGGCGTTTGGTACAGGGATATAGTAACACAAGGAAAATTCTTATGTTGAGGAAGGAATGTTCACACTTTTTAGGGTAAGAAAAACTGAAACTTTACTTCAGTTTGTGTGCATACAAACAAGGATTTGACTTGATGCTGTAATTCAAGTTTTTTCATTACCATAGTTTGCAAAATTTTGTAGCATTGTAACCTGACCGCGCAACTTGTTTATCAGACAGGGCCTGTAGTGTACCGTAGCAGAACTGTCTTCGAGGATGCAACCCCCGAGATTGTTAGGGATTTCTTTTGGGACGACGAGTTTCGGCCTAAATGGGATCCTATGCTTGCATACTTCAAAATGTTGGAGGAATGTCCTCATACAGGGACCACGATTGTCCACTGGATAAAAAAGGTATTCTTGGATTGTATGGCCCTTGTACTACATTGAGATTCTTCCTTTGATGCCTCTTGTCATGACATTTTGGTTTGATACCTTGGTACAGTTCCCTTTTTTCTGTAGTGATCGCGAATATATCATTGGGAGGAGAATATGGGAAGCTGGGAAGAAATACTATTGTGTGACAAAGGTATGCATATATTTCTTAAGCTAATGCTTGTAAGCTTATAAAAACAAACTCCATGCAGATTTTGGAACCAATTTGCGTCAAACCTGTTTGTAGTCATTGTTATTGAAGGGATAACAATTTTGTTCATTGCTCTTATTTATATAGCCCAGATTAAACTTCTAATGTTAGCCCAGATTAACTTCTAATGTGGGAATCATGGGGTAGGTCAGGATCCTTATATGTGTGTTTCTTCTTCTTTTTTAGGCATTGGGTCTTTTTTTTGTTCCCTGCTTTTGGAATAATTACAGTGTATCTTTTGCACCTGTGTTTGTTTTGTTTTGTTTTGTTTGATAATAACTCCCATCTCTCTGACTGTGCCTAAGGAAACATAATCTGTTGTCCCCGTGGTTGCAAGTTCCAATGACCTATATGTCACATGAACCCTGCGTCAAGATGTTGTCAGTCCAATCCTCATCCGGTAGTGTACCATTAATCACGATTTGTAATATCCATACAGCTTGTAAGGGGATCGTAACCACTTATGTGGTTGGTCAAATCGTAGGCTTCTACTCAGAGGGGTTGAATCTGAGGAATCTGACCCAAATATAGATGGCGTGCTGAACGTTGTTTTCCTTTCTTAGAGCTGGCCTAGAATCAAATTTTCTCTGCTAGAATCGATTTTGAACTGGGCTTGGGTAGTGTGATTGGGCAACCCAAGCCTGACTTTTCATATTTGACACAGCTTTTTATTACATAAGCATACCAGTGATCACAGAGAGTAACGTTCATCATATTGTTTCCCTTGGGTGCGTAATGTAAATTATTTTTATTTTTAAATGTTATTCTGAACTAAGCTACAAGACGGGATTTCATCTTGTCATGGTTCAAACTCAAATGTTACAGCCTTCTCTCCCTCTCTCACAAACACACACACTTCACAAACAAACACAGCCACACAAACAATTCAAGTGGTTGCACTACTCTCTTAAATACAAGTTGGTGATCTCTCTTTCTTAGTTGCATTGAACACTCGGGATCATGCAGATAGGTGGGTCTCTACTTCTCCACCTTGTGCCTTTCCTCAATGGCAAGCCTTTGTCACATCACCATTGGGCACCATTTCAATTTTTTTTTTCCTTCTAGACAGATATGATATTGATATTTTTTCACGAAACGTGATTGGGTTCTAAAATCATTTCAGGTCTAGGCCTTTTGTTAGGTAGACCTGTAAAAGCTCAGACAGCGTATTTTTTAGACAAGTTCCTCCGTAAAGCGACATAAAACTCCTATGCTCAGTTTATAATTTTGTTATTTATTAAATTAAAACTGGATTAAATGATACTCCCTCCTTCCCAATTTTAGTCCCAGTTGGCACTTTTTGATGTCCCAAAAGATTGGCCACGTTTGAAAGTAATGAAATGAAATTGACGAGTTTACTCATTTACACTTGCATTTTGAAATTAAACACCACATAGGACAATGCTGATGTTTTGAAGGGTAGAAAGAGAAAATAAAAATATGAAAAATGCAATGATGATGTTTCCTTAAAAAGTTGGAATCTCCGAAAGGGACCAGTAAATGGGGACAGAGGGAGTTTATTCTTTTGCTAGCATGCTTACTAATATATATATGTGAAAATTGTATAAATGACGAACGACTCTGGGTTTGCCTTGTTTTGATATCTTGGTGGAAGGTGCAATCAACCGCTCACACAAATTGGCATGTTCTTATCAATAGACACGACTATGGGCAACCCCCTTAAGTGAACAGTTATGAAACTACAGAATTGGTTGAGTGACTTCAGCCAAATCCTAGCTTATGAATTTAGGCGCAGGTGAGCTTGGGCAGTGCCAATGCTGGATTGAGAGATTTAGCCTTGCAGAACCTATTTAACTAAGCCTGGGCCTGACTGAACCCACATGACTGAGTGTGCTAAAGATGTTTAACTAACAAGTCAAACCATCTGGTTGAGTTATTGGAAGTTTGGAACTTCTTGTGACACTGTCATGCTGGAGATGAGTACACTTAATTCTTAAACCTAAATCAACCATCATCTTTAATTAACTGGTACTAATTTCTTAGTAAGTGGTGATGTCGTCTCCATTGACGTCAATCATACTCTCTAAAATGTCTACAGAAGAAAAATATAATAACAGAGTGACATATGTTGCTATATGTTTGCTACAAATTAGTCTACGGCAGTATGGAAAACTGGAGAGGGCGATGCGTTTTGGTCGGTTCAATTTCTTTGCTAATGGTTGTGTGTTCCAAAGTCGAACTTCAGATCCTAGGTCAAAATCTAACCAAGCTTAAGGATGATCAAAACACAAAGAACAAGGGCTGTTTTGAGCTGTGAACAGTAGCTAGAGAAAATAAGTCAAGGCCTCACACCTGGAAAACCTTAAGCTGCGCACCTAGGTCTTCTTTTGCATCACACCAAAGAATAGGACTGCATCATGACCTACAAAAGCAGAAAAGCTCTTGGAAATTATCACTCATTCAGTCATTATTCAACTCTTGAAGTTCAATCAATTTATGGACTCCAAAACACGTGTCTTCATAATTTGAACTCTTGCCATCATTTTTTCTTGCCTGCATGACCGAGCAACAGTTAAGAGTTGTCTTCATTATTAGAACTTGTGCCATCTTTTTTTCTTGCCTGCTTGACTGAACAGAAATCTGGACTACCAATTGTTATTGCTTTTTTTTTTTTTTTTCTTCTGGCTTATGCCTAGAGCATATTGACTGTTGGTTTGTGGATAATGGCGTGTAATTGCAGGGAGGGGTGCCATATCCAGCCTTGCAAAAGCGTGACAAGCCTAGGCGCGTGGATCTTTACTTTTCAAGCTGGATCATCAAGCCTGGTAAGCATTGTCAAATAATCAAAAGATACATGCAAGTTTGCAACACTTACGTTGAAAGACCGTTGATTAATTCTCTTTCAATTTCCACTCACTAAATAGTACGGTAGTTCTAAATAGCTACTTAATGAAAAGATACACCTTACTTTGTATCTTGATTCTACATTTCCAAACTACTTGTAGTGCAATCCCGTAAAGGAGACGGACAAATTCCAGCATGCGAGGTGACTCTCGTGCACTACGAAGACATGGGAATCCCCAAGGATGTGGCAAAGTTGGGAGTCCGTCACGGGATGTGGGGAACAGTGAAGAAGTTGCACTCTGGGTTCAGAGCATATCAACTGGCAAGGAAGTCTGATTCACCTCTCTCCAGAAGCGCAGTGATGGCCAGAATCACCACAAAGATTTTATCTGATCAAAATTCAGATGATTCTTTGGAAATAGCATTGCGTGAAGTAGAGGGAGATCGAGCTGCGGATATTCAGAGAGACACAGATCGTGGCGGCAGCGGCGGCGTTGACTGGAAATGGGTAGTTTTAGGTGGGACTGTGGCTGTGGTTTGTGGACTTCATACAGGGGTTATTGGAAAAGCCTTGTTACTTGGAGCTGGCCAAAGAATTGCCCGGAGGTGAGAGGGAATTCAAACCAAGAGTTTTCTTTTTCTTTTTGGTTTTACCATTTAAATGGATCTGCGACAACTGAGAACCTGAAATTATTTATTAAGGCTTCCAATTGTTGGTGGCTAACTTGTATCATGTACCTTTGAGGAAAAATAGTTATCCATATTATCTATTATTTCCCAATTTTCTTCTTTTCATGTAGTACCTTTTTCTATTGAGGCAATTCCCGGCCGGTCCAGTTTTGGGACGCAATACACGCCCAGCTCCACCAAATTAGGGGAAAAGCACCACCCACTCCTTTTCTCTCTCTCAGGCTTACCGACTTGTCCCACCTCTCTCTCTCTCTCTCTCTCTCTCTCTCTCTCTCTCTCTCTCTCTCTCTCTTTATATTTTATATTTTATTTTACATTTTAAAAAACCCTAAGATACACTACGAAAGTGTCTAAATTTAAACCCTAGATTACCCTAATGAAAATACCTAAAATTCTAGAGTACCCTGAGAAAGTGTCTAAACTACTAAAACCCTATAAAAGGAAAGAGCACCCAAACCTAAATTTTAGGGTACCTTATGAAAGTGCCTAAACCATAGGGTACCCTAATGAAAGTGCCTAAACCTTCAAAAACATATGAAAGTGCCTAAACTTATAAAACCCTATGAAATCGTATGATACCCTAAGTGCCTAAATCCAAAAAAAAAAGAGTGACTGGCCTTAATGGTAGTTAAAAAAGAGTGACTTACCTTAATGGTAATAAATAGTCGTCGTCTTGTCGTTTTTTGGTTGGTTCTGCTTCAGGCTGTTGTTAGAGCTAGATTTGTGTGCACAGTGTGTGTGTAGGAATTTAAGGTTGTGTTTGGATCATGGTTATGTGGGATTATTCAATGACAGGGATACATATGTGTGACCACAAATCAAAATATGGATGCGTTCAGAATTGTTTGATTTATGAGTCTCGCTCTAGACACTAGGACACACGTGTTCAAATCTGTCTCCGGTCATTTTTTTATGTGTTTTGTAGTACACATTCTCATGGGGACTATTGTTTTTGAATGTGTTTTGTAGTACACATTTTCATGGGGACTATTGTGATTGTTCTATTAGTTCGGCCTCTATCCCGGACTCATAAAAGTGATCCCAATTGTGTATTTTACGCACACAAAAATATTTACATTGATTGGATGCCATGACGATTTGATTGAGGCACGTTTTTTTCTAAAATATTACTAGTATTTTAAATTCGTATAACTAGCTGTTAAATTTTTCTAAGACAAATATGTTCCGTTCGTGTCGCTCATGATGTGTTATCATTGTGATTTTTTTTTCGTGAAATACTTTACGAAATGACCAAAATGATTCACTTGTTTTTGGTGCCTACAATGAGCCCATATATTGGGTAACGGCAAGGCCTGCTGTGCTCAATGCACAGGCAAGCCCCAGGCACATTTGATGGATATTTCTCTTCAATTGGGGCTGGGATTACCATGCCCGTAATCACGCACATTGTACTCTTTGGACTAGCCGAGCGGTTATTTCCTAATTCTCCTACGAGGGAGGTCAGGGTTCGAGCCTTAGCAGAGAGGTGTTTAGGGTTTGGGACTATGGATAGCTTCTAGACCCCCCTTTGACTAACTCACTAACTCCCTCGCTAACCCTCACTGATGTATATCGAATGGCAAAAAATGAATAAATAAATAACTTTTTTTTTTTTTGTTGAGGAAACCTAACATGTATTATAAACCAAACAGTACAAGCTACAAAAGGACATTTATCAAACAATATTGGCAAGATGGTGGTAGTAAATTCACTAACTGGAATGCAAAAATGAAATCAATAAATGAAAAAAAACGTATATTTATCAAAATAATAAAAATATATAGAATATTGGCAAGATAGTGTGGTATAGCGGTGGTGGTGGTTGTGATTGTGGAGTGGTGGCCTCGTGGTGGTAGGGGAGTGATGGTGCCGTGGTGGTGTAGTGGCAGTAGTGGTGGTGGAAGTGGCAGGGTGGTGGTGGTGGTGTAGTGGTGGTAGTGGCGGAGTGGTAGTGCCAGTAGTGGTGGGAGTGGTAAAGTGGTGGTAGTTGTGGTAGTGGTGACGGTGGTGATGGTGGGGTAGTGGCGGAGTGGTGACAGTGGTGGTGTTGATGGTGGTGTTAGTGGTGATAGTAGTAGTGGTGGGGTGGCGGCGGCAGTGGTGGTGGGAGTGGAGAGATGGTGATGGTATAGTGGCGGCAGTGCTGGTGGGAGTGACGGTTATGGTGGTGTGAGCGGTGATGGGAGTGGTAGTTGTAGTGGGAATGGCGAGATGGTGGTGGTAAATTCACATACATTAATGAGTATGTGAATTTATTACTTTTTTTCGTCGATAACCAAAACACGCGTACTTATTTTTCGGGTATGAAAGTACTTCATAAAGTTTTGTTGGGTGATATAAAATTGTTTAAATTTAAGCTACATAAAACAAGGGATCTAATATCCAAATATACCAAAAATAGCATTTATACCTAACTCACATTAAATTTTCTAATAATGGTTTGGGCCGAGCCCTTCAGCCCCATCCTAGCTCCCCCCTACGCCAAAAAAAACAAAAAAAAAATGGTGTCTTTAGGGACTCAAAATAAAGGTTAAATTGTGCACTATGACACCTATGGCAAAATTGGTCACTCTTTTTTGGAAGGCATCAATCTCATCAAAGGCCTTTATTTCGAAAGACACTTTGGTTATGGATTCTTCTACAACAGGGAAATGCATGGCTCATGTCTAATGTGCTGTCTCTATAGATGGATAAGATTGAAAGAAAGAAGACTACCCATTTTCTCATACTGCAATTATGAGATTGATGTAATAAAAGCATTCTAGTGGGTTAAACTTGTTGCCAAACCCATAAGTTGGTTGGTTTGACATAAGTGTGGAGTGGACCAAAAAATCATAGTCACACCCAAAAATGAAGGAAAATGGGATCCACTTGAACAACATCCATCTAATCAAGTTCCTTCAAATTGTCAATTAATAAATTGTTCACTCATTGTTTGGTCCAAGCTTCTCATTCCATTTTAGACTTGCAAATCCTCACCACAAAAGTGGTAGATCACAATAGTAATACGTGGACCCTTGCCTTTCAAATAATTAGGCTCGCTCTTTCTTGTGACTAATTTATTTAGGGTTCTGAGTAGGGTTGATAAACGAGCCGAACGAGACGAGTACTTAACTACTCAAGCTTGTTTGAAAATTGTTAGCTTATTTATGAGGCGAGGTAATCTCAAATGAGTTTTAATCCGAACCGTTCAAAAAACAGGGCCCATGTGGGAATCCATGCAATCAGACGGCCCTATGAGCTCGATCCAAAAATCACCATAGGGCCTTCCGATTGCATCGATTCCTGCATGGGCCTATTTTTGAATTAAATGGGGTTATTTTGGATCTAGCTCATAGGGTCGTCCAATTGCATCGATTTCCGCGTGGGCCTACTCAGAATTTGAATTTGAGATGGATGAACGGTTCGGATTAATTGTTTGGGAACCACAAGGGAGTTCCCGATGCCAGTCGGGACGTGGTCGATACTTCCAGTTGGTACCAATAGACTGGTTCCACGTGGCGGGAAATAAAAGGAGGAGTCAATGATATTTATTTTTCCTTTTTTGTGCTTTTCTTTTGGGGTGAGGTGAAGTCCATAACTAATTTCATTAGATGTGAGCACTCTTACTATTACTATGGCATGTCAATGATCTGTACATGTTCCTCCAACTCCAGACTAGTCATATCAATGTGCCCCCACTTGTACTTCTAGGGCTTAATACTTTGATTAGCCAATTAGAATGATACTTTATTTAACTGGTCTCATAAGATTAGATGAATGGTAACTATATTTAAGTTGAACTGGATCCCACTCTTTAATGAGTGCATTCAGGTCAAAAGTTTCTCACGCAATGTTTTTACGCAGAAAATTGAACTCGTTCCATCAGTGACCTTAGCATAAGGGTTAAATCTCCATAATTAACAAGGCGACTCTAGAATAAATAAATGATATAATGAAATCTTTTTTTACAATGTTCTATTTGAAATAAAAATTTGTGAAGGATATATTTTGGTTGAAAATTTATTGAGCTTAGGTTATTTTAGCAATGTTATCTTCTTACTAGGAAATACCCGTGGCTTTAAACATAATACAACCTTAACTTTAAACTACCTGCTCTACTCGACTCATGTACCCGTCAAATGTAATTTACATATAGCATCAGTTACATTTTGAAGTTTGCCTAATTATAAGTTTGTCTCAAATAAGTTAATAATTGAATATAGGCGTCGACTTGTCTTGTGACAAATATATTTTTGTTACACAGATATTGATATCTGATAAACTCGATTGTTTGTATAGACGATGAACACATTGAAACTTATACTCATATCATTCACTGACTTGATTTTTCCGATCAATTTTGAACACATCAACTTACAAAATGAAGTCCTCGAAACCTCGAATGAAATGAGCCCCATAACACGTCACATATTGGAGCTCATAAGGAATCATAATACAGTATAGTAGGACCATTTGGAAGGGGGATAAAGATGGGGAGAGAGGATTTCAAAGGAGGAATCTTCTCTGAAAATTTTGTATTTCTGGTTAATTTTGTACACTTCTTCAAAAAATAGCTTTTTACTCGAAAAGCTACTATAATCATCCTATAATGACTCCTCTCTATTGTACTTTAAGCACTAAAATACAATTGACTAGGATATTATTATAAGGATGACTTTTCTATTCCCTTTCTTCATTTTAAATCGTAAACAGCCCCCAAACAAAAGCATGCCCGGTTTAGGTAAAAATCTGACTCTCACATGTCAAAAGCACCACTAATTTTGGCTTAACCAATAAGTATTCTTTTAGACAAATAAACTCATTTTTTGTCACTTTTTGGCATATAATCCCCACGTGGCAGATTTTCAACCACTCATGCATCTTGGCATATTATACTGTGTAAAGTTCAGAGTTTCAACACGTCCGCGGTATCCGGCCTCATTTTTTTTTTTTTTTTTGATCAAAGGTATCCGGCCTCATTTGAGATTGCACATTTGCACTCACTCGGCAATCTCTCACTCTCTCTCTCTTCTTCTATTCATAGTTTGCGGGTAAATTGCTTCTTTGGCTTGTACTTGGATCCCTTTTTTATTTTATTGTATTTTCCGTTATATGTGTACTTGGATCTTTTTATAAAGGGAGACAAGTCAGATTGGAAAAATACAGGGGGAATTCTGTTTTAATGGGGAAAAGGTACGTGGGTTCTCCTCTAACTATGATTCTCTTTAATGGGTATCAATTTGTTTGGGCTGTTTTTGGTGATTTCACTGCGAATTTCAAGTGTTTGGTTCTCGGGAAAATGTGGGAAAAGGGTAGAAAGTAATATTGAATTTGCATGGTTTTGTAACTCAGAATAACATTGGCCTCGCCTAGTGGCTTGGTTGTGCTGATTCTGCTTGAATTGCTTGGAAAATTTCAATGACCACTTAGACATGGATCGTTTGCTTCATTTCTTTTTCTTTCTTTTGTTTCCCTCAGCAAAAAAATAGGTGGAACTTTGTATTGCTATTTTTTGTCTTAGAATTTTTTTTCTTTTATTGAAGTCTTGGTTCATCTAACTTATTAGTTTGCAATCCCTAGTTTTACTTGTAGAAACATGTTTCCCCAGTTCATCTGTTGAGTTTCGAAGAATGATTATGTTTATGTTCCTCCTGTGGTACGGCTGTATATTCGCTTAGCCCTTTTAATTTCAAGTTGATTTACCCAAAAAAAATTATGTCCAGAGAGAGAGCGAGGGGTTCAAAATACGTTGGATTGAGCAGGTTAGGCATATAAACCCAACTTCTGATTTCACAGTTAATCAGATGGATCAAGTAGTTGTTCTGGAATTACACTTTGTGGTGCTCTTTCATATTTAAATCTTTTTTGTGCGTCTTTACGAAAAATTTTAGGAGTAAATTATGAAATTTGTTTTTAGAAACATGTCATGAGTGTTTGTAAATAATTCTTATCAACTAATTTTTGATTCTTGGGATTTCAAGAAGGTGAAAAAGGGTTTGAAATCTGACGCTACAGAAAGTAGGTTTGGGCTGCTTTTTATATCAGATTTTAGATTCTATGTATTCTGAATGTTGATTTTCTGGGTATTATAGTAAACACTATCAGCTTGTGATGTAGCTTAATAATATTTTCAAAGCTTTAGTAAACAAGTTTATCTCCTTCGACAAGAATATAGAATCCATATATAAAAAACAGATTCTAAAGCTATAAGATAAAAATCTGTTTCCACAGCTATTGCAAACACCTCCTTTTTAGGTAAATCTTTTGTACTTAAATCTTACTGCCTGCGTAACTCGGACTCAATTAATTAACAGTCTGTATAAGTTATTGACACAACTGTGGTATTCTTACTATGCTTTCGGCAATGGACATTGTGTTAACAGTTTTTTCCTATTATATCAACAAGTGTGATAGATACCCTTCTACTTCAAGGGGGAGGTTAGTTGAGTAAGTTAGCTACACATCTTTAACTTGGTTATCCAAGTGGCTTTGTGTTTTATGACTTACGTCATTGTCCATGGAGTTTTATAACCGTCTACTTTCAATATCCCCTCAACAAGCTCTTGAACAAATTAAAAAAATGCAATTTGATTTGTTTCGGTTTTGCTTATCTTAGAACATATGGTGTTTCAGGAATGTTTATTGACTAAACTCTATTTTCAGCTGATGAAGAATGTGGAAAATAACGATGTGGAACCAGTGACCAATTTACGACTTTCTGTCGCTCAATTCCATCAGTGCAATCCGACGAGATTGAGCGATTCAGGTGCAGGTGTAAATGCAGCATCAAGGGTAGACTTGGCATTTGTGGCATCTGACCCCTTGTCCGAACTAGTGTGGTCCCCACACAATGGTGTGAGTCTCAAATGCACTGATAGTAGTTTCGCTGAAAGTATACCATCTCTTTTGCGGAGTGCATCAGGACTAAGCCATATGGCTCTTTCACTGCCACAAGGCATCACATCCGAAGGGACTAGCTGTGAAAAACATCCCATAGATAAAGGAAAATTGATTTCATCTCAAATGGCATTCCACGTGGAGGGGGAAGTTGGCAAGGGATCTAGTTTCGTTAGGTCTCCTAGAAGCATTTCACGCATGAAACCAGAATTTGGAGCAAGTCATGGATACAATGAAGGTAATGAGTCAAAAGTACTAACTCCGTCTTTCAAATACAAAATAAAGTATGTCATTATTTACCTAAAAGTCGCATGTCTTCTTGTGGTGGACTAAATTTGTGGGATAGAGGGAGTAATGAATAATTAAACTTATATGTTGGCTGTGCTTTAGAAGCTATGTATACAGTACCTTTGCCAAAACTCACATCTACGGTCTAAGAGCACAAATGCTTATATCGAGGAAGTGTGTTGTGGTGAACACTGGCACACTCCTAAAAGTGTGTCTAGCCACTTTTCAGTGTATTAATTAAGAAAGTAAACCCATTATATTGGCCAATTTGCAGAAAATTTGTGGAACTCCAAACATGTCACTTGCCTTGTGTCTCGTTAAACTAATACTGTGATGCATTAGTTTGACCGCAACATTTTTTATGGCTATTTGGAACGCTTCTGGTGTACTGTAGATAAGCTTTGAAACATTTGTAAGATGGATACATGACGTACATTTCAATGTTTTCAATTGGTTTGCATTCGTTAGAATGCAGCTGCTTCATGAATGGTGGCTTGATCTTATCTTATGTCAAGAGACGTGGGTTTTCAGGTTAATGAGCTTAATGATGTATGATTATCGTTACCTTTGTGTGAACTATCCATATGGGATATATGGTATCAATCTCTGGTTGTAAAGAATGATGCCGATGATCTATATGTGTTATTTCTTTTTGAACGATCTGTGCTTATTAGTCAAATGCTCTGGACCATGAATGAAGGAAGCATGATAATGAGCAAAAAAATGATTTGGGTCTCAGGCCTGCCCTCTCTGATGCCTTTTGGCTTTGATTTGGGGGCATGGTTTTGCATTAAAACGTCCCTGTAGCTCCTTGGTTCTT
The DNA here is from genome assembly GCA_016920895.1 of Vaccinium myrtillus. Lineage (NCBI taxonomy): Eukaryota > Viridiplantae > Streptophyta > Magnoliopsida > Ericales > Ericaceae > Vaccinium > Vaccinium myrtillus. The sequence goes on from CM029270.1 coordinate 33,170,275, forward strand.
GGAGGTTTAGAGGGGCCACTGTCTCAATAGGATTTTGAGAGCAGCCACTTCATGCATATTGCCAAAGGTTAGGTCTGTCTCCGATCATCCCCGCCCATAAACCCAATGATTGGGGACTTCATGGGTTACTATTGTTGTTGTATAAAAACATATATTGTTTGTGTGTTCTCGAATCCAGCCATCCCTTGTGAAAGTCTTGTATTTTCTAAAAAATGATGTGTTAGCATGCCCGTGGTGGTGCTGGTTATACAGTATATGCGTCAGGCATTCAACAACCAAGCTGGTGTAGTAGTTCGAGTTTTCCCTAGATTATGTGTTCAACTCTCATGTAGTGCATGAAATGCTATTACATCAAGGAACACTATTTACCTAAGAAAATAAAAGAATCATACTAGGGAATATGAATATTATGCTTTTTTTCGTTGTCGTTGACCCAGAGTAGATGAATCCAATCGTAGACACATTCTTGAATCTCACACTTGTGCGCGAGTTCATGTAACATAGATTCTATCTTGTGATCTTCCACTATTTGTACATTTGTTTTCTCGTCTTATATTAAGGTGTGATTTGCTTGAACCTTTGAAGAATATGTTCTGCAGGAATCAGTGATAATATGGAGTTACAAAAAGTGGAGAATACTGGTATGACTGATTGGAAGGGCCAATGCAGTCCGAGCAATATTCAAGCAAACTTTACAGCTGAAACAAGAGAAAACAGTGCAGGTGTGTACTTCTGTTATTCGGTTTTTAATTTAGTGTATCATATATCGGTTTTGGACTCTGTTAGAGCTCGTCTCACATTGGTTAATTATAACCTCCAAACTCTGTTAGAGCTTGTCTCACGTTGGTTAATTATAACCTCCAAAGCTAGTATATGAACCTGGGCAGCCTCTCCACTCTTTGCCAATTGGTTTTGAGTTGGATGCTTTAACATGGTATCAGAGCTAGGTTTTCGTAGGCTTTTGGACGAGACTGTGTCATTGATGGCTGGTTGCCTCTTTGTTTGTTGTTGATGGTTGATAATTGTCGTATGTGTTGAATCATTTGTTTACCTCTCCACGTGCGGGGGTGTGTTGGAGCTTGTCCCATATTGGTTAATTATACAGAAAATTGGTTTAAAGGCCAAGTTTGGGGCTTTAAATGGTGTTTAGTCCAGCTTAACTTATTTTAATGCTTCCAATACATTGATAGAAAATATTTTAGGGCTCAAGGACAACATTAGACAAAAATACCCTTAATGAATCATTTCCATGCGCATCACCCTTTTTGCTGTTGTATGGTTGACGCCTAAAAGTAAAAGGTAATTAACGTGAAGGCAAAAACTGCACCATTTCCATTTACTGTTGCTGACCAACCAATGGTCAATGTGCCCGACAGGTTGAAGGCTCCCCTGAAAGCGACATGTGAGTGGGACAAACCCTTGAAAGCGACGTGGCCTTTCATGCCCGTCACTCTCTCTCTCTCATGTGAGTGGGACAAAATTAATTGCCTCTTTAATTTTGGGATTGGATTCAATTTTAGGGTTCAATTTTAGGGGTTTTAGGCTCTTTGGGGTAGGGTATAGTGGGTTTAGGCATTTTAGGTTTAGGCACTTAGGGTACACCTTCCAATTATAGGGTTTTAGTGGTTTAGACACTTTCATAGGGTACCCTAGTGTTTTAGGCACTTTCATAGGGTACCCTAGGGTTTAGGTTTAGGGTGCACTTTCCAATTATATGGTTTTAGTGGTTTAGGCACTTTCTTAGGATACCCTAGGGTTTTAGGCACTTTCATAGGGTACCCTAGGGTTTAGGTTTAGGCACTTTCATTAGGTTTGGGGATTTAGGCACTTTCAATGGCTAGTGGGGGCATTTTTGGAATGTGTAGGTGATTTGTCCTCTTGGCATTAAGGAAAAAGTTGATGTCCTTGTTGAAGTAAAGACCCCTTTACTATGTCCTCCCCAAAAACGGACCCTTAATTATAACCTCCAAAGCTAGTATACGAACCTAGGCGGCCTCTCCATTCATTGCCAATTGGTTTTGAGTTGGATGGTTTGACAGACTCTAACTTGTATAGGCTGACAAGTAAGTGCTTGTTTATTTGAAACCCATTTTTCATGATTTAATTTCAATTAAATTTATGACCTGTACGTATTTCATGAGTAAATGAGTTTCTTCTGCATCAAGCTGGAGACATGGCCCATGGGAAAGTTTTCCAGTTCAGATGTTTTTTTGCAGTCAAAAAATTTCAAGTTTATCTGCTTTCGGAAAAACTGGGAAAAAAACTGGAGTCTTTCTTTTCCTTTAGAAATGGCATTTGATGTGCAGCATGTGCTGGACCTTCTGCAGGTCAAAAAAAGCAGATAACAGCTTTTGTTCCACTCAAAACAGATGAGCTCAAACATGACATAGCACAAACTGAACCACTGTTGTCTTCAGAACAGAATGAACAAGTAATGATGACCGATGCCAGTAGTAGAAATGAAGATTTCTCATTGCTGAATGAAGAACAGAGTAGAAATGAAAGGAACAAAGATGGTTTTCCCAGTGAGCCACCTCCGGAAAAGCTAGAATCCAGAGCTGAAAATGATTTACAGTTTCTGATTCATAAGCAAGTTCGTTCTGAAGCTTCTCCAAAAAACAGTGGGACCCGTTTAGATAGGAGGAAACGTAAAGAAAAGGCTTTCTCTGATGGAGACTTCAATGAAAGAATGTCAAATGATGAGGAAAACAATCATGAGAGCGTCGAGAGTTGTAATAGTGCTGGCCCTACTGGAGTATTTTCTACTAGGAATGAACAACAACAGTTGATCGTGGGGAATAAAAGGGCAAAAAAACAAGTCGAAGACGAAGAAGGTCTTGGTTCGAAGTCCTTTATTGGAAAAGATAGCTCCTTCATGAACTGGATTTCAAACATGGTGAAGGGATTAAACAAAACCTATCAGGATGAGGCTCCCTCTCTTGCTCTTACTTTTGCTCACAGAAACAACGATCCCAAAAGCACAAATGTGGGCTTCCAAAGTATTTTCCAGTCCATATGTTGTACAAACACCAAGGAACATCACGAAACAAAAACGTCGAATTCTTCCAAGACTTTGTCTGCAAATATTGTTGCTGATCCGGAAACATGCAGGACTAGTTCTTGTTCGGATCAGAACAGAACTTCATTGAACTTGGCCTCTAATAGTGCGAAAGAGGGTAATGAAAATGTTGATTCCAGTCCTGCTGCTGAAGCAAACTTGATTAATCCTCTGAGAAGCTTCTGGATTACTCGATTTTCTCCCAAAACTCATCCACCCATGTTAAATTCGAACGTTAGAGAATGTAATATAAATGCCACACTTGAGTGTTCTACGGATTCTGCAAGGAAGCTTATTCCGAGTACTTGCAATCTTATTGACCAGAAAAGTCCAGATGCCAAGGAGAATTCAAGTGAAGACTTGGTAATTTTTACAGGTAAAGAACTGCAGAAATATGCTCCTGATACTGAAGCTTCCTTTGGCTTCAAAAGGGTGAGTGGAAATAGTGCTCAAAAGTCCACATACAAAACAAATCCGAGCCTAAGTTCTCCTGAAGTAAAGAATTCAGAGGCAATGGCCCCTGTGTTCGCGAGAAGATTGGATGCACTCAAGCACATCGCACCACCGGATGCTGAAGATTATACAATTCGCAAAATGGCAACATGTTTCTATTGTGGAAGAAGTGGTCATGTTTTGCGTGATTGCTTGGAAATAACTGAAATTGAGAAGGAAAATCTCATTAGAAATGAGTGTTTATATGATGGATCAGAAGAATCTCCTTGTTTTTGCATTAGGTGTTTTCAGCTTGATCATTGGGCTATTTCGTGTCCTGTGGCACCCACGACTACTTACATCAATTCTCGAGTTCCTGATGCACGTACTAATTGCGGTGGGGAAAACTACAGACCGGATATCAGTAAGCACGTTGGTTCAAGTTCTGTGGATTATGCGCTAAAGGAAAAACTAATCACTCCTTTGCGTAATGTGGTTAAGAGGAAGTTTTCAGATGTGCCAAAAGGAGTATTCAATGCTATAAGGAAGTTGCGTTTGTCTCGTACAGATGTTCTTAAGTGAGTAAAACCATAACCAGCCTTTATATTCTGTCTATTTTCATCATTCTGAATTCATTGTTATTCATGACAGCACACCTAGTGCTATTGCATGTTTTTTGGAACATGTAGCAATGCCTTAAATTCCACTCTTTTCTTTCCTCGTGGATTGTCAAGAGAAAGCATTCCACTAAAATGCATGTCCTAATACATAGCAATCTGTGTGTTCAGCAAAATACCATTTTTATATGTTAACCAATATGTTTTCTTTTGTAATTTGTAGTAAATTCTGAACCTGAGACTAATACAAGAAATATTGGTAATGAAGTTGCCATCTTACAAGCACAGACTCTTCTAAGAAGGTGGCTTGTCGTGTCGGACCCCGCGACACAACATTCGCTAGACAATCCATCATCGCATTCATCCCTCGTCATTTAGACTTGCAAATTTTGTATGTGAGATAGATGATGTGTGATTTTATGATGCATGGGCAGATGAAATTTTCTCAAGTGATTTGTAGTTGTATTTAATTAGTTTTGATTAATTATGTGAATGGTATATTGGTGCCTACATGAAAAATGTTCTTCAATCCCTCAATGGAATTTTTATACGACGACTGAAAGGTATTGATTCATTGGGTTTACGGTTCCCTCGGTGTGTCGAGTCCTACAGTTTCTAGAATTTTTTGTCATGTGGATTGTGGACACACTTTGTGTCCATGCTACTTAGGTAGTTAGTTTTGACTATTCTGTGTCCTGTGGATTTATATGTAACTGATCCCTTATCATTTGACATTCCTCAGAAGGATGAATTCCCATACTTCATCTTTACACCTCGATGGTTTTTTCGTCCGCTTGCGGCTCGGGAAGTGGGAAGAAGGTTTAAGAGGAACAGGCTACTATGTGGCTTGCATAACTGGTATGTCTATAATTTCTTGAAACTTGTGAATTGTGATAATTTTTTATGGTATATTGATGATGGATCAGATTTCCTACTTCAAATGGCAATTAACTGATCCCTTGCAGCGTTAATTGCCAATGTTCAATTCGGCCATGTTTTCCATTTATCTTCTTATTTCTTCCTCTGGAATTAACAGAGGAACAAAGAGAAAAATCACCACAAGGTTCCAAAAAACCAATCTCGGTAAACATCGGGGGTATAAGATGCTTGGTTGAAACCCAATATATCTCCAATCAAGATTTCCTTGAGGTCAGTTTCTTGTGATTTCTGCTGTGATATATTTTGAAACTCCCGATATCTGCTTAAGGTTTTTGAGGGTTAACTGTTAACATCTATGTAGCAACAACATGGACATGCGACACGACACGGACACGACTTCGAAATCCAGACACACAAATTTCAAAAAATTGGAGAGCACGACACGTTGGGGATACGTTTTAAAAAATATTAATTATTTCATCAGAGGAATAAAAAAGGCTCTATTTTTTTTTTTTTGCTAGTAATAAAAAAAAGAAGAAAGAAAAAGAAAAAAAAGGCTCTATTTATGAATATGTAACCCCATATGTACATTAAAATATTATTTATCCTCGCATCATTCACAAAAGTATTCCAACAAAAAGCTTTTCACCATCTATGTGTCTCTATAATTAATAAACCATCATATATTATATAAAAAACAAAGACTTTTCCAAGCTTTAACAAGTGCCTAGTAGTTCGTTTAACACCCCCGACATGTATTGCAAGTGTCCAGAACATTTTTTAGAGTGTCCCCAAAGTTTCCGAGCTTAAAACATTAAGAAAAATTAGGACGCTTTGGGTATAAGTATTCGGACACGTGTCTGCAAAGTATCTGTGTCCGCAGAGTGTCAGTGTCGACAAGTGTCCGACACAGACACGTTGCCTTTGACGAAGTGTCCATGCTAATATGTTAAAATTGTAATAGACCATGAAGCACCCATGTTTTAATCACTACCAATGGTTACATATGCGAGGCCTGCTTAAAGCTCCATGTTGTCCATCTTGTAATAGACTAGCACGCATTTGGGCTGTTTATACAGCTTTCGACTCAGTTGCACGTTTCCAGTGTTGTTGCCTTGCTCAGCAGCTGTCATTTGCATAATATTCTAACTCACTTGACATTGGCATTGTTGTGTAGACCTTTCATCTCTCTGCATGACCAAAATACATATCAAATGATGTGTATTCGCAAAGAGGATAGAAAAATATGATAAAAGAAGGAAGATTATTGAGAAAATGCCGCATAGGGGAGAGAAACAAAATGGAAGATTCCATCTTGAAATGGAAGTTACATTGTTACGGTCTGTAGTATATATTGCCTTTTGTGTACGCGCGTGTCTGGCTAAATAGTATTTACTGATTTACATTGATGTGCCAATGCATTTTGTAGGATGAGCTTATGGCATGGTGGTGTGCAACTCTTAAAAGTGGGGATAAGGTCCCTTCTGAGGACCACGTGAAATCGAAACTCGAAGAGAGGAAACGGTTAGGGTTTTAGGAGCTTGAGGCATTTTGTTTTTTGTTACTGGATCTCAAGCTTCATCGCTAAAGCAAAAACGGGTTCGATTTCCTGTAGCTTTACTTTGTAAATAGGCATTTGTTTAAAAAGTTGTCTTGTATAATTATGTTTGCGTTCTAGTGAGTGAGATGTGACAAATAAAATGAACAGTATTTCGTCATGGGTTGCCATTCAAACCCGAAAGCGAATTTGTTTGTTGTGGGGGGAATTGAAGTCTTAAAACGATGGTATTACGACGCGATTCATATTTGCGTGTTCGACGAAGTGCTTCATTTCGGATCGATTCTTCGCTGCTTTTTTCCGATCAATTATTGAACGACTTTGCGAGTAAGAGGTGCTGCTGATTCTTGAACCTCATGGTGCTGATTCTTGATCATCACCATGAGGTCCGTGAATATTTATGGCTGGTTTGAGATTTTATTCTGTTTTGAGATTAACATTTTAATAGTACGTTATTAAGCATGCATTAGAATTGTATATAATGTGCGAAAATATTTTGATAATAACCAGATGATTGATGATTCCACATTGAAAAAAAAAATACAGTACTAGAGAATTAAGAGCATCTATGCTGGTAATTACCATTTTATTTTGGTCAATTTTATGTTAGGACCAACCTTTCACCAACAACCATTAGTGTTTTCATAGACTGTCAGGCTACGCACCTCGATTAATCCTTAGAGGATCACTTCTACTGTCCACTGGGGCATTTAAATGTAGAGAAAGCTCCGTATATAAATTGCTCTCGTATGAATTGATAGCACTTGTAAAGTTTTGAACTTGGAATCTTAATTAAGAGGAAGCAAACTCTTAAATTTCAAGGCTTTACAACCATATTAACCTCTTGGAATTATCCACAATCATTAGTTAATGAAGTTTGATAGTTCTCAATTAGTTCTACTGTACAAATTTTTCAAAATCATGAAAAACATTATTGATTGAAAACATTATAGATTGGAGAGAGAAATGACACAATTAAACATCGAAAATGAACAAACAAATTGGCGAGGACGCGGGATTACAAATTTGACGTAGTTTGCAGAGACAATATTTAAAAAAAAATTCAAAAGTGTACTATAAATAGAAAGAAATTTGAGAGAAGTACAAGGACAAAACACCCCTGGTCCACCCAGAGTAACTTAAGTTATAGCCAAGGGAATATACAAGTTATAATAAATGGGCCGTAGCATATGCTCCTATAACAAACGGGGCCGTAGCATATACTCCTATAACAAATAGGGCCGTAGCATATACTCCTATAACAAATAGGGCCGTACGAAGAACAAACGGGGCCGTTACCATATTCCTAAAACATGACCACCGAATCTTAAATCCTCAAGCCTTTCAAAGATGTCTTTCGAACTTCATGAGAGAGCTTGCTTCAATGGTTTGAATGTAGATGAATAAGAAATAAACTTCATGAAGATGACTTGTGTACGATTAAAGGTCCATCGGTCTTTATAATTGTTTAAGATACATCAACCTAGCTCTCACAAGTGATTTAAGATATAAACAAGAGCTCTAGAATATGGTAACTGCATCCACTCATGCTTCAACCCTAATTGCTTTGTATTTATAGGGCAGGAAAAAAATGTCAAAGTCGCTCGAGCGACTTTTAATCTCGCTCGAGTGACTTGACTCCAGGGACACTTGCTCAAGTACTCTCTTGAACGAAATTGTTGCTTCTGAAATCCATTCTAATGCTTCCAAAAGCTTAATTAAGTTGAAAAAATACACAACCCTAACAAGTACTACTGCACTCGAAATTAAAAACAACACATGAAATCCATTCATTTCGACAACTTAAATAGACACTCTATAAAAGCATGAAAGAAAGAACAACTCAACAAAATAGGACACATGCAAATGAGTGTTTGACATGATTTTTTTTTTGGGTAATTCGTTTGACATGAAATTGCCGACCAAAAAAGAGCTCAGCTTACGGAGCTTACACCTAACCCACAAATTTGCTTTTGTATTTTTGTAGAAAAGAATCATTAAAAAGCGAAGGAAAAAGAAAACTTCACCATGGGGACATTCAAGGTTGGTAAGTCTCCAATGTATTGCGGGTGCTGCGCATGGCTATGACGTGGAGATTATTTTATTCTAGCTTTACAAGAGTTTATTAGTGTCTTTTAAGGCACAGCCACGTGAGTTTATTACAGCACATGGGGTTTATTGGTCCCAAGGGATGCCTAGTGGGCTGAACCGCCCGCCAACATATCCGTGGTATGATACGGATGAATACGGATCTTAATAGTCTATTAATTTTGGCAAATTGGGTTTTGTTCGTTTTATTCGGTTCGAGCAGTTTTCTAATACATGAATCATCCAAACCGCAACTGAACTGGACCAACACTCATGAACGGTTGCGAATGGAGAAAATGACTAATCGCAGCGAACGGTTCAAAACCAAACCAAACCACTCAAAACCATCCGTTGGGCAGCTAGCCCTATTTCCTATACTCTTGGGCTTCACATCAATATTAGGTAGAAAAGAGGCATGACACATCACGTGACGGTGCCATAGTCTGAGATTTTTTCCCTAGCTTAATTTACACAATAAAAGGTGGTCCAAAATCCAAATTGATCTTCTCTCGGTTCATTTCTTTGAACTTAAGTATTGGCCCTATCCACATGGCCCCCGTGGGAATTAATCCGAAGTGTGAAAACAGATTAAACAATTGCAAGTGGATCCTTATTATATAACCATAAACCAATTAGTAGGTCCCCATTTAAAAAACCCACTCAATTAGGTCAAAGTCAAGAGACTCAAGACAAGTGAACTTTGCATTCGATAGGATCCAAACTTGACCCAAGGGCGGATTCAATGAATATGGTAGCGTTTATGAAAACTTTCCTCGGAAATGTCGAAGAAAGAGAAATAGACTGCTCATATCCATAAAATGTGAATCCGAGATATCCATTTCTCTTTTCTGGAATTTTTCGGGTAAGTTTTCCTTGACCCTACAACTCCTCTAGATACAAAGAGGGATCAGGCTGACACGCTCCTATTGGCTATTTTATACAAGCACCCTTATAAGATTTTAAAACCTTTTTCTCATCATTTGTTAGTTTCGGGTAAAAAATTCTTACTTTTCTGAATCGTCAAATAAGCCAAATGCGGTCCATATAGTCTACACTTGTGATTTCTTTCGTTGAAATGAATCGAAAATGAAAATATTTTGTTCACTAACTTTTTAAAAAGTTCATGAACAATATACTAGTAAGTTGAATAAAAATAGAAAAGAAAAGAGAGAATAGACATATAGACTCATCTCATCAGAAGCAGAGTTGTTAATAAAGAATAACTTGTTAATCAATTGTATTGAAGGCCACAGACAAGGGATTAGTGCCATGAAATTGTCTGGCAGATAAACAATATAAAAAATGTACAACAAAAACATCATGAAATTTAAATGAAAATTAGAACTGTCCCAGCTAGCTGCCTCAAAAAAATAAAAAATAAATAAAAATAAAAATCCCCCTACAAACATGATAAGCATGTCCACTACTTTTTCTTTAGGAACTGGATAAATAAACAAATTTCGAAAACATGATAAGCATGTCCACCTACTGATTAAACAAATTCTAGGATAAAAAGTTCATTTTGCCCCCTTAAAACGAAAATTTTTTGGGTACCGAATGGGTACCACGTGGCCATGCCGAGATTGATTCCCTCTCTCTCCTCTCACCCGGACACTCTCTTTCCTCTTTTTCTCTCTCCTCTTCGGGACCGTTGGTTTGCATTTTGAACGACTGAGATTGCCGAGCGGGTACCACGTGGGCAATACCCGCTCGGTACTGAAAAATTTCTCCCTTAAAACCATCCGTTGGGCAGCTAGCCCTATGTCCTGTCCTCTTGGGCTTCAAGTAGAAAAAGAGGCATGACACATCACGTGACAGTGCCCGGATTCTGGTATTTTTTCACTAGCTTTTCACAATAAAAGGTGGTCCAAATTGATCTTCTCTCAGTTAATTTCTTTGAACTTAAGCTTTGGCCCTATCACGGAATTAATCCAAAGTGTGAAAACAGATTAAACAATTGCAAGTGGATCCTTATTATATAACCATAAACCAATTAGTAGGTCCCCATTAAAAAAAAACCCACTTAATTAGGTCAAAATCAAGAGACTCAAGACGAGTGAACTTTTCATTCGATAGGATCCAAAATTGACCCAAGGGCGGATTCATTTTCTAAATGGTAGTGGGTTTATGAAAACTTTCGCCGAAAACGTCAAAGAAAGAGAAATGGACGCTTTCATAAAATAGGAATCTGAGGCGTCCATTTATCTCTCTTTGACGTTTTCGGGGAAAGTTTTCCTCGACCCTACAACTCCTCTGGATACAAAGAGGGATCATGCTGACATGTTTTTATAAAAGCACTAAGAAATCCTGTATAAGTTTAAATTTCCTCTCCCAGATGGGTACCTTCAACTATAAAAGAAAACAAAAATGGGGGGAAGAACATGTTTTAATTCCTAGGAATAGGAATATGATTACCGAGGATCTAATTCCTAGGAATTTGATACCTGGAGTAATTTTATTTCGGTGTTTGGATTAATTTAGTAATCTTACGTGGGAAACAATTATTTTGGAAAGTTATTAAAGTCCACGTTTCCTTTTCTTAATGAATGTGCCTGGAATCTGAGATTCATATGGGGTAAGGGAGGAATCAAATTCCTACTCAGTTTGGGAATGTGATTCCTGGTTGAATGTGTCATCAGGAATCACATTCCTATTCCTGACTGTTCCAAACGCTGGAATAAAAAATACATGGAATCACATTCATATTCTTGTTTGATCCAAACATTGAAATCATGAAAAGAAGACATCACATTCTCATTCCCTCTCGAGATTGCTGCCATCCAAACAGAGCATTAGATCAATCGCTTCTTGTTGCAAGGGTTGATCCATGACCTTCCCGTATACAAGTCCCGTATACAAGTGTACAAGGGTGATGCCTAACTAAGCAAGTAACTCAAATAGCACACTTTACATTCTTATTTTTTAATTTTAAATGAAAACACGATTTTGAGGTTTTTTTTTTTAAAACCTTTTTTCTCATCTTTTGTTAGTTTCGGGTAAAAAAATCTTACTTTTCTGAATTGTCAAATAAACCAAATCCGGTCCATATTGTCTATATTTTTTATTTCTTTCGTTGAAACGAATTGAAAATTAAAATATTTTGTTCAATAACTTTTTAAAAAGTTCATGAACAATATACTAGTAGTAAGTTGATCAATATAAAAACACGCAACAAAAACATCAAAAAAATTAAATGAAAATTAGAACTCTCCCAGCTTATAGCTGCCTCAAAAATAATAATAATCATGATAATAATAATTTCCCCTAAAAACATGATAAGCATGTCCACTACTTCTTTTTCTTGTGGAACTGGATAAACAAATTCTGAAAACATGATAAGCATGTCCACCTACTGAATAAACAAATTCTAGGGTAAAGTCCATTTTACCCCGTAGGCCTCGTTTGGATGGAGTACTAAGAAGAGGGATGAAGGAATCCGGCCGGATGAGGAGGTGATTGGACGTTTAGCCCATGGTTTGGGAGCAAAAAAGTCACCCCGACTAAATAGCCGCCGGCTAAATAATGTGGGAGAACCCGGACTAAATACAAGCAGGGGGAGGGGTGCTTGTATTTAGTCATGGGGGATGAAGGTGGGCAAATTACTTGTGTACCCCAGATCATCCAACAACTAGAGAAATGAAAATTTTCAGATCTAGAAATTTCTAAAAATACAAATAATCAGGGAAAAAAAATGTATCTGGGTGAGGGATTTACCAGACCATCACCTTCGCTTTTATCGGACCGTCGCTGTTCATTTCGTCGGATTGCCGCCGGTCGTCTGGTTCTCGGTGGGTTCAGAAAGAAGAAGAAAAAGAACAGACGACAGATATTGGGTTTTAAGGGTAAAAATTACACTTCACCACCCTATATTTAATTTGGTAATTCACTCAAGTCCTAAATTATGACCCCATATGATAAAACTAGTTTTCCATTTATTATCTTCTTTAAAAAAATATATACTTGAGAAAAAAATGTTAAAACAAAATTTTTTAAATTGTTTAACTGTTCTCCTTGTCACTTTTTTTGGATTTGGAAAAAATTGTTAAACAAAAAATATGCAATTAATTTATGAGTATTTTTATTACACGTTTAAAAATTACATGTTTTGAATATTTAATGATTTTAATTTATACAAAAATTATTAGGAGGACTTATTATAGCTAATTTTTGTTAAATATAACAAATTAATTATTTTTTAAATTATATAATTGATTTAATTAATAATCTGAGACGAGCATATGAAAGGGCAAATATGTCTTTTGACATGATTTTACATCATCCACTCTCCTTATCCCTCTTTTTTTATCCCTCATCCAAACCATGTACTATTTAATCCTCCATTCTTAACTGTCACATCAATGTGGGTCCACCCTTCTTATTTAATCACCCCTACTATTTTATCTCCCCTTACTATTTAATCTCTCTCAAACTAATACGTCATCCAAACGGGCCGTTATGGTTTGAGGCTTGTGCGGATTACCTCCCTAACCTTTCAACTTGACCACATTAACCCTGTGGTTTTCTGAACTAAAATGCACCGTCACAATATCCGTAATACTGTAGAGTGCAGTGCACGCTCCTATTTGCCGAGAATGGTTTTGCAGACAATTTCTTTTGAAGACAAAAACACCCTCTTTGATTTGTAATGGTAATTGATATTCACACCCCCCAAATTGTTATCCACACCCCCTTTTTGTCTTTTAGTGACATTTTTACACATAAAAACTTCACTAGAAGACAAAAAAGGGGTGTGGATAACAATTTGGGGGGTGTGAAAATCACTCCCCTTTATAATTTATCATTCCTTATTTTTCTCTCTCTAAAGCTTTACAAAATTGCAACCAGATTTCAATTTGGTGCGTGCATATCTTGATTACATAGTTACACAAAATCGTCCCCGACGGATTTCTTTCTGGGTCTTCTCAATCACAACGCCGGTGGCAGAAAATTCGAACTCACTGATTGTGGTTTTGCCATTGCCGTTTATTATCATTTTATTTATAATTTGTCAGAAATTTGAACTCGTCCCATTTTAAATGTCCACCTTTCTATTTTGGGATGTCCCAAAATAAGCGTCCACTTTCTATAAATAACCATCAAAATATACCAAACTTTCAATTCTACCCCTAAAAGATACTCATTGATTTGACAGTTTTTGATATTCATATCATTCTTAAATTGACAATATCTTTCAACATATAATATTTTTCATGATTTTGAAAATTTTGTATAATAGAATTAATTGAAATCTATCGAACAAGATCCATATGACATATTTTTCAAGATTCATATTGAATGATATAAACAATTTAAATACATTTAATTGGATCACAGTTTTTAAGGTTACTTTTGAAAATTTAGAGCAAAAAATTGAACTTCTTAAAAAACTCGATTTTCCGTAGAGGACATTTAAATTGGACGGAGGGAGTAATAAGTACTTGTACAGAGACATGAAAGAAGATAACATTATGCAACAAAATAAACGGAAAAAGAAACAAAAAAATAGAACAAATAATTGCAGTTTGGCCCTCATCTTGTGTTCGCGATCGTATATAGTTGGACATGGCTCATTAATCCCCTAAACTAAAGGGAACTAATTAAGGCTGGTTTTGGCCAAATAAAGGAGTTGAATTATTTTTTTTGTCTTTATTTAATTTTGTTGTCTTTTTTTTTTTGCGCTTAATGAAAACCCTGTGAGCTTTCGTTAGCAAAACTGATACCCATAAATGGGAAGATTAGTGGAGAACAAAAATGCTTGTAGACACGCATAAATGCAGATTGTGTATATAGGCTCTCAACGAATTGTGAGTCTTTGTATTCATGCGTCTGGAGACTAATTAGAGTGAGCCAAAGATTAGTCCAGTTGGTCAGTGTCTTTGTTCCCCATACAATTAGTTAGAATTAGATGTTTTGGGTCAGTCTATTTTTTGGGGTCAAACGTCTGCAAGAAAGTAATTTATTGTGAATCTTCCATTCTCGGTGCGGATGACATGTCTTTCACCAGATCAAAAAAGAGATCAGTTGAAGTGCGCGTAAACTGACCGAAACACTGCAAACCGTTGAACCAATAAGAAATTTGGGAGCGGGGGGAGTGAGTGAATTTCGGCCGTTAAAATTGTTTTGAACGGTCCGGATCTAAAAGAGTGAATAATGTAATTGTTCGCGCGAACAATTAAATTAAGATCCGGACCGCCCAAAACAAGAATGGACCGTTGAGATTCTCACTACATAGCATGTAATGAGTTGCTCACTATAGGCTCTCCGATTCCAAGAATTTGGAGTGGATAAGCTCGCGTTGCTACATTCCAGAATATTTTAGAAGGAGAGAGTGACCCATTAACTTTTGTGGGATGTGCTTGTGCGGTAGCACAATAATGTACTTTGAGATTTGCTAAAAGAACTTATCGTCCACTTAAAAGGAGTATCACACAAGATTTTAAGTGGTCCTGCACCACGGCCCACGGGTAGTAGTCATCAAAATCACAAGGGTTGTGTTTGGTTTGTAGTTTAATTTAATTTTGGTGATGTAAGTAGGTGTAATAAGTGGAGAGAGATAGAGAGAGAAATAAGGAAAATGATGATGACAACAAAACCAAAACTAAAACAAAACTCTAAACTGAACAGGGCCAAGATTTTTTTAGTGATTGTTTTGCGAGTAAATATTGAACTATCAAGTTTGATTCCGTAATTTAAGGCATCATTCTTTTTTTTTTTGATGAAGGAATCAGCCACTAGAATCCAAGTCAGCAGCTAAAAGCTTACAAAACTCATCGGGGAGGGGGTAGAGGGGAGGAGGAGGGAGCAACCCTTTCCTCGCCCTATAAGCTAGCCAATTAGCACAAGAGTTAGCTGACCTTCTACACCACGAAAAACTCACATTACATCCAAAAATAAATGAAAGAGAATCATCAATAATGGTTTGGACCTCCTTGCAGCTGTCACCTTCCTTGTGCAAACAAAGCTGGACAGCCCTCTTAGCATCCGATTCAATAATGTTAAGGCATCATTCTATATTTGTAACGCCCCGATTTTCGGAAGCATTAATTTTAAATCATTTAATAAAAGATTAATATAAATAGAAAGGATCTCATAAAATAAACAGCGGAAATAACATAATTGTCTTAGTTCGATTACAACAATAACATAGTACTTTGTTGGGAAATTAAATTAAAGTTTTCCAACACAAAAAAAGGGAGATTGGCTCTACAGGTTAAGGTTGAGATCTTGATCCCAATGCTCCTCTTGAGCCTGATCCACTGGAAAGCCTTCTGTTCCAAAATAAGCGTCGCCCTCGACACCTACACCTCCTGTTTGATCACAATCTGGCATAATACGTCCGAGTCGCGAAGCAACATCATGGTATTATACCAGGGTCACACGAAGTGTAACACCGTGAGCGATAAATCACTCAATAGCTACTCTAACCCCCAACCCTTACATAACATACAAGAACAACATATATGATTGAAAAATAGTACGTAAAAGAGTAAGCACATAACTGATTTCATTACTAGCCATTAACTTACATTTTCATCTAAGTTCTCAACCTAGAGAACTTTTCTCCCGGTTAACCACTAAGGACTATGACCAAACTGTGATTTACTCCCCCTTGCTTGCCCTTCACTCGGGGGCCCCGACGGAAGGTATAAGTTATGTACTTAATCCAGCCGTCAGCCGCCTCGCAAGGATGAATTTCCCAGGGACGAAACTGTACCACTGGGCTACGTATGGCAACTGCCAGGTCCTGTAGGTATATAGCCGAAACTGGTCTATAATACTTCCACCCTTATAACGCCTCAGAATTCAAATGAAGCAAATCACAGAGTGTCACATCCTAGGGTTTCGAAATCATGGCAGACTGCCAAACAATCCTCCGAAACAATCACTTGGCGGAACTGCCATTCAACAACAATCTCGGGGTAACTCCCCATCAATCAATTACAATTTATTTTTCCATTAATCTCATCGTCTATGTGATATCCGTGTACGATCACCCAACCCGGGAACCTAAGTGTCCATTCTAACATTCAACGATTTTATGATAAGTACGCACAACAGAAGAAGCAAAGCGATAAATAAATAAAGAACAAAATGATATGACAGTTGATAGCGTGCATGCAATTCACATAATTTATTCGAGATGAGTCCAAGTGACTTTTGGGTTTGTTGTGGCGCAACACATAGTTTGATTTTTGTAACTACAATACAAGGGGATTAAATTTATATTCGCAAGCCTTTTGATAATTTCATCAATATAAAAATAAAAATAAAAATAATAAATAAGATATTTGATCTCAAAATGTTTATAGCAGATAAATTCTAATAACAATAATAATAAAAATCCTTTTAAGGGTTGTCGAGAAATTTATAAAACTCTAGGATCTTAATATTTCTTGAACCTTTACGAAATTCCTAATAGGCCAAAAAAAAAAAAAAAGAATTTAACTCATACTTTTTCTTTCATTAACAGAAGGTCATAAATATGTACATATGACTAATCTTTTTATAAAAAAGAATACAATTACATTTACACTTATCAATCTAGTGTACAAATTATAAAATTAAAGTAAATTTGTTATCATCATAAACACTTGGCTTATTAAAAAAAAATGTTTAGAAAACTTAGCACAAACCTTGATCAAAACTGTTCATAAAAAAAATATTAGCATAGTTCTAAATCACCACTCCTATGTTAATATTCCTAGATTGCTAGTTACATAAGAGTAGTTAGTCCAGGCTTTGGGCTAGATATTAATGTAAAAATATATATATCTATACTAAACAGTAGAAGGCTAGTTCTAATCATGATTACAATAATGCACCAAATCAGAAAACCATTGGGGTCTCTACACAACAATAACATGTATGATAACGAGATTAACCGAAATAAACTTCCAAACTATACTGGATTAGCTTTCAGTTGTGAGGTCTCTGAACAAAGAGTATAATTTTAATTCCAAAGTTTAACACATAAATTATGTAAACCAAAGGGTTGAAATATGATAAAAGAAATACTTTCTCTCATCATTTTGTAAACCACGTGGTACAAGTATGGAGCCAACATAGTGTTGAACCACACTTTTTCGGAAAACAGAGTATAAACGGCAAGTCGGTTTTGATGCATGGGTGTGTTTCCCTTTCGTTTCTAACCCATAAAACAACTCATAAATATCATAATATACTTAGGGGAAGTGGGTAAAAATTAATCTACCTCTCCTCCGAAGTCTTAGCGTGAAAAAGAGATTTTTGGCGAAAAAATGTAAACGGAGAAGATGACCGGAGAGAAGGCCACGGGGTGGCGTTGAGGTGAATGGTTGGAGCTTAGTGGTGTATGATAATGTAGGAGAAGGTTTGAAATTCAAATTTGTAGGGTGGAGTGGTGTGTGTGTGAAACCCACTTGATTTTCTCACTCCTAAAACTCCATTAAAATGGTTGAAGCTTCTCTCTCTCTCTCTTCCTATCTCTTCTATATTTGCAGCAGAAAAATGTGTGGTGTGTATTTTCGGAGTGAAGGAGGGGAAGATAAAAGGGAAGTGGGTTTTGGTTCATAAACCCAAGGATAATAGGGTGCTTGAGGAGGGGTTTTGTTTGGAGGTTAAGGGAAGGCCTTGAGCACAACTTATTGGCTGATTTTGAAAGGTAAACAAAAGTGGTTAAACATGGATTGACAAGAGAAGTTGACATTTTGATGGAGAGAAATGATGTCTAGTTAGGCTACTTAGGAATTTGGTTAGGAAGTAATTTGACTAATTAGAACTAAATGAGATTGGAAACTAAATGGTTACCCATACATGTATATCTATATATATATACATACCTATAAATGTGAACAAAATGTAGTAGTAAATAAGGTCTACTTATGTTAAGTAAATAAAATTTAGAATTTAAATGACTTTATAAAATAAAAATAAAATAAAATAACGGACCGTTACAATAGTAAAAGGAAATCCTCCGTTTGGCTTTCGCTTCCATTTTCAGTTCCAATTTTGCCTCTCTTTTGGCCTTTTGTGTCCAAGGGGGGACTCACCACCATGAGATTCTCTTAATCCAATTGATTCACGTTTCTTTTTTTGTTTTTGGCACAGCTGGCCCAATACCAAGGGGGACTCACTGCCACAGTATCCAATTACAGACCAAGAGGAACTCATCGCCACAGTATTAGAATATTATCTTTTCACTTATTAACTTTGGATATGAAAGTGAATTATTATAAAATTCACATGAACAAAAATGAAAGCAAGTACAAATAATAGCAAAAAAGTATGAAAATCAACTAAATATTTTACCAGAAAAATATATTTGGTGTGCAAAAGATATATTTGATGTACACCAAAATGGTGCACCCATAGTTTGAAATCTAGAACCCAAAGTTTTTTTTTTTGTTCTGACACCTGTAGTTAATGACTCCAACCAATGAGACCAGTCATGAGGTTTGTTTTGGCTAAATAAGCCACGTAGATTATTTTTCTGTTGTTATTCAAAAAAAATTTCCCATTAGTTACTTTCATGTCAAATTTTTGTGAATTATTAGCTTGTCTCGACGAGAAGAACCAAAAAAGTAAAATTATCATCAGATTTTTTTTTTACTAAAGAGCAAAATAAGCAAAAAAAATTCATATTTTTTCTGGCTTTATTCAAAAAATTCTAAGTTTGGATCATAATTTTTTACTCTTTCATTTCCTTTGTCTGAGACGAATCAATGATCCAAAAAAAAGGTTGACAAGAAACTAAGAAGTACAATTATTATTTTTTGAATAAAGGCAAAAAAATAATCCAAATAGCCTTTTTAGCCAAAATATGGTTGTTTTGTCAAAAAAAAAAAAATCCTAAATTATTAGATCATTGGCTTAAACAGCCATTTCCCAATTGAATAAGCTCTCTGTTTTGGCTTATTGGGTTATTTTATAGAAGAATATTAGGATTATTGGATTAAACAGTCATTTCGTACATTGTCTTATCTTTAAGCCAAACTTTAGTTGGATTATTAGATTTCTATAATCCAAAAATCACGAATCAAAATTTTTTTTTCCTTTCCAAAGCACCCTCACATCTTTGTTTTTTCTTTTCCCCCCTCAACTGGGACCATTCACGGTTAGGTGTGTTTAGGTCAGTTTATATGCACCTCAACTAATTCTCTTTCCGGTCCACTCACTCAAAAGCTGACCATCTACACCGAGACTAGCAGATTCAGAAGAACTTACTTTTATAATTTTTACTACCTGAGTCAATTGTGTGAGAAGCAGAACTTCAGTTAAAAAATAAAAAAAAGAGTAGTAGAACCTCAGAAGCTACTACTATTGTCAACTACTTCTATTACATAAATGAAGCTTATTTCCATATCTTCTTCCCAAATCCTCAATCCCCCACCAAGATTCCATCCCAATTTCTCCAGCTGATTCAGTGGCTCTTCTCTTCTTTAATAAGCAAAATAAATCATGCAGAAAGGTAAATCTCTCTCTCCAGAGATCTCTCCTCCTCCCTCTTGGACATCAGATCTCCTATACAGAAAATGCTTCTGTAACTCTGTGTGATTGCATTTCTGTACATGTTTCTCCCTCCTAATGACAATAATTTCTCTATTCAAGCTACAGATGGCCATGGCAAGGCTATTACCGTTGCACACATCCTGGCCGCAACCTCCATTGGAATCATCTCCGCCGCCGCCGCTGCCGCAGCCGTCCATCACCGGCGACAAAAGGCTAAAAAAGAGATATCAAAAGATCAAGTTGTAGTGCCGGTATTACGCAGGAACGAGTCCTCTGGCCGTTTCGGAAAACTTGAAAGATTCTCTGATTATGTCGGTAAATTTCTTTCTCGATCCTCTGTTGATCCTCTGTTTCACTTTCTTTTTCCCCATCTCGTTGGTTTATTGAAATTTTCCCGGAAAAATGTGCCCGGAAAATGTGGTTTACGGACAAGATTCATTCATCTGACAATCTGTATACAGCTTTGACACTAAAATCACACTCAGAGCGCATTTTCCATCATATTTTACTACCACAACTGGAAAATTTTGGGGGGTTTATTTGGTTTAGGTTCGTTTCTTTGATCAAAATCTAATATTTGAGCCATATACAATCTCATGCGATTTGTAATTTCATGGCTACTGGTGATTTTTTGTGAAATTTTATATCCGATGCATATTTTATTTGGATCATACCAAATTTACTTGAAAGTCATGGAGTACTGGAGTAATATATTTGAGCGATATACAATCTATACTTACGCCCTGTTTGTTCGAACGCAATAGAAAGGGATATAGGGAGGAGAGGCCACGTATAGAAATCCGGGCGTCTCATCTCTGGCGTTTGTTTTGTTTTGTTTTGTCTGGGTCTGGGGTCTTGAGGGCTTTTACTACTTGTAGTTGTAGTGAGGTCATCAGGCCGTCCATCTCGGCGATGAACGCTCTCAGATTTTAATCTGTGTAGTGAGGCCATCCGGCTGTTCATCTCGGCAATGCGCTCGGATTTTAATTCAAACAATGAACAGTTCGGATTATTTGGAGTTGAGATTAAATCCGAGCCGTCGGTATTGAGATGGACGGCCGAATTGGCCTCATAATAACTCTGCTGTCAGTTACTTACATCACTGCAGGTCCGCAAATCCAAAATTTAGACACATCCCTTCTTAACCCTTCTGGCCCCACTTCCCATCTGCGCTTCCCAGAGGGGAGAGAGAGAGAGGCGTTGCTCGGAAAAAGGGGAGAGAGAGAGGCGTTGCTCGGAAAAAGGGGAGAGAGAGATGGGTTGTGTTTGGTTTGAGTTTTGGTTTTTGGTAATGATTGAAGGGAAAAATAGAAATAATAATTAAAAATAAGGGTTAATGATTAGGGAGAAATAGAGAGAAAATTAAAAATAATATTTGAAAATAGGGGTAATGATTAGATAATAATTGAGAAAATCAGGTCTTGAAACCCAAAACGGACAAGGCCCGATGATCCAACCAATACATTGTTTTGTTTTTATTTAGTTATTTGGTTTAGTTAAGAAAAAATTAACCCTTAATATGCGAGTGATGGCTAATTCATGCGGTAGAGCTCTTAAATACTCCACACTGGCTGCACCTCGGGATCGAATCTCATTCCTCCCTCTCCCATGTAATAGATTAGGAATAAGAATGACGAATGGAAAAAAAAAAAAAAAAAAACCCTTTATATCCCCTTCTACAACCACAAAATAAATTAATTACTAACTTTTAATTTCATTTTTCAAAAATAATATCCCTCTAATCATATCCATGATGATCACCGCTTTATTATATCGCCTTTCCCCCTCATATACATATTACGATAACAAACAGGCCTCATATACATATTCCTGTTTGTATACATGGTTAAACAAGCATGCCCTTAGGACTGTGGCAAGCAAGGCTTGCGAGTTAGTTCCAGTCCCACGCTGGGGAAACTCCTATTCCGGCCTCCCCCATACTTTTGCCACTGTTGATGATTTGACTATATGTAAGCTATTTTTTCTATTTGCTAATGCAAAGAAATGACTAAAGTAAAAATTTAATTCTAACGTAGATATACAATGATACATATATTTTTGTTTTATAATTGGTTTGAATTGACTTATTATATTTCGAAATAATGTACGATAACCTCATTTCTAATACTATCAGCTCTCGGGGAAAAAAAAAAAAAAAGCTTGAGAATTCTATGCATTTTAAGCAATTTTTACTATTTCTGATTTTTTTTTGCAGAGTTAACATTGCATAATGTAGCTCCAAACTATTAAAAATCCTTGTGAGAAATTAAAGTGAAATCTCTTCCCTTAATCCCTCCGCCCATGATTAGCTTGATCTCTCTCCGCATCTCGACCCCCCGTGGAGCTCGACTCTTGCTCTTGAATTGGCTTGTATGCTTGTACCATCTCTGTATTAGTTGCAGTGGTTTCTAAAACCAGGCTCGGTTCTCTCTTACACCGTAAATTTTTATTTTTTTTTTGTTTACATTTCCTTCGTCACTGAAATAAAATCCTGGAACCGCCTCTGATTTTAAATACCCAGCTGAAATTTTGATTTGGTGTTTTCTGTGTTTTTCTTACTTCTTGTTTTACAGCAAGGCAGATAGGATTTGAAGATGCAAATGAATGTCCCCATCTATGCAAGTTGGCCATTGAGTACTTGAAAAAGTCCAAAAGTTGTGAGGTTAGCCTCTATGAGTATTTTGCAAATGAACCAAATGCTGATGAGCTTTATGTGAAATTGGTGGAGGAGTTTGATAGATGCATCGTTGGCTATTTTGCATTCCATTGGAGCCAAGCTTCTCTCATGATCAGCCAGGTATATACTTTTCCAAAGGAAACTGCCAGAGTAAATTTAAGTCACTGATTTCACTTTCTGGGTACGTAGCACTATTGAGCCCAAGTTTGAATAAGTAAGTTAGTTGGCTTATTTTTTTTGTCTATATTAAAAAAATATATATGCACTTGTTAATTTAATTTGCATTAAAATATTGTGGAATGGTTTGTTTCGACGAGAAGGATCAGAAAAGTACAAACTATTTTTTTTTTAAAAATAAAGTGACATATTTTTGTCTTTAAGCCAAACCTAAACAAACAGATTTTTTTATAGTGAAAAATGACTTTTTAAAAATAAATCCTTCCCAAAATTTACTTTTGTTGGCCAAGCATGTTTTCTGAAAAGAAAAAAAAAAAACTAAAAGAATGGAAGATAGAAAACATTAAATGTTACCAAACATGACCTTATATATAATTTCATGTCATTGCCTTCCTTTCTGTTGTTGTGTCGAGGCAGAACCAAGATTCGAACTTGAGGACGAAGGGTAAATTTTTGTGTAGTGGAGTATAATTTTTGAATTGCGTGTGGTTCTTGTTCTTTGGATTTTTTATGAATTATTTTTTTCAAAAATTAAAAAATGAACTTCTAGAAAATTTTAAGATCAAGGCGTCCAGAATTATGTGAGCTCAATGTTTCATTTTATATTCCTAAACTTGTAGATATAATGAAAAACCAAACTAGTGTACAAAATTTCAATTATTTTATGAAGTGAATAAAATCAAAAAATATAAAAATAGGATGCGGCCCAGGCCCGGGCCGGCCCAGTTAGGCCCGTCCCTGGTTGTTGATGATTTTTTCTTTTATTTATTTATTTATTATATGTCGATGATTCATTCTTTTTCTTTTTATACTATTGGACGAATTGCAGGTCTTGAGTGCTGATTCTGAAAAGAAAAAGCTAAAGGACTTGGTGATGGCTGCTACAAGGTAATCAGCCTGAGTTTTCATTAATTTTTTTTTTTTTTTGTCTTCACCTTACCCAAACGGTGGCAGACGCAAGATTAAGAATTTTACCTGGTTTACGGGGACTATTCTTCAGTACTTTTACAAAAAAATTTAAAAGAGTATCATAAATAGGAAGAAAATTTGGAGGAGTGCAGATGCCAAATACCCTCTTCTTGCAAAAGATAACTCGTTTCTATTAAAAATATCATTTAGTCCATTTAGTTAAGAGAAACGACTTGGCCTCGATTATAGAAGAATAAGTGCAAAATACCAAAAAAAAAAAAATCCGAAAATACCGTTTAGTTAATAGCGGAAACTCAACCAAGTCCAAATTCTACGATGGTAGAAGAACAAGTGCAAAATACTGGAAAAAAAAAAATCAAAAATACCGTTTAGTTGATAGCGGAAACTCAACCTAGTCCAAATTCTACGATGGTAGAAGAACAAGTGCAAAATACTGGAAAAAAAAACCAAAAATACCGTTTAGTTGATAGCGGAAACTCAACCTAGTCCAAATCCTATTTTGCCACTTGGCTTTGTTATTATCCATGAAACCATGCTTATAATAGAACTAGAAAAGTACACATTATAACAAAAAGGAGTCAGCATCATTAGAAAAATACCAACTCTAGTGTTTTTAATTAAGACTTGGTTACCTTTTGTGGTGGAGGTAGCTTGGTATATTATAATCAGGACGGTCTACCTCGAAATTATATATTTGTTAAATGTGAACATTTTCGTCACTGATCACATGTTTGTCACTGATCACTCCCCTATCTGTATGACTTTTGGCAAATTTGGAATGTATTATTGTCTTAGGGACATTAAAAAATTCCTGATTCAATTGTTTTCAATTAAGATCAATTTGATACGTACACGCGTGTACATATTTGCGATAGCTGTGGATATAGATTTCATATTGTTAGCTTCAGAGTCTAGATTTTCAATTTTTGTAGAAGTTGATAAATATGTTTTACCAAAGACATGAAATTATGATTAAACTGCAATAAAATCCGGTACTGTTTACTGCAATAAAAAGGCTGAAAAATTGGCTTTTGTAAAATTTAAAATGTAAAATCTTATCCGAAACACCAGAAAGTACTCAAACCCAGCTTTGGGATGGTCAGAATTTCATTTGTTTTTTGACTTTTCATTCGTTTTTTATTCTTGGTAAACATTCCAAACTGATTCTTAAAGGCAAGAATCTCAAAATATCACGAAAAAATTTCTTGTAAAAACACACACACACTTAGGGGTAAGCAGAAAACCCGTCAAAACGTGAATCCAGTCCAAACCGATTGGTTTGGTTTGGTGTTTTAGTAGCGTGGTTTGGTCCTGGTTTAAAAAAATTAGAATCCGTAATCAATGGTTTAGTTTGTGGACTTATGTTCATGGTTCCGGTTCCAATCTGATCTGAACCATGTATATATATAAACCATAGTCAACTAACTTCCTAATTTAATTTATTCATTATTTCTTCTCTGACAATATTTTATTTTGCCTAAGATTCACAACTTATTCCCCTAATTTCAAAACACCAATAGTGGTTTAGTCATAGCAAATAAATTCGGTGATGAAATTCTCCATTCCAATTTTGATTCCACAGCACGTTGCTATTTTTTCAAATTTCTATACATGATTCGGTCATAACCTATTCCTATTCCTTGATTTCCTTCATTACCATGATTAGTTACACTAAAATCCTATATATGAGGACCAATTCGTTTTCTATATAAACCTAAATTTTAAGTACTCTAAATAGTTTACGGAAATAATATCTCAATTTCAAGCAAACCGTGGTTCGACAACAAATCCGAACCGTGTTTTAATAGTTTGGTTCTATGCCTTTTGTGGGTCGGTTTGGTTCTCCAAATTCATAATCCGTAGGTAATGGTTTGGTTCTTGGTTTACAACAAAACCTAACCAATCCGGTCCATGCTCACCCCTACACACACTTAACGTAACGGCCCCACCAAAATTATGAGAAATATTTTGAGAAATATTTTTGAGATAGTATTTGGATGGATTTTTGGAAAAAGTAATAATTAGAGAGAAATATAATAATTGGAGAGAGATAGAGAGAGAATTGAGAATAATGATTGCAGAGAGGGGTATGAGTAGAGAGAAATGTGTTAATGATTAGAGAGATGAGAGATGGGAAAAAAATCTTTTTGAATTTTTTTTTGGAAATGTGAAGTGAACACAGTGTTGTTTGTGCTTTATATTGTGGCTAGGGGCAAAAAATAAGTTTTTATTTCGTAGAACCAGAGGTTGCTACTGTGCAGCTGCTGCACGCAATCCAGGTCATCCGTTGCTTGGATGAACAACCTAGATTTCAAACAAAAGAGAAGAATTGTTCGCGCGAACAATTTGATTTCAATCCGAACCGTTAAAAACACTTGTGAACGGCTGTGATTGTGCGCAGCTGCTGTTGTGCAGAGATTACACAGCAGCAACCCGCGTCCTATTTCGTAAGCTTTTATTGTGGCTAGGGATCAATTTTTTTTGTTTGGATTTGAGCCAAAAATATACTCAGCATTCGCGGATGCAAGCTATATTTCTTAAGCCCCCGAATATAATCACATTAATGAAGAAAAATTTGCAACAAAAATGTTCTATTTGCAAAACGAGAACTTAAAAAAATGCACATTTATGAAGAAAAACTTGTACTTTTTTTTTATAAATAAAAATAACTCATTGATATCTAGTAACTAGCAACAAAAAAGTTGAATTTTTTTTTTAAAAACAAATAGTTTCAAACTCTCGTTTTGCGGACCGAAAATCATTTTAGGACGGAGGTAGTACGTTAGCGGATCCGCTGTCCCAATCTCCGTGTCCCAACTCCTTGTCCCGTCCATCTGAGCAATCAACGGCTCAGATTCTCAAATGAATATGGATGACTCAGATTTGTTTGGGGTGAGATGGAATCCGAGCCGTTGATTGCTCGGACGGATGGGACAGGGAGTTGGGACACGAAAATTGGGACAGCGGATCCGCTCTCGTACTTAACTCCTCAACTATACTCAAAATATCAGCAAATGATTATTCATGATTCACCTATCAAATATCAATCAATGGGTTTTTTTCCTTCTCAATTTTTCTTTGATCAATTTTTTTTTTCCCCCTTCTGAATTTACTTAGGAAACAAAGGTTTGAGAGGGTGACCAAGGACCTGAAAGTGACACAGGTGTTTTCTACACTGGTGGAGGAGTTTAAAGCAATCGGAGGCGTCGGATCAAATGGTGATTCTAAACGTACGGACGTGATGGTGCCGGTGGCCCATAGTGAGAGGAGCCCAGTGTTGCTGTTGATGGGGGGTGGAATGGGAGCTGGCAAGAGCACTGTCCTCAAAGATATTCTCAAAGGGTATAAAAACCTTTTAATTCCGAAACATTGTGGGAAAAAAAAACCCTTAACGGTTAACTTTTTTTTTTAACAACTTTTTTTTTCTTTTTTTTTCCACGCACCTCAAAAAAAAAAAAAAACCTTGATTGTTAGTACCTTTTTTGGACAATTTTTTTGCATTTGATATTGTCGATCGAGGACCATTTTCCACGCACCTCAACTAGATCTAAAAAGTATAAAATTATTAGTCAAACTTAAAGTTTTGTGAATAAAACGAAAAATAAACAAAATGGACAAAGAACCTCACCTAGATCCGGGGACTTGAAGTTAACAACTGGACGAACCCTCTAGTGGCCCCAAGGTTTTTGGAATGTTCAACCGCCGTGGGATTTGAACATGCGACCACTACATCAAGGACAAACATTTATTACTTTTTCATGCCCACTTGGTTAAACCCCTTGGGGTTAATTAAACACCGATTTGTTGGTCAAGAAATCTTTAATTACTAGTACAATATTTTTTGGCTCCCGATCAAAGAAAAAAATTATGGCTATGAGAAAATTTATTCTAGAGTCCATTTCATTCAAAACAAGTAATTAATCTGTTGGATTTTCCTGCAAAAAAAAAAAAAAAAAAGATCCTTTAGATTATGATATTTTCATGATTAACCTTGTAAATTGAAGCTTTTTAAATAGAGGTGTGGCATTTTGGATTTTCCCCTTGGGCTTTTTTATTTATATTTTCGATCCCTTTGTGTAAAATTTGTGTAAAAGTTATGGGGACACTATACAGAGAGAATGGAGGGTAAGGTA
>CM029270.1:33199310-33263461 GCA_016920895.1 Vaccinium myrtillus
TTGCTAACTCTTGCCCTTTGGGTTTGTTTGGCGCTCTTTCTAGTTGGGTTTTCTCTCCTCTAGTTGTGTTGTAGACTCATCCATTCCCTTTTAATCCGAACCGTCCAATGTGTTGAAAAGATGTTTTCAAGGGTCCACGCATGAAATCTTTAAAAACAAATACCGAATGGCTTGATCCAAGCGATTTTCGCAAAACTGTATGCACATTGGACGGTTCGGATTGTCAAAAAATGCTCGGATCACGGAGGTGCGGAAGTCCGGAGTCCGGTTAGAAGCGCTCCTTATATATATGGGAACACTTCTAGTCGGACTTCGGACCTCCGTGATCGAGCATTTTTTGACGATCGATCCGTCAATGTGTTAGAAGGTGTTTTCAAGGGTCCACTCGAAATCTTCAAAAAAATACCGGGAAGGGCTTGATCAAGCAGTTTTACGCAAAATTTTTATATTCTGATTTTGCAAAAGCGCTTGGATCAAGCCCTTCCCGGTATTTTTTTTGAAGATTTCCCGCGTGGACCCTTGAAAACACCTTCACATTTACACATTGACGGCTCGGATTTTCCAAAAATAATTTGCAACACAAAAAAACCATTTTTTTCTTATTTTCGGAGGTGTGGACTAGAAGATTGGGCTAGGACCCCCTTCTAATAAGGGACCCTTATTTAACTTTCCATGCGGACCTAGGGGCATTTTCGACTTTCGGACCAAATTTGACGATCCGATCCGCTCAATGTTTTTAAAATGTGTTTTCAAGGGCCTCACGAAGAATCTCCGAAAAAAAAATACCGGAAGGATTGATCAGCGATTTCCGAAAAACTATACATATACGGTTTTATCGAAACTTCCGATCAAGCCCTTCCGGATATTTTTTTTTGGAGATTCTTCGCGTAGGCCCTTGAAAACACATTTTAAAAACATTGAGCGGATCGGATCGTCGAAATTTGGTCCGGAAAGTCGAAAAATGGCAGGTCCGCATGGTATTTTTAAAAAAGGGTCCCTTATTGGAAGTTTATTGGATTGGGCTATATATATATTCGGAGAACTGCATGTGGAACCTTGATATTTTATTCGGAGAACTGCAAGAGTAATTAGAATTATGTTGGAGTTTTAAACACTTTAAATAAGTAAATAAATGCAAAATCTTTACAAAGAAAATTAAAGAACAATTTCCAATAGAATGGTTTTGTTCAAATCATAAATAAATAAATAAATAAACAAACCGAAGTTACAGTGTACTAATATGAAAAGACATGTGGAGAGGATATTTTTTGACTGAAACTTGTTTTTCATAATTTTTGTTTAGCCTTTTGTGGTAATTCTTGAGATTTAGCATTCATCTCATTGAGAGGAATCGGAAAAGTATGAAATTTAGTGAACCTTTTTTCTCCGCTTTTGATCACGTTTTACTTTTTATTTTTATTTTTTATCTTTCAGAGTTCTCTCGTCGAGATGGATGAGTAATACAAAAAATTGTTTTTTATCTTTCAGAGTTCTCTCGTCGAGACGGATGAGTAATACAAAAAATTGTTCCGGATATGAATAATGAAATTGTCCATCTCTTTAATAGCTTAAGAATTTAGATGAGTTAGGGGTTAAAAATCAAGTAAAAGTAAATCGTGAATTCAACAAAAATTGAAAACAGACAAAGAAAATACCAAAACGAAAAAACCAAATATATATATTAGCATGAAATCAAGCGGCACATTCCGCAAATTTTAATTATTCATTTGTTCTCCTAGGTAGATAAATCTTAAGTTCAAATTAAAATGACATCCAATGGGATGCAATTATAATAAAGCTCATAGTTTTAATATATCCATTATATTTTAGGGAAATGCTACAATACATATCTTTATTTGGGTGTGTATCATATGCAACCTTGAAAATGTTACGAATTGACTAACTCTAATGAATAAAAAGTTATGAATTTTTGTTTTTTAATAAAAGTTACGGAACACATCAAAATGTTATGAATCATAAAGAAAATGAATCATATTGCTGAAAAGTTACGAGATATATACTAAAAAATGTTACGATTGCCATGAGGTGACATAATCTGGACAATACATAGGTTCATATCGTACATACTTTAATGAGTGTATTGTATTCATTCCTTGTGATTTTAACTATGAAGCACGGATACGGATACGCGATACGGATACGATACAGATACGCGGATGCGTGATTTTTCCAAAAAGTAGGATACGATACGTTTGGGGATACGTTGAATATAAAAGTAAATAAAAAATATTTTATATATATAATGTTTAATTCCTAAAAAATGAAATATACGTTATATAAAAGTAAATAAAAATAAACTATAGATATATAGATATTATAGTTTGACCATGCTTCATTAGATATAGAAAATAAAATATACAAAAGCTGAGATTTTAAATTGATATATAATAACAAATAATAGTGCATATAAATGATAGGATCTTAAATTGGGGGGCTTCCAGTTTAATTTAGCTTATTAGAGGAACAAAACAACACAACACCAAATCTAATTGCAATTTTACCCCATATATTTGAAGTAATAACATATTTACCCCCACGCGTATCCTAAACGTATCCGAGTGTATCCTAAACGTATCCGAGCGTATCCAAAACGTATCCAAATACAAAAAAATAAATTTAAATTTTGGATACTTCAAAAAACGTATCGGATACGTATCCGGGGAGCGTATCCGTATCCGATGCGCGTCACGATACGTGATACGGAGGCCAAAATAGAGTATCCGTGCTTTATAGGATTTTAACGTGTCGTGGCCAATCCATGCCATCTTCCTGTTTTTTTTTGTGATGTGGACAGTTTGCGGAAATACTCTGCAGGCAGAGGTCATATTTTAATTACTAGCACTATTCAGGAGTATTATAGCAATGGACAATTATCATTTTAACGGAACAATTTTTTTTAGAAAGAACAATAACATTAACGGAACAATAATTTTTTAACTCTTTTTTTTAATATAAAAAAATGGTTTTTATTTTTTAAAAACCAGTTTTATCAGGGTGGAGGATATATACTAAGGGTACTGCGATCATTTCATGTAAATAGTTAACACTGTTAGCCTTAAAGTAACGACAGAGGGGAATCTTACAATTAATTTGAAAAGTAAAGAAAGGCAGTGGAAATTCAGAAAGTATAAGAGAGGTCTCTGTATTTGTTAGAAACCTCAGGGGAGGTAAGTGAAATTTACCCTTCTTTTTTTCCTTCAATTTGTTAGGTCACCAGTTGCTCAGGTCAACAAGTAATTGATTCATAACGCACATAACTTGGACGCATATGGTACACATTAAAAAAGGGGTGTGGATTTATACACACACACAAAATCCATGCGTCTACGGAGCTTCATATTTTATTCGGATAACTGCAAGAGTAATTAGAATTACGTAGGAGTTTTAAACACTTAAATAAGTAAATAAATGCAAAACCTTTACAAAGCAAATTAAAGAACATTTTCCGAATAGAATGGGTTTTGTTCAAATCAAAATAAAAATAATCCCGATGTTACAGTGTACTAATATGAAAAGGCATGTGGAGAGAATATTTTTTTGACTGAAACTTGTTTTTCATAATTTTTGTTTAGCTTTTTGTTCGTAATTCTTGAGATTTATCATTTGCCTCATTGAGAGGAATCAGAAAAGTATGAAATTTAGAGAACCGTTTTTTTTTTTTTGCTTTTGATCACATTTTATTTTTTTTACTCCCTCTGTCATTTTTTAAGTGTTTAACTTTCCATTTTGGGCTGTCCCTAAATAAGTGTGTAGTTTGAAAAGTTAATGTGTAAAAGCTTGTACAATTATCATTTTCCCATTTTGAAAAGTTAGTGCGTAAAGAGTTAATGGGTAAAAGTGGAGGATAATTTTGAAAAGTAGAGGTCAAAATTGATGTGAAAAATGTAAAGGAGAGGAAAAAGTTGACGTGAAAGGTGTAATGATGATGTTTCTTTAATAAGTTGGATTTACGAAGTAACACATTTAAAAAGGGACGGAAGGAATATCTTTCAGAGTTTTCTTGTCGAGACGGATGAGTAATACAAAAATTTGTTCTGCTTATAAATAATGTAGCTGTCTATTTTTTTAACAGCTTAGGCATTTAGATTAGTTAGTGGTTAAAAATCAAATAAAAATAAATCGTAAATGCAACAAAAATTGAAAAAGACAAACCAAATACCAAAACTAAAAAACCAAATATATTAGCATGAAATCATCCTGAGTACAGTATTACTTCAGCGGCCAGTGCATTCCGCAAATTTTAATTATCCATTTCTTCTTATGGGTAGATAAATCTAAAGTTAGATTATATTAAAATGACATCCAATGGGATGCAATTACAATGAAGCTCATAATTTTAATATATCCATTATAATTTTAGGGAAATGCTACAATACATATCTCTATTAGGGTGTGTATCATATGCACCCCTGGAAATGTTACGAATCGATTACCTCTAATGAATAAAAAGTTACGATTTTTTTTTTATAAAAGTTATGAAACACATCAAAATGTTTTGAATCATAAAGAAAATATTATGAATCATATTGCTGAAAAATTACGAGATACTAAAAAATGTTACAATTGCCATGAGGTGGCATAATATGAACAATACAATATGCTTTAATTTTAATATATCCATTAATGAATGTATTGTAGTCATTCCTTATGATTTTAACGTGTCGTGGCCAACCCATGCTATCTTCCTGTTTTTCTGTGATGTGGTCAGTAAAGGCGGAGGTCATATTTTAATTTCTAGCACTATTCAGGAGTATTATAGCATTGGCCACCGATTTATCACTCTCTAATAGCTTCTTAACTGCTTCAACATTCCCGCAGCGAGCAGCAAAGTGAAGAGCTGTCCATCCGTATGTGTCTGGTTTCTTGATTAGATCTTCATTCCATTCTAGCAGTGCATTTAACATTCCAGCTGAAAAAGAAGATCAGAGAAATAGCAGCTGATTAAAGGGGAATATATATTAAAAAATTCTACTTTTGTACAATTTTGGTTTGTAATCATATTTATACACACGCTAATCTATTGTGGAGAAACCCAACCGCCAACAAAGGCTTAGGCCATCTCTAGTGCACTACCTAAAAAATGCTCCCTAAAGTGTACACCTAATCTACTTTTGTACAATTTTGGTTTGTAATCATATTTATACACACGCTAATCTATTGTGGAGAAACCCAACCGCCAACAAAGGCTTAGGCCATCTCTAGTGCACTACCTAAAAAATGCTCCCTAAAGTGTACACCTAAGCACATGTGGGACCCAATTTTGTTTGCTAAGAACTTAGTTAGCTAGCTAAGAAGAAATTCACTTTAATGAGGCTCCCTAAAATACTCCCTAAAGTGTATGTGAGACCCATTTAAGTGGGCCTCATAACCAAAAAAACAATGACAAATTCAATGTTATAAATTCAAACAACTTTTTCTCTCCTCTTTCTCTCTATCTCTCTCCTCTTTCTCTCTCCTTAAGTCTCTCCCCAAATTTAGGTAGTCACTTAGGGCACTTTAGGTAGTGAGGGGTGCCACCTAGGATTTTAGGGAGCCAAGTTTTGTGCACTAGAGACCATTTTTTGAGGTTTTTCTTAGCTAACTAGTTAGGGCACTTTAGGTAGTGATTTTAGGTAGTGAACTAGAGATGCCCTTAAGAGAACAACGACATAGAACTCTTGATTTTTCGTAAAATATGCTTTATGTTAGCAATTAGCATGCCCTCTTCCCTTTCCAATCTGTTATAACATGCATGGAACTGCATTTTTTTACATGAAATTTTGATATATTTACAAGTGATGTAATTAAACATCTTACATCTAGCTACTGCAAATAAAAGAAAAGGGATTTCGAGCCTTCTCGTATTTGTAACTTAAAAATTACAGAATAAAGCTGGTCGTGACAAACCTGTGAAGTGGTGAAGTGTTGCCGCGTGCAATGCTGT
This sequence comes from Vaccinium myrtillus, assembly GCA_016920895.1. Taxonomy (NCBI): domain Eukaryota; kingdom Viridiplantae; phylum Streptophyta; class Magnoliopsida; order Ericales; family Ericaceae; genus Vaccinium; species Vaccinium myrtillus. The sequence goes on from CM029270.1 coordinate 33,205,255, forward strand.
TCTACCACCCGGGGCCGCCATAAGTTGGGGATGCGCAAGTTTTCAAGAGCATAAACACTACGTCCACACTACCTCGCTCAGCAGCCAGGTAAAGTGGAGTTTCCTTAGCATTGTTGGCAGGATGTTGAAACTCTGGATCTTTTCTAGTTAACAATTTGACCACTTCCAAGTACTTGTCTTTTTTCAAGTGGCAATTCCGCGCTGCCATGTGCAAGGCTGTGTCTTTGTCCACATTCGTAGCCCTCAACATCTTCATAGCCTCCCCACCTAAGCCACTTGCAACTGCTTGCTCCATATTTTCCGCACACTCTATCAATGCTTTGACTATGTTGGTGTACCCTTCCCTGGCCGCCATATGAAGTGGAGTTTCGCCTCTGAAATTCACTCGACGTAACAATGAGGGGCACACTTCTAAGATCTCGAGCACGCATTGGAATTGGCCAAATTGAGCTGCCACGTGGAGAGCAGTGTTCCTATTGGCTGTGGTTTGGATTTCGAGTTGGTCAATGTGTTGCCTTAGGACATCAACTTGGCCTAGGCTAGCTGCATTGTATAGGCTATTGTCCATGGTAACTACAGTATAATACTTGCGTTAAATTGGTTTCTTTCTCTTTGCAATCCCCAATACCTATATTTATAGTATCAACCACCCTATGTAACTATGTAAGCGCTGGCCTCAAAGTATCAAACTTACACAAACTTTTTCCTTCATCATTACTCTATTATTATATTCCTCCATCTTTATTTTACTCTCTTTTTAACAGTCCACTTCCAATTAGGTATACTTGATGGCCTCCCATCAGGGACTCCAATTTCCAGATCAAATTCTCATGATCCGAACCGTTCAATGTGTTTAAAACGTATTTTTAACCGTCCACGCGAGGAATCATTTGAAAAAAATACCAGGAACGGCTTGATTTGATCAGTTTTTTGATAAAAACTATATTGTTGGAACATGTGTGAATATTAAGTCCCACATTGGGAAAATAGAAAAAGGGTTGGACCTTAATATACAATTGGATGACTTACCACTTACAAGGCTTGACCTTTTAAGTGGATATGAGTCATTTAATGTATATTGGGCCCAACGAATGTGTTGAACTCCATGGATACTCCCCAGAAGTTTGGACCTTGTGCACGCCGGCACAGCAGAAGCGATGGTGGGATCGACGCATCTTACATATATATATATATATATATATATATATATATACAGTCAGCTTCTAATGAGGACTCCCTCATTGGAAGTTCCATGCGGACCAAGGGTTTTTTCCACTTTTCGGACCAAATTTTGACGATCCGAACCGCTCAATGTTTTTAAAATGCATTTTCCAAGGTCCACGCGGAAAATCTTCCAAAAAAAATACCCGGAAGGGCTTGATCCACACAGTTTTTGTTAAAAACGCTATATAGCGTTTTTAACAAAAACTTGTGGATCAAGCCCTTCCGGTATTTTTTTTGGAAGATTTTCCGCGTGGACCTTGGAAAACACATTTTAAACACATCTAACGGTTCGGATCATGAAAATTTGGTCTAGATGGTGAAGTCCTCATGGAAGTCCTCATGGTGAGGTCCTCATTAGAAGCTCACCGTATATATATATATATATATACCCCACGGATCTAGTCAGGGATCCCTGACTGGAAGAAAATGGGGTTTTTTTTTGTGTTGCAAATTGTTTTGGGAAAATCCGAGCCGTCCAATGTGTCAGAAGGTGTTTTCAAGGGTCCACGCGGGAAATCTTCAAAAAAAAATACCGGGAAGGGCTTGATCCAAGCAGTTTTTCGCAAAACTGTGAACACATTGGACGGCTCGGATCGTCAAAAAAATGTTCGGATCATGGAGGTCCGGAAGTCCGGATCCCAGACTAGATCCGCCTTCTATATATATATACACACACACATACATTTTTATCGAAAACTGATCGGAAAAGTCCTTCCCGGTATTTTTTTTCACTGATTTCTCGCGGGGACCCTTAAAAACACCTTTTAAACACATTGCACGGTTCGGATCATGAAAATTTGTTCAAGAAATTAGAGAATTGTAGGAGTTCCTGATGGGAATCTCATTAGGTATACCAGATTGGAAGTTTACTGCTCTTTTTAACTTTTCTTTATTATGTCCTTTGTTGCTTTTTTGTAATTCTTTGCTTGAAAAACTTTCAAAGGGATAGTTGTTTAATCAGTTTACATGCAAAGTTTTGAAATGTATTGGTAAACATTAATTCGTAGTTCAATCATAGATCATTCTCGGTATGTACCCAAATATGGTTCTTACCACACACTTAGATAGGAATACAACACACGCTTGAATTCGTAGGTTATTCATCCTTCAGACCTGAAATGTACACTTTCTTTGTGCTTTTCTCTCCTTGTTTATTCAATTGGCGGTAGCAAAATTGTTAGACTGTCGCACACTGATTTTGTCTCCTTAACATGTGAAGACGTTGCCAATTGTTATGCAAAATGAATAGTGGATATTTTCAATAGTTTACAATTTACGGAACAAATGTAATCTATTCGCATAGTTAGCGATATCTAATCATATAGTTTTTTTGTAGACTTGTAGTACATCTTTGCGTGTCTTACAAAATGAACGGTTTGAATCGCAATTGTGGGCCTGTACATGGACAAAATTGAGAGTATTGAGGGATGTATGGAGAGACGGGATATGTCCAGGGGTGGACCGAAGTAGTGGGCCTTGGAGACACGGGCTCCACGCAATTCTGTAGAACTATAGTTATATTCTTATACATTTCAATTAATTTACAATAGTGTTTCAATTTAATTGCTCTAATTTCCTGATATTATTAAGACTGTTTCTTAAAATGCAAAATTTTCACCCCATTTTGTTGTGTCTATACACCATTATCTGTTAATTGTAAGATGAATATATACAAGTAGTCGCAAATATATATTATTTTAATTTTACCGACAAATATGTAAGATGAATTTACATAATTAGTCACAAATATGTACTATTATTTTAATTTTACCGACAAAAGTAAGTATTTTAAACAACTGTAAAATGATGATTGAATTCCGCTACTATATATTCTTACGGAACCAAGGTAGCCTTCTTTATGTTGATGCTCTACGAAACAAAATCACACGCCTCTTTTGTCTTCCTCAAGCAAATAATATATGCCTTCCATCCTTTAACCTTCAATACATTTTCTCTTTTGCTTTATCTGATTCCAAAAAATTACACTGCTCTTTGCCCTTTTTGAATTCCAAATGAAAACTTTGATTTGCATCAGTAGATTTCCATTTTTGTTGCTCTAGATAGTGATTGTACCAGCGAGTGTGGTTCACCGGTTAGACATGCCAACAACAACTGGGAGGCCAAACAGAGCAATGTGAAGGAGGAGATGTTACAAATAGTTAAAGGACACTCTATCAGGATGTAGTTTGGGTCAATTACTTTGCTGGTAATTTTTGAACCGCTCAAAATTAAAGAGATGGAATATCAAAATTTCTCAGTATCCAGTGACGGCTCCAGAAATTATGTGTTTTTATAAATTCATATGCTAGTGCGTTTATAATGCGACAAATAAAATGTTACATTTTTTTTCGGTGAATTTTTATATATATTTTTTTGATCGGCAAAAGAAATATATATAAATATAATAAGAGATAGAAGCAAATTACATCAGGTGAGATTGATAAGGAATCAATCACAACTGCAACACAGAGTGAGGCGCATGACCTGAAAACAAAAAACTCGAACCCAAATCGGTCAACATGACCCAGACCAACACAGATTAAGGAGCACACAAACAAAACTGAAACAATGATAATTTGCCCACGTGTATTTCCTCCCATGCATTGGCGAATTTTTATATTATGAGCTAAGCAAGATCAAAACGGAGCATAACTACATTTGCATTTATTTTTTGTAGGAAATTAGGTAGCGAATATGTTCGCACATACATTTTAAATATGTGCTCTTGTTTTTGGAGCTAAATGTTGTGTTCAATCGTGAATAACCTGGATTATTACTGAGCTTTTGTTATAGTATAGAACCAAGTGTTCAAACAAAATCTAAGACAAAATTACTATAGGTTTTATAACAACAAAATAAAAAAATTTAGGATGTTCAATTGACTACCTTTTCTTATATGTGGAGCCGCTTATGATTGGGCTTTAATTTGGGTTGTTCAAAGTGGATTGATTTGTGGGCTAATTTTTTGAGTGGGTGTTCATTCAATTTTGGACCGAGTGTTCATTTATGTTTTGGCTGGGTGTTCAAATTGAAAACTAACCTAATATTTTATATGAATTCTACTGATTTTGTTTTGTTTTGGGTGTTCATGTGACCATCCAAGATACAATGTGGAGCCGCCAGTGTCAGTACCACTGTGGCTAGTGGCTACCACAGTGGTGGGATTTCTAATGCAGAGACCAAATCACATGTATTCATAAATTAACAATAAAATATTTTCATGATATATTAATAACACAATTTTGAGAGGATATTTCTTCATAATTTTTATAAACAAAACCTAGTTATAGTAGAAAAATTGGGATAATTAGGAAGTGTAGGGGCCCGGGCCCCACTTGCACCCCCTAGGTCCGCCCCCGGCTACCACCGGACCGGCCAACACAAACAAGAGATAAAGTTCACTGTTGATTGCGACATGAAAAATAGAAGTCCTCTCTTGAGAAATCCACATAACACTTCCTAGTTGAAACCTCTGTATCACTCTTAAGCAGATATGTGAAAGGAGGAACAGGGGGTAGAGTTAGATTTCATTCCCACGTTGGGAAGATCTTGGACATTTCTTGAACTTGATTTCTTAGCTATTATTTAGGACCCAATTATTTGTACATTGGCTGTTTATGTTTCAGTCTTTTCGTATCTATATTCTTCTCGAGTAGTCGTTGTAGTGGTCGTTTTGTGCTTTTTCGTATCTATATCCTTCACGAGACATTCTTGATTTGTTTTCCTTTGCGTTGTATTTGGTTGTCGAGCCATGACGGTAATTTTGTTTTTGTCAAAAGCCAAATTTCATGACGTGAGTTTGAATGAATGAGGTGAGGTTCAAGCAGTTTTCTGTGTAATTAGCTTATTACGGCAGAGATGGAGATGAGTTAGGAATATGAAAGTGAAAAGGAACCTACCTATTCGTAGTTGCTCGTTTAAGATTGTCGGTCATGTAGAATTCAACATATTTGAAGCTTATGAAGCTTTCAAACCAAGTTTAAGCACGTTGGAACTTGATTCGATCAGTTTCTAATGCAACAATTCAATTTACCCTAGATCAGCTTGATCAAAGCGCGTTTGAGATTGGCTCATTGTGCTTAGACATATTTGTAAAACTGGTTCAGATCATTTACTGGTCTTGATATGAAACCGGATAGTTAAAAAGGACAAAACAACTGATGGAGCTACAGCTTCAAGCAGAAACAGGGGAGGCTGAAGGCATGATGCAGGTTCTTCTTTGTGCAACTATGCTTAGAAAACACTACTATGCTCACTACAAGTCTCCCGAGTCTGCAAATACGTACCTACTCACCAATATATGAAGTTAAAGAGTAAAGGAATGCATACTGCTTGAAAGACAAAATGTTATTAGGAAACGAAAATAAACAGATACAAGACTGGACAACCAACTCTTGTTCAAGATTGAGGCCAGAGCAAGCAAGCATCTCGAGCTCAACTTTTAGCATCTTATTAACTTCAATTCTATTCTTTTCCCTCACCATTTTTTCCCCCTCAACAATTCCCTCCATAAATCCATATGACCTATTCAACACGCATCGAATTGAGCTATAATTTTTTTGGTATCTGTCACTGACCTTGTTGTTCTATCTGCACATCTGTGGAAATTGTTTTGGGAGACGGTGATTGATTGAACCGTTTCGAGGGTCAATTATTGGATTTCTGTTTTTTTCTAAAGAAATCACTTAGTGTTGTAAGAGATTCGAGGATTTAAGCCCACCAATGTCTATTTTGGCCAGAGACTCTCGGATGATATGTCTATTGTCTATTGACAAATTCAGGTCAACACACCAAATTAACTTTGCTTGAACTGTTTGTTTATCATTGTTGGTTTTGAAATTTTCAAGTCAAAGCTACTTTTTGGCTTCCTGTAGAAGTATTTTACGAAAGTTGCTCAATTTTACGTTATTCAATCACGACTGTTGTTGGATCACTTAAATTACTTCATAGATTTAAATAAAAATGCTAGCAACATACGAATAATCACGAATCTAAGCCATTTATTTTTCTTTTTTGGACATTATCGGACAAACTTTTCATGTATCATACAGTAACATTTTTGTTTGGGAATCTCCTCCGGCTGCCAAATAGTGACTTTGTACTTGAAAAATGACTTGCCGTTTTAGATACTCCTCGCCTCTACATCGCAGCTGAAAAAGGTGCATGACAAGTATTAACTACTACTATATCTCACGGAATTATTACTTACTCTTCTGTCCCAAATTGCTGGTCTATTTTGGGCAATAATATTGTCAGTCAACCAATTATCTACAATTTAAAATTTATAGTGTTTTATGGTTCAAAAATTTTGTTTAATAAAACTAATTGAGATCTATCAAACAAGATTTTTTTTAACAAGTTCAAACAAGATTCATTTGGATATAAAAAGTGTTATAAATGAGAAGATATAATGAAATAATTTTTTAAGAGGTTCCACGAAGTTATAATGCACCAGCAATTTGGGACAGACAGAATATCTGCCATTGAAAATGGATACGAGTGGATTTGCAATAGGGCAAATTACACTGACCTCCCCTGACGTTTCTGACTAATACACTGGCCCCTCTCAGGTTCTGAAAATTACAGCCACCTCCCTTGCTTTACAAACTAACATACAAATGCCCCCATACCGTTAAAATCACACTAATGGCGTTAATAACTAATACTACAAAATTTAAACTTTTGGACTTTTTTTCCCAATAACTAATGTATCTTTTATATATAGTCAAAATATTTACTTTTGAATGTCTCTCGCCTATACAAATCTAAAAACAAGAAAATTTGTAGGAAGATCAAAAAAGAGTAAGTGACAATCAAATCAAAATTCTTAGTTTTTTTTTTCTTAATTTTTTGGTAGTTTGTTTCATCAAATCTATATAGAAATACCAAAAAATTAAAAAGAAAAACAAAGAATCTTAATTTGTCCATCTTTGGACAAAGTTTAATGTTTATTCGTTTTTCCCAAAAAAGAGTAATCATAAAATTAAATTTCATTATATATAAGAAAATGAATAAATAATAAAAAAGTCTTAAATTTTTTTCAAAATTTTCTATTGGTTATTTTATTTAGCATTCAAAAAATAAATTTGTCTTTATACTTTTAATATGTCAATACTAAAAAATATTTGTTAATTTAAAGCGTGAAAGGTTAATTGCCACTTAAACTACATACGGGGAGGGTATAATAGTCTTTGTGTTTTCAAACTTGACGCCGTTAGTGTAATTTTAACGGTAAGGGGGTATTTGTATGTTAGTTTGTAAAGCAAGGGAGGTGGCTGTAATTTTCAGAACCTGAAGGGGGCCAGTGTATTAGTCAGAAACGTCAGGGGAGGTCAGTGTAATTTGCCCTTTGCAATAATGGAAGGGGAAAAAAATGTCACTGACATGTTGAACCCTTTTTAGTTGTTAAACTACTGACGATCCTCCTTTAATCCTCACTGATCCATATTCTCTCCGTCTCTTTTTAAGTGTGTAATTTTGTAATTTAACTTATGGTAGAAATATCACCATAACACATTTCACATCAAATTTTACTAAAACTATACTTTTAAAAGTACGTACAAAATAATATCATAATTTTACAAATATTTACCCATTAACTTTTCAAAATGAATGCTTATTAAGGGATATCCAAAATATAATATTCGACTATTGTGTGGGAACGGAGGGGGTGCAATGTTTGCGAAAGAAAAAAAAAATGAAAAGTAGTTGAAGGGGCTGGCACTACAACAAAAATCACATTGTATAGCGTGCCACAAAAGCTATCAAATGTAATAGATAGCATTTTATGGAATGCTGGGTTATGCGACGTTATACAACTGATATCATATTCCCTGTTCAGGAAATCACAACCCCAGGAGGTGCATCAAGCAATCCAGTTCCAGTAGTCCTTCAATGAACAAGAAGAAGAAAACAAATAGATAACATACATGCATAAATAACACATGCACCTATCATGTTTTGGTTGTTTTTTAATTTATTGCATCGTACAAGAACCCTTGTAGGGGCTTTGAAGATTGCAATTGACCCGATGGGTCAACCGTTGGTAACATAGAATATCTTATGTATTTTACTTAACCTACTAGAACAAAGTAGTAACGATTACAAGCCCTAATTTCAGTAAAAAAACAAAGAAACCCCCAATTTTTTTTCTCATCAATAACCAAGCAAGTACAAGCCCTAATTTCTGTGAAAAAATCAAAGAAAACACCTAAGTTCTTGATCAAATACGTGGCCGGAATAGGTCTGTTCGAGAGAGAGAGAGAGATACCTCAGTTGTGGGAGGGATTTTGTGCGCAGGTGTCGTGGCCGGAATAGGTCTGTTCGAGAGAGAGGGGATAGACGAACGGGTCAGCCATTGAAGGAGAGCATCTCCATGAGAGAGAGCAGGTCGATTGTGAGTGAGAGAGAGAGGGAGGGAGAGAGAGAGAGAGGGTTCTGTTTGTGAGAGGAAAAGAGTGGGTTCCGTGAAATGAGAGAAAGGGTTTAGAAGTTGCTGGTGGGGTTTTTAATTTTGGGGCGCCAAGTGTTTTTTTGGGGCGCCAAGTCTTGGCGCCTAAAAATTGGGGAGGCGCCTAAAATTGGGAATAACGCTATTGTAGTGGGTTGGAACGCTATAAACCTTAAGCCCAGAATATTTCACCCCTTTTTTCCCATAGAATGCTATAATTGATACTCTAATATAGCATTCCTAAAAGTATGCTATCAAATAATGCTATAAAAAGCCATTTTTGTTGTAGTGTGGGCAATCTACTTAGTATTTTCTCCAATACAGGGAGGTGATTGGACTGCACATATTTTCTTTTTGGATAAGCAAAGAAATTTACTGATAATCGTAAACAACTAGGATGCGTTTAAGGATTGGACTGCACATATTAAGGATGCGTTTTATAAAAGTAAGAAGATACATCATACATATAACATTCATTATTCTTCGGCCATTAATAAATGAGAAAATATCAATTCCTCAAACTAACTCCAGAGTAGTACAAGAGAAACATACTACTAATATAGTTGAACTAGTGAGTATCTTTTTTGTTGCTTTCTGACCAAATATGGACATATCTTTCGGATACCCGACCAAAATACCAATTCCTCATAATAAATGAGAAAGGCGATGCAACCAAGAACAGCAACAGGGACGCCTAAAGAATGAGACAGCGTTGAATAAGTGCCCGTAATGAACGCAACCATCATTGCTACCATGGCAATGAGAATAAGCCACTTGGCAGTAACGTGCCGTGCAACTCGGAAATATTGATGGATGTAAGCCGAGCCGGTAAGGTAAAGAAAGACAGAAGAAGTTGAGCATAACACGGCTATAGTGTTGGCTATGATAAATGCTTTGAAAGTTGCATTTTTTACTAGAATTGCCATGCCTTTCTGATGTGAGCCTTGGTCAGAATCATAGCCGCCCGGGATCGTGAAACTGGCAGTGAATGTGAGGGTTGCTATAAGTGTAGCGACTATCACGTGGGTCTTCGCCGATTCGTTGACAGCTTTAACTTGTTCATTTATTGATCGTTGCCGTGCTTTTTTCTTCTCTTCATGTCGCCCTGTACAATCACTCTTCCATCTCTCTAAATTGTCACGGTCGTTGCGCAAGATATTTCTCGGATTAACAATGGACCCATATCGAAGGAGCCAATCCTGCTTTCATTACGAGGAGATGAGTTTGAAAAGCAATTTACACGAGAGCGAAAAGGGAATTCTAAACCCTGCTTTCATCCTTAATTTTTTTTCCCAATATAGATGAATAACTTTTTAAGAAACACAATAATTGCATTCATAAATCTTCAACTTTTAAAATTTCTTAACGTATTTCCATACATGTGAGAACAAAAGGGAATTGTATAGTACTATTTGGCGTATTATGATTGGAATATTCATAAAAATTATTTGGCACCGTCAAAAGTAAAGAAGTAGAGAGAGGGACGATTATGATTGTGGGGTGGTGGTTTGTGAGTTGCTTGATTGGTTCAGTCCAACTAGTTCCACTAACAAGTTTTTGGTTTTTTGGTTTTTTTAGTTGTGTTATGAAATTACAAATCTACCATTCTACCCAAACAACTATTGCTCTTTTTTTTTTTAAGGGAGGGCAGATTCGTAATTTTACATGATTAAAGTACATGTACTTGATTGTGCAATGATTTGGTTTTTTTTAGGTTAGTGGAATGAAGTGGTTTTTTTGTTGGTTTTTTGTGGGGGTTTTTTTAGTGGAATGGAGTAATTTTTTTATTTTAAACAAAACTTGTTTTTTTGTTAGTGGAACATGGCCTAAACAGGTCAAGGAAACATGTTATGTACAGTCAAGTTTGGCATCATTACCTGCGACATTGCTAACTCTCGAGGAGTCAAGTTTTTGTTGTTAAATGTAAACCAAAATCCTTGATATTTCTTCATAAACGCCGGGCTTTTGACTTGAAACGCAGCAAGCAAATGGAGTGGCGTGTTCCCTTCATTGTCTTTCTGATTCATTAGTTGTATTGACCAAGACATTTTTAGGATAAATTTAAGGACCCGTTTCCTCTGCATATCCGCCGCGATGTGAAGAATGTTATGTCCTGTATAATCGACTGCCTCCCAACATTCTGGACATGCTGATAAGATCTCTTTCATTACCGGTACCTTTCCAACAGCAGCAGCTATGTGAAGAGCTGTTTTTCTGCCATCATTGTCTCCGGTTCTAATGTGCGCCAGGAGATAATTCTTTTGTAGAATCTCTTTAACTATTCGTACATTCCAACAGCGTGCAGCATAATGAAGTGGTGTCCAACCATGTGCGTCTGGTTTGTCAATTAGTTCCGGCTTCCATTCCAATAGTTTTGAAGCCATTGCTGCAAAGAAATGAAACCACAAAAAGCAAATCGCAATCAATGCTTATCATGGCATGTATGAATTGTCTAATGCTTTTATTTATAGAAAATTTAATTGGCAACCATGGAATTCACAATTATCTATGATTACCTCCCTACACTCTCCCCCCACCTACTAATCCTCTTGGGTCCTTTTCTTTGTTCTTTCGGCTGTTTTTCAGCCGTTCATATATGAACTTTCGAGATTTTATTATGACAAAATGTGGAATGATACTACAATAAAAATGTTCTTACATGATAAACATTTATAAAAGCATCCACTCCATCTATCTCAAAAAGCTACTCCATTACGGAAAGATAAGTAATTTTTTAACTATACTAAAATAAAATACTTTCGCGTATAACTTCTAAAATTTATTTACTAAAATAAAATACTTCCATTTCTAACTTTTTAAAATTTATTGATACCAAATTATAGATGTGCTAACTATATAATCTGAATGACTGTTTATGTAAGTTTTGTGGTGATGCTCTGGAAACTGCTAATCATTTGTTCTTACATTGTAAATTTGTGTGGTCTGTGTGGTGTATGGTTGTGAAGTGGTGGGGTATTATTTGGGTGGTTCCATCGTCTATCAAGAGCTTGTTTATTTGGTGGCAAAGTTGGAGATTCAAGAAGGCGAAAAAAGTGTTATGGGAGCTTGTTAGTTTTGCGATTATCTGGAGTATATGGAAGTTAAGGAATGATCTTATTTTTCAAGGAGTAGTCCCGAGATGGGTGGATATGGGGGATATTATCAAATTCAAAGTGGCGAATTGGTTCAAAGCTTACCAAGGTTCGAGGGTCTTTTCTACCAATGATATTCTTCTGAGATTTCCGGCCTTAATTCAGTCTCTGAGATAGGTGTATTCTTGGATGTTATTAGCTGGCTTTCTTTGCTTTTCTTGAAGTTGAATTCTTTTCAACCTTTGTTGTTTTTTTCCGTTCTGGGTTTGCGTTGGGCTTGCCGTTGGTGGTCCTTGTTTGGATTCACTTTCCATCCCTTTGCATCCTTGAATTGTATTTTTTTGCTTCCTCTCCTTCATCTATATTATTCTTCTTTGCTGATCAAAAAAAAAAAAATTATAGATGCACGAAAGTTTTTCATTTCCGATTTGAAAAATACAAGAGTTTTAATAGCGAACTATCATTTTCAAACAGATAGAGAGGAATTGAGTTGGAAAAAAAACCTGGAATTCGGACGTGCATTGCTGCGTCATGCAATGCTGTTCTACCATCAGGGCCACTATACTGTGGGGATAAGCAATTTTCCAATATTACTACTACCATGTCATAATTTTCCTGCTCGACGGCCAGGTACAACGGAGTTTCCTCGGCCTTGTTGGCAGAATATGAAAACTCTCGATCTTCTCTTGTTAAGAATCTCACGATCTCCAAGTGCTGATTCTGCACCGCCATGTGCAAGGCTGTGTCTTCGTCCAAATTCATCACCCTCAACAACTCCTGGGTTGTTTGCCCTTCGCTTTCGACTTCTTTTGCTCGTTTTATGAGCTCTTCGACTACACCAAGGTTCCCTACCCTTGCTGACCCTTGCTGCAATATGAAGGGGAGTCTCGTTTTTGCAATTCATCGTGTGTAAAAGAGAGGGTCGGCACCATAGTTTTAAATAGCGGTATCGGTCACAGTATCGGTCGCGGTATCGGTGTATCGGTATCGGGACGTATCGGCGATACGTCGCGGGAATCGGGTGTAGCGGTCGTGAATTTTTTAACTTTTTTGGCGTATCGGCCGATACGGTACGGTACGTATCGGTATCGGAGCCTCCAAATCCCGAGACGAACCGGCCGATACGTACCGTATCGGCCGAGATTCAAAACTATGGTCGGCACTCTTGTAAGATGCTCTCCACGCATGATAATTGGCCGAACTGAGCTGCGACGTGAAGGACGGTATTGTTGTTTTCGGTGAGTTCGACGTCAAATTGGTTAATGTATGTGTTGAGGATTTCAACTTGGCCTTCCATGGCGGCTTTGTATAAGCGAGGAATCATTGGTGACTGGAATGGGAGAAAGACTCTGGAATTTTTGCTCAGCAAAGAAGTAATATATAGATAGTTCGTAGTAGTGTGGGTTGTGTCCTGGCAATTTTCTTCGTTTATTTTTTAGTTATTTTATTTTGATTTTTTTTTAGAGGTAACTTGGATGTCGACTTACAAACCAATGCCCGGAATCATCACGGAACCTCACCTTATTGGGTGATGTGTTTGATGTACTCAGCATGACTTTTCTTAGTACATACTCCATACGGTGGGCCTGTTATGTGAATAAAAATTGATAGTCTTTTATTTATTTTTCAGAGGAGCCTTTCCCATTTTTCAAGCTAAACTTGCGAGAGCACTCCACTCTCTATTTTCCTTATCTTTTCCTTTTAACTTTCGGAAACTAGGATCGAAGCACCTCTTGGTGTTTTGTCGTAAAATAAACCATTTGATATTATTGGTTCGTCGCGATAAATCTATAAAGTCAAAAAAATTAAAAAAATATTTACAAAGTTCACTAAAGACAAAAATAATCAAAAAAATTTTAGATTATTGGATAACTTGTCTTTATTCACAAAAATATTAGTTTAGTAATTAATAATTGTTAACCATTAATTTCTTCGGGGCGGGCCATAAAAATAAACGGTTGAAATTACTCCTTCCGTCCAAACTTTGTTATCCACTTTCACTATTCACAACACTTCAAAAATGTTTTATACTCTTTCAGACGTATAATGTTATATATATTAAATATGAATCTCGATTGATAGTTCTAGATGAGTTTTATTAGAAAAAAATTTTAAAATTAAAAAAATTATTGAAGATTAAAAAAATAATCAATTTAAAAGTGACACATATACACGTAAATAGAGAAGAGTACAACAATAAACTCGTAGTGGGATACATATATATCGGTTATGGTGGTGGAAAAAGGCGATTTCCCCATCGGATGTAAAGAACTAGTGCATGCCTGTACTTGTGCCCGAAGGCACAGCTTGAGCAACCGACGCACGTGCCCGTACCCATTCCTACTGGTCCTTTAAATTTTAGAGGAGGTAGTGAAAGATAATGTGGTTTGAATTTTTATAATGAGAGAGAGAGAGAGAATGTGTTTTGAAATTTCAGGTATGGTGGGCCAGTGGTGACAAAGGGTAGAGAGAGAGAGAGAGAGAGGTGGAGTGAGTTGGCACAGAAAGCGATAAAATGTATTATGATGACTGGGATAAAAAAAATATGACTGAGACAAAAATCGCTCTCTGTTATAATATAGATGTTTTCTCCCTAGTCATTGATTTCACATAATCCGGATCCCCACAACATAATAATTGACAAATGATGTCATGGCTTTTGCATCACCTAGAAATTTTGATACACCCGTCACCCTAAAGTGATGTGGCCCAATTAATCTTTTGCCAAAGGTTGCGTTACATACCAGTAGACGGCCAATCTGTTAAATTTTTTCCCGTCTCACACGCGGAAAAATCATTGTCCGTAAAAAGATGCTAAGAACACAATTATCTGGACACAACATCTAACACAATCTCTCACATATACGTACGTAGGTTTTACACACATTTGTTATACAAGACCCATGTATATTCGCGAGGAGTAGTGTTCGAAATTGTGTCCTCCTAGCCAGTCACCTGTTGCAAACGAAAAGTTATTTGGTAGTCTCTCGGCGCATACGTGATGCCCAACACCCTCGAAGATCTAAACAATTTAAAAATGAAACATATAAATACGTAATATTTAAAAATATACAAAATAATAGTACAAAGAAAAAGTAAAATTGAATTGGTCTAAAGTTAATTCCACTAGAATTTACATAGAAATATTTTAATTTTTTTTTCCTTTTCTAGACCTCCACCTAGGCCATAGCTCAGTATAGTCCATGAATAGCTCCGCCTTTGTCAACCACTAAGAACATCCACATCTCTCTCTTTACTCTCTCTTCTACGTTAAATTGAAGAGCAAAACCCCTGAAATTAACCATGCTTTACCAGCCTCGCCTATTCCACCTGAGAATTAACCTGAGCTACAGTCCCTCTTTTCTTCCAAAGAGGCGCTGTTCACTCGCCCCAGATTATTTTACCAATTTCCTTGCTTTCGCGCGCTCATTCTGAAATCTTGGAAGCTCCTTTGGCGCTATTTCCAACTAGGGATGGCAATTTCCACCGATCCGATCGAATCCGATCCGCTCCCCGATCCGAATGGATCGGCGTTTTGGAGATCTGTTTGGAGATTGGGTCGGATTTTGGGATTTTAAAAAAAAAAATTCGGGGATCGGATCGGGGACGGGTAGAAGTGTATCCCCGCCCCGAATCCGATCTGATCCGTCCCCGAATCCCCGTTTTATATTTTATTATTATTTTATCTATATATATATATATATAATATATGTATTTAGGGTTTGAGACTTGAGTTAACACTGTGTCCAAACAAAACAAAATACCCATTCATATCTCAAATCTCATTTCTCACAGCCGTCTATCTTACTGTCTACTCCTCAGCCTCACTTCTCGTCCTCGGTTAGACCGACACCACCATTCAGCCGCCGACCGTCGGCGCCGACTCACGAGGTTCCTCTCTCTCTCTCTCTCTCTCTCTCTCTCTCTCTCTCTCTCTCATCTCATCTCCCTGGAGAGACTCGATCTCTCTCTTGAACGGTCGAACCCCATACCTCCATAGTTTTGGATCGACATCAGGGAAGACCCAAAAGAAATAGGTCCCATGGGTTCAAGGGATTAGACATCTTTCGAAACACTGAAGATGTTTGTTTTTTCGGAATACTATGATTTTTTGGATCGATCTAGTTGGGAGTGTCCAGACGAGGACCAAGCTGTTTGGACGACTAGCCTTGGATGTGTGCAAGTTAACACTAAAACCCTTGGATGGACACTTCTTGTACACAGATTTTTTGTTTCTTTTTGTTTTGCATATGTGTGGCCGTGTGGGTCAGATTTAGACTTATATCTCATATCTCATATCTTAGATTAAGAGGGATTCCATTTTTTGCTTGATGTGTGGGTTTTTCTGGGTTTTTGTTTCTACTTTGCTATAGTTTTTTGTTTTGCATATGGACTGATTGTTCCGAAACTATTATGGATCTTATCGACAATTGAATTTAACCGTTGACTTGTTTGTAATGTGGATATGCTCGTCAATTGGGAATTTCCCCGAATCCCCGGTTTGGATCCCCGTTCCCCGTTTGGGGCGGGGATGGAGGGGGAAAAATAATCCCCACTGGGGATCGGGGCGGGGACGGGGATGGGGGAGGGGTTCGGGGATCGGGGACGGGGATAGTAGTCTCCGGCCCCGCCCCGTCCCCATTGCCAACCCTATTTCCAACCTCATCACTCCAATAATATTGTTGGACTTTATCGCATGTCACTCACGTAAACCACTCAAACTTGGTTTAAAATAGTTAAGAGTTGCAAATACCTGAAAAAATCTTATTCAGAGCTTACAATTACCTAATATTAAGTATAGGTTGAAACCCTCCAAAAAATGGATAAAGATAAGGGTAAAGAAAAAAAGGGACTGAAGATGTACCAATCGCGTTCGGGGACCCACTTTTGGGTCCCACACGTTCAAACGGTGAGACTTTGGTTCGAGCACTTTCAACCGTCCGATTGAGCTAAAATTTTGTGGGGCCCCTCAGAAAAATGTTTTAAGAACAATGAACGGTTAGAATCACTCGTGTGGGACCCAAAAGTGGGTCCCCGAATGCGATCGTTACATTTTCAGTCCCTTTTTTTCTGTACACCCAGCAGTGTCCCGTCAATAATGGTTGTGTTTGCTTTTTGACCTTTGGTCTTTATTTACTGGATTTACTTGGATCCATTATCCTGATATATAAAAACCCTTGATAAGTTTGGTAATCCGAATTACATAATGGTAGGGTCCACCCATCACACTGGTTTTTGGAATTCGGTTGGCTGTTGCTACCTTGGAGTTATATGCTTTCTTTATTATTATCTCGTAGAAAATGAATTACTATTAGATTACTACTCCCTCCGTCCCATTTTAAATGTGTTGCTTCGTAAATCTAGCTTATTAAAAAAACATCATCATTACACCTTTCACATCAACTTTTTCACTTTCCACATCAACTTTTATCTCCACTTTCCAAAATTATCCTTCACTCTTACCCATTAACTTTTCAAAAGGGCAAAATGATAATTCTACAAAATTTTACCCATTAACTTTTCAACACACACTTATTAAGGGACAGCCCAAAATGAAAATGTCAACACTTAAAAAGGGACGGAGGGAGTAATAAACAGCACTCATACGTCAGGACCAACCACTATGCACATAAATCGCCCTTTACTCTTGTGGTCGGCTACACTGTCACATCGAAGAAAAAGAGAGACCAATTGGCTTCGATTAACTCAGCTGCCATTTTATTTTTACCTGTGAGAAGGATAATATATTTCCATATTTCCAGATGAGTATGTGTATATACTCCTGCTTTCATTTCAGTGCTAAAATTTCTCATGCTTTTAATTAAACAGTTCTTCTTACAGGAGCATGTACTTTATTATAGGAGTATATACTTTATAGGAGCTTAATTTACTTTTAATAAAAAAAAATTGAAGTCATTTTTCGATGCAAACTTTTGTCTTATTTTTTGGTGCAAACTTTTTAGAAACTACTACGAAAAAGCGACCAAGCCACCGACTCGCGGACACACCTGCCGAAGCAAACTCGACACCTATGGGACGGAATGACGAATCCGAATCAAAAGGTAACAATAGAGAATCACATGCGATTCCCAGCACAATCCATAAACAATACAACGCAAGCTAATCGGGAACCAAAAACAATAACAAAACCAAACTAAAAAAAAAGAGACTAACTAATCAGAACGCAAAAGGAACTGGTACAGCCGAGACCCATTGAGTAGCCCCACCGAGTTCCACTAAGTACAGAAACCCAAGAACTAGTACAACCGAGCCACACTGAGTCGCCCCACCGAGTTCAGTTCCATCGAGTCGTACCCTATAGGCAAAGAATTTTGGGATGAAAACATAAACAATTTAGGATGGAACTTAGGATGGAAACACTCATTATGTTTTCTTCTCAAAAATCTTTATCCAATAGGCAAAGAATTTTAGGATGAAAATTAACATAAAGAATTTAGGATGAAATTTGGGATGAAAACATAAAATTTAGAATGTAATTTAGGATGGAAACACTCTTTATGTTCTCAGCCCAAAAATCTTTGCTCTATAGACAAAGGATCATTCTTTATGTTTTCATCCCAAAATTTTTTACCATATAGGCATAGATGTTAGGATGAAAACATTTTTTATCTTTTCATCTCGAAAAGCTTTACCCTATAGACAAAGAATAATAGGATAAAAACATAAAGAAAAATCATGATTAAAATTGTTTAGGGAGACGCATGCTCTGGCCAAATTCATAAAGGAAAGTTAAATATTAGTGAATATGGTTTACTATTTTACCACTTTGGTGAAAAAATGGTAAATTAATCAATCATGTTCACATGTCCTTTAAAAGATGGTTATTTACATAGTGAATATGGTTTATTATTTTATTTATCACTTAGGTGATTTCACATAATAAACATGATAATCATCGTTAACATTTTTAAGGGAGCCACATGCGCGGGCCAAATTCATAAAGAGAAGTGAAAAAAACATTTTTTGATTGGGTGGTTTGAACAGTATATTTATTCGGAAATTAATGGAATGTTTTGATAATGTTGTGTTCCATGGGTAGGGGATAAGAACCGAATCTCATTATACTAATAACGTAAATAATGGAATAAATAAGGTCATAAAGGTCCAAATATCCAATGTTGGGATGTAAACATCAGTATTCAAATATCAAAGGATAGCAATATAAGTAGAATTTCCAAATGGAATGCCTAATTAAAACTCTTTTATTTATTTGATCAACTAAACCAAATTTGTCAACTTGTAGTTGTTCCTTTCAGAATGTCAACTTAACTTAGTGGCTTTACAATCCAAATAATGTAATGAAAAAATTCAAACAAACTTTAGTTCAACATCCTTGTGTCAAAAAAAAAAAAAAAAAATCTTAAATGCCTTTTCATCAAGTGAATACGAGGTAGATTTTGGTTAGTTCTTCTGTCAACATCCATTAGTCAATATTGATTTTCATTTCATTAGCCAATACAATTCAGTCAACTTGTTCCGTTGCTCCGTTGTTCATTTCGGAATGTCAACTCAATTGAGTGGCATTACAACCTAAGTTTTCCCTAGATTTTGTATCAAGTGAATACGAGATAGTGAATACGAGATAGTTGTATCAAGTGAATACGATAAAGTCACGAAACAAACACAGAGCCAGAAGAGGCAAGCATCATATTTTTTTTTCTTTTTCTTTTTCTTTTTTGTATTAACGAGAATAATTCGTTTAGTTCGGCTAAGCTTATGATTTTTCCTTTTTCTCCCTCGCAAATTTTTTCGAAAAAGAGTAAACTATGCCAATTGTTCGTAATATGTGGTTTATGTCGATTTGGTCCTCAATGTACCAATTTTTTGTAAGTTAACGTGTCTAGTTTGTTTCAACACGATATACTCGTAACCGATTGGGTTAACACTGTTAGTAACCTTGTACACTTCATAGGAAGAGTCAGAGGGGAAATCGTAATGCGCAATAGGATAATTCACCGAAAATTCCATTTTTATGCCAAAAGTATGTAATTTTTTTATTTTTTTAATCAGAATGTTCAAGTGATTGTTACGGATGTTTATAGTGATGCATAGTTTCGAAGTTGTCTATGATGGAATACTTGAACAAGTTGAGTTATTATTATTTTTTATTTTGATTGTGAAATGAATAAAGAGTCCTATATTTAAGTTCTCCTTGGTTTGCAAAAACATATTGGCCGGCCACGGGTTCACAAAAATTTTAAAGCTTCTTCAACTCGTGATGGTACGCGTTTTCTTATGTCACCGCGCAACGTACGTATGCAGCCGGTTGAAAATATTAAGTTAGATTTTGTAATTATCATTGAAAGTGTCTCTCAATGGAACAGAGGAAAAATAACTTATTCCCGGTTGCTACCAAATGGTTTATAAATTATAATTTTTACCGATTCATACAAGGTGGTTATAGCTCCCGAGGAGTTTTTCAGTGCCGAGCGAGCACTATTCTACGTGGTGTTCGAGCACACATCTCGACCGTCAAAAACACTTTTGCACGGCGAGTGTGAAGTAAATTTGAACCGTCCAAAACACTTTTGGACGGCTGGATGTGCGTGCACGGGTACCACGTGGTGCCTGCTCGGCATACAAAAAAAATTCGTTCTTTGGATTCGCATAAATCAAGTTAGTGATGATGAAATTGAATGTTATTTAACAAGGGAGAAGAACAATTACTTGGGAGTAGGGGTCATTTATTATGTTTTGTTATTTTTAATTTTTTGAGGCACCGGATGAGGTCATAGACAAAGGAACAATGATACATACACTCCCTCCCAACCACTCCCTACCACTCCCCCTCTCACATGTGGTGGGACCTATCACATGTGGGACCTACCACATGTGAGAGGGGGAGTGGTAGGGAGTGGTTGGGGAGGGAGTGTATCTATCATTTTTGTAGACAAAGTAAAACAGAGAACTCTTATCTTTTCTTACAAATCTCATTTCGTTAGACAACATAAGAGAAAGGGAGACTTGTTCAAAAGTCATATGCAAAGAATTTTTAACCCCATTAATCCACCAAACAAGTTTATAACCTATCTAGTCCTAATGCTGACATCTTTTCTATTCTTTTTTTTCTTTTTTTACCAAAAAAAAAGTTTGTACCCTCTAGGAAAGTGCCAAAAAAAATTGTACCCTATGAAAGTGCCTAAAATCCTAGGGTACCCTATGAAAGTATCTAAAACCTTAGGGTACCCTATGAAAGTGTCTAAACCACTAAAACTCTATAATAGGAAAGTGCACCCTAAAACAATAGCAGATTTGTTATCGCACCAAAGCACATGAGGAGGAGAAATAGGAAGACAGAGTTCAGTGAAGAGTTGCTGAATCCATACCAAATCAGTGGCTCTATGTGCCATTGCCCTATACTCAGCCTCTGTAGAGGACCTGGCTACAGTTGGTTGCTTCTTAGCACACCACGAGACTGGATTGGCACCTAAAAAGACACATCTTTAAGTATTGAATCTTGTTGTAGTTTGTGTTAGACTTCCATTGATTGGAGTCTCGTGGATTGGCACCACGAGACTGGATTGGCACCGAAAAGGAATGAAAGTGTAAGGTTTTTCTTTTTATAAAATTAAAGTTTCTTATTCACATGAAAGATTGATTGACCGAGATTTATTTTATTCAGACATATGTGATGCATAGATCCCATTTATGTTTGTTTGAATTCTTCTATTTTTATTACTCTATCCGCTCCTTTTTAAATATGTTGCTTTGTAAATTCAATTTATTAAAAAGATATCATCGTAGCACATTTCACGTCAACTTTTGAATGGTCTCATGGTTTTAGTGACAACTTTGACAATTTTTTGTCCCAGTAGCGCATTTTTCTTGTAATCATACTTCCTAGCTAGAATTAGTAATCTTTTTCATACTTTCTGGGATTGGTAAATGTTATCGTGACAGGAAACAAGTTTCATAGTATAGGCGACAAAAAACATATTTAGGGGTGTTTTGGCTAAATAAGCCACATGCCTTTTTTCTTTTTATTAAAAAATTTCTCGCTTTTATTAATTTTGCATAACGATTTTTGGCTTTATTCAAAAAATTTTGAGTTTGGATCACAATTTTGTAACTTTTTCAATTTCTTCCGTCGATAAGAATCAATAATGCACAAAAGTTTAACACAAAACTAAAAAATGTGAGAAAATTTTTAATAAATACAAAAAAATTTAAAACTTCTTCAACTCATGATGGTACGCGGTTTCTTATGTCACCGCACAACGTACGTATGCAGCCGGTTGAGAAATAAAGTTAGATTTTGTAATTATCATTGAATGTGTCTCCCAATGGAACAGAGGAAAAATAACCTTCCCGGTTGCTACCAAATGGTTTATAAATTATAATTTTTACCGATTCATACAAGGTGGTTATAACTTCCGAGGAGTTTTTTCAATGCCGAGCAGGTACCATTCTACGTGGTGCCGAGCACACATCTCAGCCGTCCAAAACACTTTTGTACGACCCGAATTTAGAGAGAGAAAGGAGAGAGAAAGAGGGGGGGGGGGAGAGAGAGAGAGAGAGAGAGAGAGAGAGAGAGAGAGGAATAAATCTGGACCATCCAAGACACTTTTGAACGGTCGAATGTGCGTGCCCGAGCACCACGTGGTGCCAGCTCGTCATACAAAATTTTTTCGTTCTTTGGATTCTCATAAACCAAGTTAGTGATGATGAAATTGAAGTATTTAATAAGGTAAGTGTGGTGTCCTCAAAATCCGATGAGCCTTCTCTAGTGATTCCTGACCCGAGTGAGCAGCGAGTGGGTAGAGAATGATCTTTCCACGAACTCATGCACACGTAGCGCACGCCGTTAGCACCCAACCTGGCCGGAATGTGGCCAGGGAAGAACCCCGACGGTCTAGTAAGAGATCGAAGAAGAAAGACGTATCAGAGAGTAAAGAGTAGAGAGAGAAAGTGTTCTCCTCATTTAGGGTCTCTTCGCTTCGTTTATATAGGTTTCCCAAGGACAGGGGCAGCCCAGTCATTTCAGCTCGGGTGACGTCACCGAGCGTCACGAGTCGGCCTCACAACTACCGCATGCATGCATCCTCCTATACGGCTGTGACATGTGGCATAACCGCTCGGCATAGGTCATGCTGACGTGAGAACAGCTGTGGCACGCACATGTGCCTTCCCAAGTTTGTTACGAGCGGTAACTGCCCCGGGCGGCGTCATAGGGGACGTCACCGATATCTCAGATGACCCGTCCAGTCCATGATTTTCCAGCCGAGACACCAGTTTATCTCGGACGGGCCTGGCTCTGTCGGACCATGGTGCTTTATTCCTTGGCTGGCCTGGAGCCCCTTTTGGGCTCAAATCCTTTTGGGCTCATCAACCGAACCCCATTTTATTTGCTAGATTTCGGCCCACTACAATAGCCCCTCAACTTCTTCCGAGACCGTTACCGCCGAGAAAGGAGTTGACCATCCCCGGTTGGGCCATTACAAAAACTTGAACTCTCGAAGAGGCTGTACCGAGAGGGCGGAGCCTTTTCCGTTGTGTTTTTCGTACCCGAGCCCCAGTCTCGGTTGCTTGTGGCTCTCTTCGGATTGCAGCACGTGTCCGTGATGGGTTGGGTGAGACATGTTCACACGGATTAGGGTTTTGTTTGGAAGAGACGCGCTTACGTGAGCTGTCAGAGGATGAGCTCAGCGGGTCACATCAATGTCAGCTGTTGCGACATTACTCGCGCCGCCAAAAACCATTTCGTTTCCTGCGCCACCATTCGAACTTATCCCTCTCCTATAAAAGGGGAAATCGTAGAGAGAGAAACATTTTTCTCGTTCTCTCTCTATTCACTCGAAATTTCTGTACGCCCATTATCTCCGGCGAAATAGAAATCGAAATCGAAATTTCTGTACGCCCATTATCTCGCTAAAGCATACACTCTGTACTGCCTTCGCATGATTCTCTGTGTCTTCCTTTTTTACATCTTTAAGTATATCAGTAAGGTGGCTTTTTATGTGTTAACTCTGAAGTTTGATTTACAACATTTGTCTTTTCGTCGTATTTTCCCCTGACCTTTCTCATCTTATGCTAATGCTTCTGTTTCTATAAATTGGTTTGTTTCTTCCGAATTCTTCTGAATTTAGACCGTCATTAGCACACTTATTGTTTTGGTTGAAGTTTTCACGTGTATTGAAGCATATGCCCTTCACGCATTCAATCTTTTCTGTTTTTCAGTAGAATCCTTGTTTGGCAAAATAAGAAAAGGGAGCATCTCTCATTTTTTTCTGTGAGGTTGTGTGGATAAAATGGTGCATTAGCTAAAATTGAACGTGTCGAGAGAGATAGAGAGAGATCGTCTCTAGGAGCAGTCACTTACCCCAATCTCTTTCCCAACACCCAACCACATAGCCTGTACGCTTAGTAGTGGGCTGACATGATTGTGTGGTGGTCAATAGGGACGGAGGCACCCTTTGGCTGTTGGGGGCCAAGGTCCCTGCCCAATAAAAAAAAGTCGCTGCAATTTTTTGTTTTTTTGTTTTTGCAGTGTAAAACTTGGGATTGCCCCCCTGTGCCGCCCCTGTGCCAAAACTGAAACTCCACTACTGGCACTACAACACTCCATTCTTCACATGTTGAAAGAAAATTTTGGCCCATTCAAATGGTTTGGGCCCCACTATTATTATAAATTATAAATATGCAATAAAAAAACATATCAAAAATCAGTTCTGACTCAATCATGGACGACTTTCGAGATCTCAAGGATCGTCGCATTCTATTTTGATTCATTGTTGAGGTAACGCATTGAGATAATTTTATTTTTTTACTTTCTCGTTGTTTTTTATTACTCCTGCTTGACTATTGATAACCTCATCAGGTGAACATTGGAAAGTTACAAACGTTTGTCAACTCTCACCCGCAACTCATGCATTCACCATCGAAATTGATCGTTACGATTTAATTTTAACGCGATCCTCATCTGTATATATGGTTGAGGAACAATGTCATGCCAACAGCTCATTTGTTTAAAAATTGCAGGGACAATTGTGATTATTTTATTGATTTAGTTTTCCAATATCGTGATATCTCTTTTGAATACTCAGAGCATATAAGCAGTCTTTGCTTCGTGGAGAGAGCTTTAGTGGCACGAAAACTCCACGGAGTATTGTTGTATCATGCGTGCCTGTCCGTTACTTAGAGAAGAAACTTTTGTTTTTTTTATGTACTAGGTTGAATGATGTTCTTCTCTTAGGATACAACGGTCCTGTGGATGCTAAAAGCTCGCAAGACTTCCAAAGTTGGGACGAGCTAGGACATTTCTTGAACTTGAATTTCTTAACTATTAGGGACAACTATTTCTTATTTTCTGCAGGTCATCATCAAAATCATTTGCCCTGCGCTTGATGGTGGTACAGCCCCTTGTTAACTATTAGGAACCCTCAAAGTTTCTCAGCCCTTAGGGAGTTGATTAATTGCTTTGCTCTCATCTACCTGAAATTGATCTTACATCGTGTTCCGCCTAACCAGCCCATCTTTCCCCAGAGTAGCAAACCGTGAGCAGCTCATTGGGTACCTTTTATCTTCAAGTGTATGTAGAATGTAGATCTTCATCACTAGCAGAAGATAGAAGCATGTTTCATATGTAAACCCACCAATATGTAATATTTTGACCGCAGACTTTCATATGTATTATGTCTATTGTCCATTGGCAAATTCAGGTCAACACACCAAAAGTTGGTGGAAATGTTTGTTTATCATTATTTCTTTTGTGGTGTTATGTAATTGCTTTTTTGACCAGTTTGTGGCGCTTCATTATTTGCAGCATTTTTATTTGCATTTTTTTTCTTCTAATTTCTTCGATCTTAAAAATCAAGATGATAAGGGAGACTTTTGAGTTTTTCCTCACTAATTAGCTCTCTTGTGTTTGTTATATATACTAGGGTACGAACCGTAGCTCACAATTTGATATTTTATGTTTAAAGAAAATATTCCTTCACTGCCAAAAAAAACAAAAAATGTTAAGATAAATGAAAAGTTTCCCCGAAAATGTCTAGGAAAGAGAAATGAATGGCCATCGTTATATCCATTAATTTTTCAAAAAGTACATACAAAATAATAATTGGACAAATTTTTACCCATTAATTTTTCAAAATGAGCACATATTAAGGGAGAGCTAAAATAGAATATTCAACTGTTATTTGGGAACAGAGGAGTACAGTGTTCGCAAAAAAAAAAATTTGAAATAAAGTTGAAGGGTCAATCTACTTATTTTTTCCGAGTACAAGGGGGCGCACATAATATATAACATTCATTCCACATGCAACTTAGGAAATGGAGAAGATACATCATTCTTCTTCGGCCATTAGTTTCAAAATACAAGGAGACAAAACATAACTACAGAGTAATACAAGAGAAACATACTACTAATCAAGTTCTATTACTGATTCTATCTTCCTAATAACTTTCTGACAATAAATGAGAAGGGAATACCATACGCATTTTCCAATTCCTGATAATAAATGAGAAGGGAGATGCAACCAAGAACAGCAATTGGGACGGCTAAAGAATGTGATAACATTGAATAACTGCCTGTAATGAACGCAACCATTAGTGCAACCATGGCAATGAGAATAAGCAACACGGCAATACCGTGCCGTGCTGGCCGTCTATATTCATGGATGTAACACGAGGCGGTAACGTAAAGCAAGACAGAGGAAGTTGAGCATAATAAGGCTATAGTGTTGGCTATGACAAATGCTTTGAAAGCTGCTTTTTTACTAGAATTGCCATGCCTTGCCCTGAATCTGTGTTGGAATCATAGCCTCCGGGGATCGTGAAACTGGCAGTGAATGTGATTGTTGCTATAAGTGTAGCCACTATCACGTGGGTCTTCGCCATTTCGTTGGCAGCTTTAATTCTTTCGTTCTCTACACTTTGTCTTACTTTTCTTGTCTCTTCCAGTCGTTTCGTACGAGCATTCTTCCATTTTGCTAAATTGTCGTGATCATTGCGCAAGATATTTCTCGAACTAACAATGTGCCCATATCGCTTGCGGCCCAGTCGCTAGGCAAAAATTGCATTCATAGAGAAAAATAACTTAATAAGAAACACAAAAATTGCATTCATACATCTTAACTTTTGAAAATTTTAACTTTAATTCAATTGATGAAAATTTGAACTTCAATTCAATTGATCAGAGACAAAAAAGGGCATTGTGTAGTACCTTTTGGCTCTATCTATTTTTGAAAATGCATAAAAAATATTTGGCAACCATATAAACTAAAAAAGTGGAGAAATATATTGGGACAGAAGACAATTATGATAAATCCGAATTTCTACATTCAACAACGTATACATTAAACAGGTCACGAGAAAACATGTCATGTAGACATGTACAGTCAAGTTTGGCATCATTACCTGGGAAAATAGTACCTCCCGAGGGCTCATGTTTTTATTGTTGAATATAGACCAATATCCACGATATTTCCTAAGAAACGCCGGGCCTTTGACTTCAAATGCGGCAAACAAATGGAGTGGCGTGTTCCCTTCATTGTCTTGTTGATTTATTAGTTGGCTTGACCATGGCTCTTTCAAGATAAAGCTAATCACCCGTTTCCTCTTCATATCCACCGCAATGTGAAGAATGTTATGTCCTATACAATCGACAGTCTCCCAACATTCTGGACATTCGGATAAGATCTCTTTCATAACTCGTACCTTTCCAACAGCAGCAGCTATGTGTAGGGCAGTTTTTCTGCTATCGTTGTCTCCAGTTCTAGCGTGCACTAGTAAATAATTCTTTTGTAGTATCTCTTTAACTAATTGTACATTACCACAACGTGCAGCATAGTGAAGTGGTGTCCAACCATGTGCGTCTGGTTTGTCGATTAGTTCCGGCTTCCATTCCAATAGTTTTGTAGCAATTTCTGCAAACAAATGAAATCACGAAATGTAAATCGCAATAAATGCGTATCAAGTCATGTACATAAAATGATTTAAGTTATAGAAATTTTGGCAACCGTGGCATTCACAAGTATCTATGATCACCTCCCCCCACCCCACTAATCCTCTTCGGTCCTTTCCTTTGTACTTTTCGGCTGTTTTTCAGACGTTCATACATAAACTTTCGATTTTACTATGACAAAACGTCGAATGTTACTATAATAAAAATGTGGTTGCAGAATAAACATTTATAAAATCAGGTACCTCATCCATCCCAAAAAGTTAGTCTATTACGAAAATACATATACTTTTTTTATTATACTAAAATAAAGTACTTCCGCTTATAACTTTTAAATTTATTGATACCAAATTATACGGAAGTTTTTCG
The DNA here is from genome assembly GCA_016920895.1 of Vaccinium myrtillus. Lineage (NCBI taxonomy): Eukaryota > Viridiplantae > Streptophyta > Magnoliopsida > Ericales > Ericaceae > Vaccinium > Vaccinium myrtillus. The sequence continues at coordinate 33,233,312 of CM029270.1, forward strand.
TTTTCCCATTTGAAAAAATACAAGACTTTTTATAGTAAGCTAGCTTTTCAAACAGATAGAGAGGAAACTGATGTAGGAAAAAAAAACCTGGGCTTTTGTGTTGCATTGCTGCGTCATGCAATGCTGTTCTACCATCAGGGCCACTATACCGTGGGGATAAGCAATTTTCCAATATTACTACTACCATGTCATAATTTTCCTGCTCGACGGCCAGGTACGACGGAGTTTCCTCGGCCTTGTTGGCGGAATATGAAAACTCTTGATCTTCTCTTGTTAAGAATCTCACGATCTCCAAGTGCTGATTCTGCATCGCCATGTGCAAGGCTGTGTCTTCATCCAAATTCATCACCCTCAACAACTCCTGGGTTGTTTGCCCTTCGCTTACGACTTCTTTCGCTCGTTTTATGAGCTCTTCGACTACACCAAGGTTCCCTACCCTTGCTGCAATATGAAGGGGAGTCTCGTTTTTGCAATTCATCGTGTGTAAAAGAGAGGGTCGGCACTTTTGTAAGATGCTCTCCACGCATGATAATTGGCCGAACTGAGCTGCGATGTGAAGGACGGTATTGTTGTTTTCGGTGAGTTCGACGTCAAATTGGTTAATGTATGTGTTGAGGATTTCAACTTGGCCTTCCATGGCGGCTTTGTATAAGCGAGGAATCATTGGTGACTGGAATGGGAGAAAGACTCTGGAATTTTTGCTCAGCAAAGAAGTAATATATAGATAGTTCGTAGTAGTGTGGGTTGTGTCCTGGCAATTTTCTTCGTTTATTTTTTAGTTATTTTATTTTGATTTTTTTGTAGAGGTAACTTGGATGTCGACTTACAAACCAATGCCTTGGAATCATTTGGAACCTCACCTTATTGGGTGATGTGTTTGATGTACTCAGCATGACTTTTCTTAGTACATACTCCATACGGTGGGCCTGTTATGTGAATAAAAATTGATAGTCTTTTATTTTTCAGAGAAAATGAATGCCTTTCCCATTTTTACAAGCCAAACTTTGCATTCAGCACTCCACTCTCTATTTTCCTTATCTTTTCCTTTTAACTTTTTGGAAACTAGGATCGAAGCACCTTTGGTGTTTTGTCTTAAAATAAACCATTTGATATTATTGATTCGTATATATGAATTTAAAAAGTCAAAAAATTATAAAAATATTTACAAAGTTCATCAAGATAAAAATAATCAAATTTTTTTAGATTATTGATAACTTTTGTCTTTAACTCACGAAAATTTGAACTTCACAAAAATATTAGTTTAGTAATTAATAATTGTTAAATTAATTTCTTGGCATGCAACCATAAAAATAAACTTGAAAACTCCTTCCGTCCAAACTTTGTTATCCACTTTCACTATTCACAACACTTTAAAAATGATACTCTTTCCGAAATGTTATATATATTAAATAACGTATGAATCTTGATTGATAGTTCTAGATGAGTTTTATTAGGCAAAATTTTTAAAATTATAAAAATCATTCAAGATTAAAAAAATAATCAATTTAAAAATGACACATATACACGTAAATAGACAAGAGACAACAATAAACTCGTAGGGGATACATATTTTTATTGGTGGTGGAAAATAGACCGATTTCCACGATATGTTCAAAGAACTAGTGCATGCCCCGCCTTTGACTTCAAATGCTTTAGCAAACAAATGCACGTGGCCACACGTTCCCATTCCTAATGATCCTTTAAATTTTAGAAGAGGTGGGAAAGAGAGAATGTGGTTTGAATTTTTATAATGAGAGAGATAAAGTGTTTTGAAATTTCGGGTATGGTGGGCTTTGGTGACAAAGGGTAGAGAGAGGGAGAGTGAGTTGACAAAAGTGATAAAATGTATTATGATGAAGAATGTTATAAAAAATATACTATCGACAGTCTCCAAAAATTCTTATAATATAGATGTTTTCTCCCTAGTCATTGATTTCACATCATCCGGAGCCCCACAACAAAATAATTGACAAATGATGTCATGGCTTTTGCATCACCTAGAAATTTTGATACACCCGTCACCCTAAAGTGATGTGGCCCAATTAATCTGGATTTTGCCAAAGGTTGCGTTACATATCAACTAGACGTACAATCTGTTAAATTTTTTTGTCTCACACATAGAAAAATCATGTCCAACCATGTCATTTGATGCTAAATAACACACTAATTATTGACAAGTTCTAACACAATCTTCCATATTCAACGTTAGTGTTTTACACACATTTATTATACAAGACCCATGTATATTCGCGAGTAGTGTTCGAAATTGTGTCCTCCTAGCCAATCACCTGTTGCAAACGAAAAGTTATTTGGTAGTCTCTCGGCGCATACGTGATGCCCAACACCCTCGAAGATCTAAACAATTTTAAAATGAAACATATAAATATGTTATATTTAAAAATATACAAAATAATAGTACAAAGAAAAAGTAAAATTGAATTGGTCTAAAGTTAATTCCACTAGAGTTTACATAGAAATATTTTAATTTTTTCCTTTACTAGACCTCCACCTAGGCCATAGCTCAGTATAGTCCATGAATAGCTCCGCCTTTGTCAACCACTAAGAACATCCACATCTCTCTCTTTACTCTCTCTTCTACGTTAAATTGAAGAGCAAAACCCTTGAAATTAACCATGCTTTACCAACCTCGCCTATTCCACCTGAGAATTAACCTGAGCTACAGTCCCTCTCTTTTCTTCCAAAGAGGCGCTGTTCACTCGCCCCAGATTATTTTACCAATTTCCTTGCTTTCGCGCGCTCATTCTGAAATCTTGGAAGCTCCTTTGGCGCTATTTCCAACCTCATCACTCCAATAATATTGTTGGACTTTATCGCATATCGCTCACGTAAACCACTCAAACTTGGTTTAAAATAGTTAAGAGTTGCAAATACCTGAAAAAATCTTATTCAGAGCTTACAATTACCTAATATTAACTTTAGGTTGAAACCCTCCAAAAAATCTAACAACTATATGTTTCCACCTTTAATATTGCCTCTGTACAACGATATTTTTTTTTTTTCTATTTAGCTTTGTTCTGTTTTTTGTTGCCTTTTTGTAATTCTTTGCTAGAAAAACTTTGGAAGGTATAGTTTAATTAAGTTACTTGTGGCAACCTTTTAACATCCAGATATTTTATTTGAGGAAAAAAAAAAAAAAACTCTGTAACTCTTGAGGTTAAAAGACTGCCACGGATTCTTTTTTAACTTTACTTGTTTTACTCAAAATATTGCACCAAATAGTTGGGAAGTTGGAACTCTTACATTTTGGATGTATATCTCTATTTTTTTTTTTTTTTTTTTTGGTGTTGTCTCTCTAGACTCCCTATAATCACTAAAGAGCTATACATTTCTAAAACCTTTCCACTTTTCTTATTTTTTCTGCTAATCTGATGCAGAACAAGTAGCGGCCCAATTCTATGATCAATTGGACCGGTCGAAGCCTAAGAGGCCAAAACAACTTTTAATTAAAAATTGCCAATTTCGGCAATTTATCGACGAGCCTAATCGTGACTGATGGTGGATTTCGGCCAAATTCATTCGTTTAGGCCTTCAATTTAGTAATTTTGCTATTTTAGGTAATAATTAGATTACGAATTACTCTTAGTGTGTAATTCCGTTTTCGTTGTTTACAATTAGGAATTTCTTATTTTTTTTTATCTAGTTTTCAATTTTGGAAGTTTCCCCAATTTTCGGGATACTTTATTTTTGGTAAGTTTTTGCTAGGGTTTGCTAGTTTTCCCTATAAAGGGGCATGTAACCTCTATTATTATTCAGCTTTTAATCAAATATAATTCAGAGTTATTTCTCTTTCTTCTTGTGGATTCAAGAATCTCGTGGATTCGAGACCTATTTTCGTTTGAACTAGTACGCAACTAATTTCTCGTGAATTCCGCTGCGTCATAATCTCAACATAACTTCTACTTGTGAATTATTAAAGGTGATTGAATGATTTATTAGGGTGGATTACACACCAGTCTCTCTCATCATAAAATCAAAAAAAAACTCAACAATGGTTAAAATTTATCGCAAAACACCATTCAGAAAACGTGTTCGATCCGCCAAGTAATTTATCGCGTCAATAATGTTTGCGTTTGCTTTTTGACCTTTGGTCTTTATTTACTGGATTTACTTGGATCCTGATATATAATATAAATACCTTGGACGCGTTTGGTGATCCGACTTACATAATGGTATGGTAGGGTCCACCCATCACACTGGTTTTTGGAATTCGGTTGGCTGTTGCTACCTTGGAGTTAGTATATGCTAGCTTTCTTTATTACTACCTCATAGAAAATGAATGAATTACTATTAGATTACTAATAAACAGCACTCATAAGTCATGACCAACCACTATGCACATAAATCGCCCTTTACTCTTTTTGACCTTTGGTCTTTATTTACTGGATTAATTCAGCTGCCATTTTATTTTTACCTGTGAGAAGGATAATATATTTCCATATTTCCAGATGAGTATATACTTTATTATAGGAGTATATACTTTTAATAAAAAAAATTGAAGTCAATTTTCGATGCAAACTTTTGTCTCATTTTTTGGTGCAAACTTTTTAGAAACTACTACGAAAAAGCAACCAAACGCGGTGAAGAAAACCATCTTCGTAAAAGCATAAAGCATAACAACAAAAAAACAAAAGCATGCAAAGCATTGGGCTCCATGCTTGAAATTTCTCATTGGAGTGAGAAAATCAATCAAAAGAAACAAAATAGTACTCCTAACAAAGCATCTTTGTAGTATTTGTGAAGACGCTGAAAGTGGCCCCCAAATACAAGCATTAGAAATTGAAAGGAAACCGCCTGTGTTCCCACCTGGCTTTCTTAAGTAGACTGTGGGTCGACAAAAGGTTAATTAGAAAAAATTATGATTAATGGGCCGAAGGGCTAAATATCAAAAAATAAATAAAAAATTGAAGTGTTTATAATTTAGCGATACCTGCAATATTCTACTCCAAGAAAAAGGTGTATATATGAAGCATTCCATTAAAAACGTACCTGAAGTATTTAGGGAGAGAGAATAGATAGCTTGATTTTTTGGCGTTTTAGTGAGTGAACAGTGCGTACTCAAATTTGAGTAAGTACTGTAACAAAAATAATTTAGGGAGAGAGAATATATATATAGCTTGATTTTTTGGCGTTTTAGGGAGGTTGGCTCTCTAGTTTAGCTTAAAAACTAGTTTAGGGGAGCTGATAAGGATGCTCTTACTTCATCCATGTAAAAACTAAACCACACGGAGAAGTCCATCCTTAATTCATCTAGTCTCCAATCATTGAGGGTATGAGTTATGGATGATTGGAGACAGACCTAACATGTGGCAATATGCACAAAGTGGCTGTTCTCAGAATCTCATTGAACCAGTCGCCCCCTCAACCTTCAAGAACCGAGGAGCTACATAGATCTTTTACTGCAAAGCCATGCCCCCAAATCAAAGATCAATTTTTGTGCTCACCATAGAAGATACATAAATCGAAATTCATTTGGATGAGTTAGTAATAGTATCACTAATATTGCACTTAAGGTCTGCAACAAATTGCGATAGTTCACCTACTAATTTTCTGCTTTCGTTCGTTTTGGGATGGTGTTTGTATTTTGTGTCATATTTATTCTTTTGCAGGGGTAGCTCCATATGTTAAAATTTGAAGGTTCAAGTGGTGCGCAAATAAGAGACTTGAGGCGTGGCAGGAGGATTCCGGTGTCTACGCGGAGAGGCCTTTCTTCTCCTTAAATGGGTTTGGAAAAATTACCCAAAAAGTACCCAGAATTTGAAAATGAGTGGCTTAGATTACTCCCAAGTAAATGGATTTGATACCCGAGAAACCGTTTTGAAAATGATTTAGAAAATAATGTAACTCTCGCGATTGAAAACAATTTGAAAACCAAAGATTGTTTTGGATTCGGGAGCCAGGTTACGAACGGGGAAGTGTTTTAATGCACCCCGCTCGCCCGATTAAAAATCGGTCTTTACTAAATATTTGTGGGATTTTTAAAAAATATTTTGATGCCAAACTTTATCCAAATAAACAATTAAATCATGCAAAACAAATAATTTAAATATTAAAATGAACATCAATTAATGCAATTAGGTCAATGACAGCAAGTAATAAAAGTGAAAACCAGCTCCCTCAAACTCTTCATGAAAGAAAACGATTTAAAATTTTAATTTTTCAAAAAGAGTGCCGTGCGGTACAGAAAGTGTGTCGTGCAACACTGTGCATTAACCCAACGGTCATATTTTTAAATGTGTGTCGTACAACACTCTAGGTTTACCATGTGGTACAGAAGGAGTGTCGTGCGGCACTGTTTTCTTCACAAACAGCTTGGAATTTGGTTTTCGATTAGAATTTTAATGGAGGCTCATACAAAGCATGAAGCTCGATTAAAACAAATTACTTTGAACTGGAAAATGATATGTTTGAGTAAAAATTGTTCCTCCTCATGGGATTGCTCCATACGTAAATTTAATCGTATAACGCAACCAGGAGGTCATAAATCAAACCGATTTTTGTTGTAACATAGGCATACCAAATGTGGAGATGATATGGAAGATCATTCCACATTTGGTACCCCTCCCCTCAGGGTACCAAAGCTAAGAAGTTTGGTGAAACGGGATTATACCTCCGGTTTGAACCTCACGAAATGAGAATGCTTCTTGAATCTTTGATCACGGATTGGACCTTATTTGGATTCCAACTTCACTCTGGTACACTAGGAAGGATACTTGATTCTTGGAACTAAAGGCGTATGGGGTGGCTAGGACACGGTTTCAAAGCTGAAAACAGAGAACTTGGTTTTTCGGTTGGTTTTTCTATTGTGGAGCTTTGGGGATTGTTTTCTGGGATGGAGAATGATAACAACAGGTAGTTTAGGATGTGAGTATAGGAGCAAATAGAATTTGAGAGAGGTTAACCATGTTTCTTCCTTCTACCTTTTCTTCCCAAACCGATCGGCATTTTATAGGCGTTTGGAATCGATTGATCATTATGTAAACTTGGTATCCACTCCAAGTAATCATAGTTACCACATAGCCTTTCTCTTGTGCAAGAAATCATCATGAAGCTTGAGGAAAATTGTCAAACATTTGAGCTGCTGGAACTTCTGCAAAAAGTCGACTGATGAATGACAGTGTCGTGCGGCACTCCAACTGTGTTGTGCGGTGCATAAACTGTGCCGAACGACACACTTCCACTGCCAATGTCAAAAAAAGAATGCCTTGCGCGACTGTTGGAGCACTGTACGTGAGAGATGAGTGTCGTATGGCACTGTTGACTTCGTTGACTTGAAGAATTACATTCCGAGAGGTTTTTCGAGCGTCTCTTTTCATCATCGGGGATTAAAATGTGTACGAGGGTCAAATTTTTGGGTGTCTACAGTTGCCCCTCTTTGTTGAGGCTTATCGATCATTGTGTGATGAAAGTCCCGTCAAAGATAAAAGACACCCCTCGATTCAAGCGTCCTCATAGAAAACAAACAAGTAAATTCTGATGCAAGTGGTCGCGCTCATATGAGCTGCCTACGTACGCCATTGTAGGGATCAGACCAGCGTAGTTCGTCGGGGCTAATGCGTATGTAAAATGATGGATCATGCAAACAAAACAGTTTATAGAAAACATACCTGATTCAGATTGCAGGGATTGCCACCTGTGGACACCCCTCCGAGGAATTCGATTCGGAGTCGCCACCCGGATTTTAGCGGATTGTCCCCGAGGAACCGAACTTGAATAACTCGTGCCTTATTTTGGATAAGGTTTAAAACCAGTCCGTCTTCACCATAATATCTTAGGTTTGGGAGCTTAGTTACGAGAGGGGAAGGGTTTTATGGCACCCCTCTCGCCCGACCCGAGAGTCGGTCTCTACTTAGCATTTATGGGATTTGTAAAATGTTTATTGTGTAACTTGGAGCATGAAAAATGGGAATGGGGTACGGGAAATAAGTAAATGCGGCTACAAACAAAGATGCACATGAGATGGTGGATACTTGTGCAATATGTACAAAGTGATGATATATGAGATATACTAGGATGCATAAAACAAACTATATATGTAGAACCCATGCAAAAACATTGATTTACATGAACCAAGAATAAATTCAAACATGAACAAGAGCATATGATGTCTATTAAGTTATGAAGTTATGTGATAATTTAATCATGAACAGACTGAAATGCAACATGGTGAACATAGACAAAGGTTATATTGAACAGAGTGTAACAAGTAAAGACTACTAGAACCAAGATAGGTCTGCTTGCTGACTTTGATTTGAGCACTCAAATGGGCTAACTTGAGTGCTCAAGTCGACTGACTTGAGTGCTCAGATAGCCAGAATACACAAATAAACTTTTCTCTTTAATGACCTTGATTTACTTACCCTTCTAAAAAATGAGTTCATTCCTTGTATTTAATCATGTTTTAAATTGATGAATCTCTTTTTACAAGACAAATAAATTTTCAAAATACATTTTCATAGCATTTTAAGCACAAAACGAGCCACAAGAAGATCTATATTGATATAAAATGATGATTAAAGCCTTTATAAGAAAGTTTTGACAGAATATAACCAACAACAAACATAACATAAACCAACAGAAGAGACATGAGTGAAAAATGATGATAGTCCAGATGGACTTAAGTGCTCAGATGGGGGAACATGAGCACTGAACTGGACTGATTTGAGTGCTCAGAAGTTTAGAGCTAGACCTTTGAGTTTTCAATCATAAAACACTCTTTGCAAACATTCATGGCAGATTTATCAAAAAATGACTTGTTTTTCCCTTTTTCATCTTGTTTTCAAACTTTCCTTTTTATTTTCAAAAGAAAAATGCTTCCAAAAGCTTATTTTTATACATTGATGAGATATATTTGAGTGAAAACAACCCCCATTTGAGCACAAACAGCCATCAGAATGGATCAAACATATCAATATATCAAAATAATCATCAAAACATGTAATATAATGAAAGAAAGTTTGATCATTCTGATGGACCTGAGTGCTTAGGTCAGGGTTTCTGAGTGCTCAGGTTAACGAACTTGAGTGCTCAGGTGAAATCTGTCCATTCGAACTAAAAACTTTAAGAACTCATTTTTATGAACTTTAAACCCTTAATAAGTTCAGAACAGGTATAAGGAACCTGTCTAAACCTTTTGGGTTCCCTCAGGAAGCAAGAACAACATTTTGACAATGTACTTCTACCTTTTTGAGCTTGAAACAAGGACTTTTGTGGTGATTTTGGGAAGACACAACCTATGGATGAATTTCTAGAGTGGAGTGACACCAAAATGAGGGTGTATGAACAAGAACTCAACTGATGGGTAAAGTTTGGGTATTTTTAGTGAGCTTTTAGGCTAGAAACATGGGTTTTCAAGAGATTTTCAAGGGTTTTTGATGAAATATGGGATGAGGTGTGGATTTTGGGGTGTTATGGCTCTGGACTCACACTAAAGTAACTGTAGATGATCTTTGATGGGAGTTTTTGGTGGAGTTTTTACGGTATTTAGGCCAAAAATGGACTAAAAATGAAGTATTTGGCCATGGATGTTGATGAATCAGAGGAGAAGGGCTGAGAAATGGTAGAGAATGGTCTGATGATCAATGGTTTTTTTCTAGAGAGAGAAAATGAGGAAAAAAGGTGGGTTTTTACAGAGGAAATTTGGGAGAAAATGTAAAATTAACTTGGTTTAGGGAGCTAGGATAGTAATTAGTTTTAGGGGTCTAGGAATGTAATTAGTATGATTTGGGCCATCCCAATACGTGATATAGTGGCAAAAATATATCAGATTCGCAGAAAATCTCATCATTGCTTGTGTAGGAATCTACCATGTGCCCCACCTGAGCGCTCAGGTTCATGGACTTGAGTGCTCAGGTTCATGGAGGATCTGAGTGCTTAAGTGGATGAATTTGAGTGCTCAGGTGGATGGACCTGAGTGCTCAGGTCCAACAACGATTCTTCCTTTGTTTTGAGTTTTTGGGCTATTTTGGTGAGTGTTTAGAGGTTCTTGGAAGATTGGAGGTCTTGTTCAAGCTTTAATTGTTGTTCTTGACTTATTTCTCATCATTGGGAATGCCAAGGATTTTCATGGGTTTAAATTGGGGTGTCTACACCACCTTGCTCTTCAATGAGGGAAAAAAACATGATGTGTTGTGAACGAAATTAGCGAGTGAAGCTCTGTGAAAAAGATGAGCAGTGCGAGACCAAAGAGCTCCCCAAAAAGGTTCGTGCGAGACTAGCGAGGTCCCCAAAAAGGTTCCTGCAAGACCGACGAGGTCCCTAAAAAAGATTAGTGCGAGACCGGCGACACTACTACAATAAACTTAAAAGATCACGGGTAAAAACCGTGATCTTTATAATTTAATCACGGTTTTAAAACCGTGGTTGATGGAGCCGTTATTAAAAGTCTTCAAGATTCAACCACGGTTTATGTCTGTGGTTAAATGCAAGTCCAAACCGATATGGAAACACATAAGGCGTGATGATAAACAAGATAAGACCACGGTTTGGACAACAAACCGTGGTTAAAGAACGTAAAAGATCACGATTTGAACAAAAAGCGTGTTTAAAAATATTATACAATTACGGTTTACACGGCAAACCGTAATTAAATCAACAATATTATCACGGTTTGAAGATAAAACTGTGATGAAATTAGTTTTAAGATCACGGTTTGGACAAATAACGTGATTAAAAACACTATACAATCACGGTTTGCTCAAAAAACCGTGATTAAATTATAATTATACAATCACGGTTTGGACAAAAAACCGTGATTGGATTCACTATACCATCACGCTTTAGACATACATGCCTCGTGGCATCATCTCCACAACCTCCCAACTGTTTTCCAACATGCATTTGCTAAGAATTGAACCTCCAACCTCCCAATTCTTATCCAACCACTCCAACCACTAGGCTACCCAAGTCTTCATGTCACATTTTTCAAAAAGAATGTATATGTATTATCTTTTCATTTATTCCCTTTTATATTACAACAAATATGTAATATATTTTACATAAAATATATATTGCATTATATCATAATATATTATATTACATTAAATTATAATATTTTAATTTATAGAAATTATACAGTTGACGACGTAAATTTGGTCGCCGTAGACTAACTTTTGGCGACACCTAGTAATTTAGTAGAAACATGGGTTTTAAATTAGTTAGTGACATGTTTTCCTTTTGGCGACTAACATTTTTTGTCGCCATTATGTCTCTATCAGATTCTACTTTGGCGACTAACCTCATATTTTAATTTGGTTGACAAAGGCATTGCATAAGGCAACAAACATTTATTTGGTCGCCAAAAGTGATGCATAAGGCAACAAAATTAAAAATACGTAAAATAAATAATACAGTATTTACTAGTCCATCACACTTGTAATCGAAGTATGATTAAAATACGCAAACACATTTTATCAAGGTCGGAAAAACTGTGACAAAAAAGTTTTTTTTATCACGGTTGTAACAAAGCGTGATTAAAATAAACACATTTTATCACGGTTTGTAACAAAGCGTGGTGAAAATAATACATTTTATCACACTTGTAATCGAAGTGTGGTTAAAATATACGAAACACATTTTATCACGGTTGGAAAAAATGTAATAAAAAAGTTTATTATCACGGTTGTAACATAGTGTGGTAAAAATAAATACATTTTATCACGGTTGTAACAAAGCGTGATAAAAATAAACACATGTTATTACACTTGTAACAAAGCGTGGTAAAAATAAACACATTTTATCACACTTGTAATAAAGCGTGGTAAAAATAAACACATTTTATCACACTTGTAGAAAAATGTGATTAAATTAAACAATTATAATCACAGTTTTTTTAAACCTGTGATAATTATGATTAATCACTACGGTTTTATTAGCAAAGTGACATTAAAAACTCACCTTGCATTTCTTTATCACGGTTTCATCAAAACCGTAATCTTTCAAATTTTCTTAGTGTGATCTTTATCAATTATTCTAGTAGTGCGAGGTCCCCAAAAAGGTTCCTGCGATACCAACGAGGTCCCCAAAAAGGTTCCTGCGAGACCGGCGAGGTCTCCAAAAAGGTTCGTGCGAGACCGGCAAGGTCCCCAAAAAGGGTTCGTGCGAGACCGGGGAGGTCCCCAAAAAAGGTTCGTGGGAGATCGGGGAGGTCCCCAAAAAGGTTCGAGCAAGACCGGCAAGGTCCCCAAAAAAGGTTCGATTGTGTGACGCTAAGGATTCGATTTTGGTGCCAAAAACTTTCGAAAATGCGACTAGCTGTGGAGTGTGGTCTCATGTGGGGCCGAAGGAGGAAGCCTTGGAAGCATTTCCAATGACGAACGGAGCAGATGATGCAAAATCCTTAAACTGGTCGAGGTATCGGGTGGTTGACATTCCGCCCCGTCGATATATTTTTGTTTGTCCCTCGCCTTATTTTTTGTCTCACGCATTGAGGGCACTGCACATTTCAAGTTGGGCTAGGTCGCCTTATTTTTTGTCTCACGCTTTGTATCGTAGTAGCATCGCCCCAAACGTAGGGCTAGGTCGTTGAGAGCATAGGTAACCCGACAAGACCGGAGTCGATTTCCAGAGGGACAAAATGCAACCGGAATGAAGTTTGACTTGCGATGAGAATTTCGGCCTTAAGACGGCCAACTTTTAAGGTAGTTTTGTTTAGTAGTTATCTCTCTACCTCTAAATGACTAGAAAATGAAAGTTTTGCTAATTTAAAGTAAAGGCAAAGTCAAGGGGTTCAAAACACCCATGACTTGAATTAAATTGTTTCTCTCAAGATTACACGGTTAAGTCGCGTAGTTAAACATGCTTAACCGGAAGATTTAACATTTTAGGACATTTGGATTCTAGAGAATGGGTTTGATAAAGAGTAGAGTTTATTGAGGCATTTTTACAAACACTTTGAATGCCATAGCTCTAAGCATCATGTGTGACAAGTAGTCATGCCCTTGCCTACACAAGATCAAAAAGGTTAACAAGACTAAGTTTTGATACATAAAATTGAACCATAACTCTTAAACAAACAACTTTTAATGATCATTTTGAGAGAAGAACAAAATAACCCAAGTCATTGGGTGCTAATCACCCCATGACCCAACCTTGCTACACTACTCACACATAATCAAAGAAGAGATGAACATACTAAGTAGAAATGACAATAAAACGTGAACCACAATGAAAACGGAAATAAACTAGAGATTTGAATAGATAATAAGAGTGCTTACAACTTTAATGAAGGCCGTAGCCGTAGTTCTTGAAGATTGAAACGTAATTTCTAGAAAGAAGGTAGAGAAAATGAGTGGGGAAGAAGAAGGGAGGTAGAGAGAGAAGGTGAAAGTGCAAGATACCCTAGTTTTCTAATGTTTGGGGCCTTTTATGGTCCCCAAAGTTACAACTAAAAGGTCCAAAAAGCTCCCAAGTCTTAACTTGGTTGGGTACAAAAAGGTGCTGGAAAACCCATGACTTATTGATAGGACTTATTCTCTTATCGATAAGAGAACTCCTTCGCGCACAGTTGGCCAATCTGACCTCTCTCCTATCGATAGGACTTCAAGCTTCACAAAATTTGGCCAATCTGATCTTGGTCCTATCGATAGGGCCAATCCTCCTATCGATAGGAGTTGCTTGATAGAAAATGATGGCCAGTCTGACCCCAGTCCTATCGATAGGGCCAATCCTCCTATTGATAAGAGTTGCTCAAAACATGTTCTTCACCCGTTTGCCCTCATCTTGACTTGGGCCTTTGCTCGGGCGTGCTTGGCCTTCTTCCATGACTTTCCTCGTGAATTCCTCGGCACCGTCGCGGTTTGCCACGTGTCCTCGGACCTTGGGTCACAAATAGACTCGTGTTCGAGCCATGACACCAAAAAGATGCTTTATTTTACCGAAAACCCTATGAATGACAAAAACACAACCTACGCACAATATCAATCAAATAAAACATGTTATGCGCGTGTATGTGACAAAAACGAGGTATATAAGCCCATTTATTTACACTATTGGGGGCTTATCAATTATTATGGGGGATGGTAAGTTAACAAAATTCTGGCTGGATCCTTGGTTGGGTAACCAATCACTGGCTGATGTCTTTCCACTAGTCTTCAATTTGGTAAAAAATCAAGATGAGACCATAAATGAGGTTTTAGCCAGAAGATCAGAGTCTCTCTTTTGGGATTTTCAACTCAGGAGGAGGCTATTTGATTGGGAAAAAGATATATACTGGATGACATTCTTTCTATTCTAGATGGTTCAGATTGCTTGGTCGCTAACAACTCCATGGACAAGCTTGTTTGGGAGGGCAGCAGCTCAAAATCTCTCTGTGTAAAATCCTTGTACGAGCTTGCTATTCCTCACATTAATATTGCTAACTCAGCCTTTGATTTCATTTGGAGAAGTGCAGCCCCGTATAGAGTTCAATGCTTCATATGGTTACTCCATCTTAATAAAATCAAAACGGCAGAATATCTTCTTAGACTGAGGATTATCCACAATGAGGAGGAAGCTTCTTGCAAATTTTGCGGAACCCATTTAGAATCTATAGATCATAGTTTCCTGCAGTGCTGCACAGCTGTTTGGCATTTGTGGTCCAACGTTTTATCATGGTGGGGGGTCAAATGGGTCACTCCATCCTTTGCAAAGGATCTACTTCTATGGTGGAAAGACTGGAAGCATAAGAAACCCAAAAGAATTATTTGGGAAGCTATCCCAATGGCAGTCATGTGGACAATTTGGAACCAAAGGAACGCTTGTGCTTTCGATAATGCAACCACTGATTGGGATAAAGTTACTGATCTTGTGAAAATCAGGGTTGCCTTTTGGTTCAAATCCAAAGCTGGGAGTAAAGACTTCTAAGTGGATGATTTCCTTTTTAACCAGAAGAGCATCCTGGAATCTTTGTAACTCATTTGCATCTTTTCCTATATATTATCTTTGTTTATCTTGGGCACCTTTTTAGTACTTGTTCTTTGTAGTTAGCACCTTGCTAACTCTTGCTCGTTGGGTTTGTTTGGCGCTCTTTCTAGTTAGGTTTTTTTCTCCCCTAGTTGTGTTGTTGTCTCATCCATTCCCATTTAATCTTTGTAATTCTTCAAAGATTAATAAAATTTTTTGCTATTAAAAAAAAAGAATATCCCTGGTTGATGACATATGAAGTGATTTTGAAATCTCACAAAACACAACTATGCTCGACCAATATATGAAATTAAAGAGTAAAGAAATGCATACTGCTTGAAAGACAGAATGTTATTAGGAAAGATAGTAAACAAAGAGACATAAAAAGCCAATTATAACAAGCCAGATAGTCGCCGCATATCGACGTCTCACCTTCTCCTAGTCTTTATGAATTATTGTGGAAAGTGATGCAGAGAGATATTAAAAAAACAGAGGAAATGGAGTATATCACTGCTACAATGTTGGTTATGACAAATGCTTTGAAGGCTGCATCTCTCACTAGAACCGCCCCCCCTTCATCTAGACCTTGCTGACTGTAGCCACCAGGTATCGTGAAATTGGCTGCGAAAGAGATGGTTGCTAGCAGTGTTGCCACTACCATATTAGTCTTGCATTTTTTTGTACTTGATCTGCTTCCTTTTCAAAATATTCTAGAGCTTTTTTCCTCGTTCTTCTTTTTCTCGTTCTGCTTTTTCTTGTTCTTCTTTTTCTCGCTCTGCTTTCTCTATACTCATCTTCTGCCATTTGAATATGCTTTCTCGATCCTTCCAGACTGTATCTCTCCCATTAGAATTCAGAATTCGTCGTGGCCAAGCCTTGCTATTGTCCTGTTTCCATAGAATGGTTTTGTTCAAATCATAAATGAAAAAAAAAAACCCGAAGTTACAGTGTACTTATATGAAAAGGCATGTGGAGAGGATATTTTTTGACTAAAACTTGTTTTTCATAATTTTTGTTTAGCTTTATGTAGTAATTCTTGAGATTTATCATTCATCTCATTGAGAGGAATCGGAAAAGTATGAAATTTAGTGAACCTTTTTTTTTCCGCTTTTGATCACATTTTACATTTTTTTTTTTTTTTATCTTTCAGAGTTCTCTTGTCGAGACGGATGAGTATAATACAAAAAATTGTTCTGGATATGAATAATGAAGTTGTCCATCTCTTTAACAACTTAATTTAGATGAGTTAGGGATTAAAAATCAAGTAAAAGTAATCGTGAATTCAACAAAAATTGAAAAAAGACAAACAAAATACCAAAACGAAAAAACCAAATATATTAGCATGAAATCAAGCACGCATTCCGCAAATTTTAATTATTCATTTCTTCTCCTAGGTAGATAAATCTTAAGTTCAATTAAATTAAAATGACATCCAATGGGATGCAATTATAATAAAGCGCATAGTTTTAATATATCCATTATAATTTTAGAGAAATGCTACAATACATATCTCTATTTGGGTGTATCATATGCAATCTTGAAAATGTTACGAATTGACTACCTCTAATGAATAAGAAGTTATGATTTTTTTTTTTTTTTAAAAGTTACGGAACACATCAAAATGTTATGGATCATAAAGAAAATGAATCGTATTGCTGAAAAGTTACGAGATGCTAAAAAAAGTTACAATTGCCATGAGGTGACATAATATGGACAAAACAATAGGTGAATACGGTAAATACTTTAATGAGTGTATTGTAGTCATTCCTTATGATTTTAACGGACTCTGGGGGGTGCTGCAAAGCCAATTGCTGTGCAGCCGCACGGCGCGACCGCACCGGCCACGTTCCGGCGATCCGAGATGTTCACCAGATAGCCCTCATCGAGTACTTTAAGTGTATCAAAAATCAACTTGATCGGATATTGTTAAGTACCAAATCGGAACACAAATAGATTGAAAAAATGAGTTTATTGATTTGGATCCAGTGTTTATGTACATTTGTGTTCCATTTCATTTCAATCTATTTGTGTTCCAATTAGGCACTTAACGATATCCGGCCAAGTTGATTTTTTAAACACTTATAGTACTCAACGAGAGGTATCCGGTGAACATCTCGGATCGCCGGAAAGTAGCCGGCACGGCCGCGCCGTGCATGCATAGCACACTGCACAGCACTTGGCTGTACAGCACCCCCAGCTTCCGATTTTAACGTGTCGTGGCCAATCCATGCTATCTTCCTGTTTTTCTGTGATGTGGACAGTTTGCGGAAACACTGTGCAGGCAGAGTTCATATTTTAATTACTAGCACTATTCATGAGTATTATAGCTTGGACAATTACCACTTTAACGGAACAAAATTTTTTAGAAAGAACAATAATATTAACGGAACAATAATTTTTTAACTCTTTTTTTTTTATAAAAAAAATGGTTTTTATTTTTTTAAAATCAGTTTTTTCAGGGTGGAGGACATAAACTAAGGGTACTGCGATCATTTCACGCAAAAAGTTAATACTGTTAGCCTTAAAGTAACGATAGAGAGGAATCTTACAATTAATTTGAAAAGTAAAGAAAGACAGTGGAATTTCAGAAAGTATAGGGGAGGTCTCTGTATTTGTTAGAAACCTCAGGGGAGATAAGTGAAATTTACCATTCTTTTTTTCCTTCAATTTGTTAGGTCACCTGTTGCTCAGGTCAACAAGTAATTGATTCATAACTTTTTAAGATCTAACGTACATAACTTAAGTGCATATAGTGCAGATTCAAAAAGGGGTGTGTATTGTTATACACACACAAAATCCATGTGTCTATGGAACCTTGATATTTTATTCGAATAACTGCAAGAGTAATCAGAATTATGTAGGAGTTTTAAACACTTAAATAAGTAAATAAATGCAAAACCTTTACAAAGCAAATTAAAAAACATTTTCCGAATAGAATGGGTTTTGTTCAAATCAAAAATAAAAAAAATCCCTTGTACTAATATGAAAAGGCATGTGGAGAGAACATTTTTTTCACTGAAACTTGTTTTTCATAATTTTTGTTTAACTTTTTTTGTCGTAACTCTTGAGATTTATCATTTGTCTCTTTGAGAGGAATCAGAAAAGTAAGAAGTTTAGTGAACCCTTTTTTTTTTTTTTTTTTGCTTTTGATCACATTTTATTTTTTTTTACTCCCTCCGTCATTTTCTTAAGTGTTTAACTTTCCATTTTTTGATGTCCCAAAATAAGAGCATCTCTAGTGCACTACCTAAAAAATGCTCCCTAAAGTATACACCTAAGCACATGTGGGACCCAATTTTGTTTGCTAAGAACTTAGTTAGCTAGCTAAGAAGAAATTCACTTTAATAGGGCTCCCTAAAAATACTCTCTAAAGTGTATGTGGGACCCATTTAAGTGGGCCTCATAACCAAGAAAACAATAGCAGATTCATCGTTATAAATGCAAGCAACTTTCTCTCTCCTTAAGTCCCTCCTCAAATTTAGGTAGTCACTTAGGGCACTTTAGGTAGTGAGGGGTGCCACCTAGGATTTTAGGGAGCCAAGTTTTGTGCACTAGAGACCATTTTTTGAGGGTTTTCTTAGCTAACTAGTTAGGACACTTTAGGTAGTGATTTTAGGTAGTGCATGTGTAGTTTGAAAAGTTAATGTGTAAAAGTTTGTACAATTATCATTTTGTCCTTTTAAAAAGTTAATGGTTAGTGGTAAAAATCAAATAAAATTATGTTGGGAACATGTGTGAAAGATGAGTCCCACATCGGATAAATAGAAAAAGAGTTGGACCTTAATATACAATTGGATGTCTCACCACTTACAAGGTTTAGTCTTTTAAGTGGATATGGGTCATTCAATGTATATTGGGTCCATGTGATGTGTTGGACTCCGTGGATACTCTCCAACGGATCTATCCTATGTGCACATGGGAAAAACCTCGGGCAGATCAGACTCCTAACAATTGGTATCAGAGCTTGGTTGCTCTGTTTAGGTTTAACCACCTGAGTTTAATCTTGGTTATAAATGGACATGAATGCACCACGAGAGGGAGCCTCAAACTCGAGGCCACCCTTTTTCGACGGTAATGATTATCCGTATTGGAAGGCCCGTATGACCACACATTTGAGTTCCCTAGGAGTTAGGGTTTGGAGATCTGTTAGGTATGGCTATGAGGCCCCAACCATAAAAGACGTTACGACTAGAAAAATAAGGGTTAAGGAGGACACTGAGTTGATTTCTGCTGACAATGAGAGTTTTGAGGCAAACTCCAAAGCCTTAGAAGCCATCTATGGTGCTTTAAGTAAAATTGAGTTTAGTCGTATTTCCGCGTGCACCACTGCAAAAGAGGCTTGGGATATTCTCCAAGTCACCCATGAGGGTACTAAAACTGTTAAAACTTCAAAACTTCAAATGCTAACGACACGTTTCAAAGAATTAAGAATGCAAGAAGACGAGAATTTTGATAGTTTTATCACTAAGTTGAGTGACATCGTTAATTCCTACCATGCTTTAGGAGAACCAATCCCAAATCCCAAAGTTTGTCGAAAAGTGCTTGGGTCCCTACCTGAGAGGTTTAGGACTAAGGTAGTTGCTATTGGAGAGAATGATAAAGTTGATGATATACTTTTTGAGGAACTTGTAGGTAAACTTCAAACGTTTGAATTGAATCATCTTTCGAAGAAACCTACAGTAAAGCCTAATAAAAGCATTGCTTTTAAATCTTCCAAAGAAGAATCCTCTGTGACATTAGAGAGTGACGATGACCTCGATGAAGAAGAACTTTCTTTCTTTGCTAAAAAATTTAGAAAATTTGTCAAATTTCGTAAATCTGGAAGTTTTTCGTCTTCAATTAGTAGGAGTAAGAATTTTAATTCTGGGAATAATGGAAAGAAATATTCTATTGATAAATCCAAAAAACCCCAAGGTATACAATGCCACAAGTGCCACGGTTTTGGGCATGTTCAGGTAGAGTGTGCAAACACTCTTAAAAAAAAAGAAGCCAAAGGGTACAAGGCTTCGTGGGATGACGATAGTGATGATAGTAGTGATGGGGGTTGTGACGCCCCTAGATTTTCTATGTTGGTTGCCAATATCAAGTCTCCCACATCCCCTAAAATAGTTGATCTTTCTACAACTATTAGCGATGATAGTAAATATGTCTCAACTGATGAAGACTGTGAAAATAGTGAGGATGATATAGATTCTATTCATGAAGCCTAGAATCAATTATTTAAAAAGGGTGTCAAACTTACAAAGAAAAACAAGGAACTCATGAGTGTTATCGAGAGAATTAGTTGTGAGAGGAACACTCTTAGTGGTGAGATTGAATCCAAGAACATTGAGCTTGAAAAATTAAAAACTTATAACTCTAATCTGGCTGATAAGTTTGCTAAAATTGAGAGAGAGCGTATGGATACCTTGAAGGCCCTTGAAGGGTCTAAGGATAGGATTTTTGAATTGGAGCGTGACTTTAGGGAGGCCATTGAGGCCATAAAGCGTAATGAGTGTGGTGCAACCCGTATAGCCGAGATGAGACGTACTTTTAGAAATAGAAGCGGCTTAGGGTTTGTTGATCCACATTCACCGACACCTAAGGCTAATGAGAAAGAAATTAAGTTTTGTGAAATCTGAAACTGCAAAGAAAGAGGTGGTGTGCGATAAACCGAAATCTTCTACTAAATCTCCCATCACCATTAAAAAGGTCTACAACAATAATCATGCACATGATAAGAAAACTCCTTTTATTTGTCACTATTGTGGTGTCCAAGGTCACATTCGACCTTTTTGCAATATTCTTAGAAAAGAAAATCAAAGAACCAAAGGGAATTTGTTTGTTGCTTCTGTTAATAAAAGTGTTCGGTATGGTCAACCCAATTTGGGAAGACCTCAATTTGTGCGCCAGTCTCCCACAAGCATTAAGAATGAGAATTTTCAAAAGAAATTGAGCCAGTTGGCATATCAAACTTCTCACCTCGTCAAGGAAATAAAAAATTTATCAACTTTGGCTAAAAATAATGAAGGGACTGATAATTTTATTGAAAAACGAACCACACACGGTCACTTCTCACGTGCGAACACTAAAACAAAGCAAACTTGGAAGAGAGTTGACGTTGTTTGTCATGTAGCACACACTACTTTTAGGGCTCATGATGCTTGCGCTTGGTACTTAGATAGTGGTTGTTCAAGACACACGACTAGAAATAAATCATTGTTTACTATTCTTGAAAAATATAATGGTGGTCGTGTCACATTTGGTGATGGTAATACTGGTGAAATTGTAGGACAAGGAACCATAAACACACCCGGTATCCCTCTACTAGATAACGTGTTATATGTTAAGGATTTAAAGGCTAATTTGCTAAGTGTAGGGCAATTTTGCGATAACATGCATGAAGTAAAATTTTCCAAAAATAATTGCTCGATTATTGATGCTTCGGGTGTGTGTAGTTAAAGGTATTCGATCATCAGATAATTGTTATTGTGTTGAAATTGCAAGTCCTAGTGTGTGTCATCGTGTCTTGCTTGACGACGTAGAAATTTGGCACCAACGATTAGGACACGTAAATTTTTCAGAATTGCATCGAATAACCAAGAATGAGATTGTGAGGGGAGTGCCCAAGCTTGCCCAAGGGCTTGTGTGTGTGTGTGTGTGTGTGTGTGTGTGTGTGTGTGGGGGGGTTGCATGAAGGGTAAGCAGATAAAAAGCCCTCATAAAAAGACAACTTTAGTTGCTACCACTAAATGTTTAGAATTAATTCACATGGATTTGATGGGACCCTCACAAACTGAAAGTCTAGGAGGCTAGAGATTTATTCTCGTTATGATTGGTAATTTTTCACGTTTTTCTTGGATTGGGTTTCTAAGAGAAAAATCTGATGCGTATGCTTGTTTTAAAACAATTTGTCAATGCATTCAAATGAGAAAGGGTACCCTATCACTCGAGTCCGTAGTGACCATGGTTGTGAGTTTGAGAACTCTGACATTGAAAGATATTGTGATAAAAAGGTATTAAGCACGAATTCTTTGCACCGCGCACGCCCCAACAAAACGGGGTTGTTGAACGAAAGAATCGAACCCTACAAGAGATGGCGAGAGTTATGCTTCATGCCAAGCGCATCCCTAGAAACCTTTGGGTTGAAGCTATTAATACTGCGTGTTATACCATTAATAGAGTTTAAATTAGACCAGGGACAACTCTCACACCTTATGAAATTTGGAATGGTAGGAAGCCTTCGGTGAAATATTTTAGGGTGTTCGGTAATAAGTGTCATATTTTGAGAGATAGCGAGTCTTTAGGTAAATTTGACTCCAAAAGCGATGATGGTATCTTTTTAGGCTATTCCAACATGAGTAGAGCTTTTAGAGTATATAATCTTCGCACCTTTACCCTAGTTGAGTCAGCCAATTTAGTTGTTGACGATACCATTCTTGACAAGTTAGTTCCCCAAGTTGATGAGGATGATGAGGGGAGTTGGGAAATTTTTGAGGAGGAGACACTTGTGTAGACACCCCGATTTTGACCTGAGAAACTTATCAAGCATTCCCGATGATGAAATAGACCAATCGTACATACCTTGAGGCTAAGAACATGGCTTGAACTCACCAAACCACCCTAAACCATTCTAAACCCTCCTAGAACAACCTTAAACCAACCAAAATGACCTAAATACCCTTAAACCATCCAAAAATTCTATTCAAAACAAACCCAAGCCTACACCATCTTCTATTACGTTCAAAACCCTCTTTATTGATATATAATACGTCTCAATCCGTTTTGAAATGAGGGAGATGTGCCTGTTTTACCAAAACGACTTGTTTTTCCGACCTTCTGAGGGTAAAATGGTCACACACTTGGATGTACAAATTATCTTGGGTTCAAACCACTTGGGTTAGAAATTACACTCGATAAGCTTTCCAACACTTCAAACAACGAACGAAACGGAGTTCGGTAGCACCCGGAGCAGCCCTTTGAAGTTTGGTCTGTTGTGCAGACCTTTGAGCGCTCAAACCATGCGCGAACCTGAAATTTTCAAAGCATTTTTCAGCTGGTTTTCCACCTAAACTATGGGCTCCCCCTGGTTTCTACAGCTTCGTTTTCACGCTAAAATCCCTCTAATAACATTCCCACCCCAACTTGAATTGCAAATTCCAAATTCCCCCCATTTCTCTCTATATAAACCACCCTCCACCCATTGTTTAAAACCCCTTGGCTGATCTCTTACACTCTCACACCATTCATCAGACCAAAACCACTCTCTCTGATCCTTCAATCACGTTTTACTCTCTCTCACATCCATTTCCATCATCTTCAACCTCCAAAACACCCAAAAATCTCATCTTTAAGACCAAATACACATGGGTCTTTAAGATACCAACTACAACAGCCCCTCTCTCACTCTAATAAGCCATTTACAGCCCATACATTCCATCCATTTCGTCCAAACCCAGCTCTTCCATCAAAACCCACCTCATCCAAGCCAAAATCACCATTTTAAGCTCAAATACACCCCCATCCACTCAATCAATCATCCAATCAGCCCTACACTCACACTCCTTTGTCCAAAATACCTCAACTCAAGCCTATATTCTAAGCCACTACTCAATCATCCATCAAAATCCCAAGTTCAAGCTTTGATCAAAGCCAAAAGGTAGAAAATCATGTGAAAAATCACGTTTTGGTCATCCTGAGGGAGACCAGTGGGTTCATGGAGGTCCTCTATACCTCTACTCACAAGGTCTTAAATATTTAAAAAAAGATTTTTGAAAACCCTAGCTCCAAACAGCTTAAGCGCTCAATGCTAGGGCTATGAGCGCTCAAGCCTTGCTCAGTTTTGGCACTTCAAACGTGTTTATTCTAGTTCTGTATTCTGTTTTCAATTTATGAAGTGTGTGTGTGTGTTGATGTTTGGCTAAGCCAACCTATTCACGAAGTGTGTGTGTGTGTGTGTTAATGTTTGGCTAAGCCAACCTGTTCACGAAGTGTGTGTGTGTTGATGTTTGGCTAAGCCAACCTGATCTCTCCTCCCTCTCACTCTAATCATGCTTATGCTTGGTTCAATGCTAATTCTCTACTCATGTGGACACCTCAGGTTTATTTTATTCATGTTGATGAAATTTCAATACATTGTGCATCATCATATATCATGTTGAACTAGTTTGTGGTCCAGATGAGGGCAGAATGCTGCAGAAACACTCAAATCCAGGAGATGGCTTGAGCGCTCAATGCATCCCTTTGAGCGCTCAAACTGTCTTCTGGTCCAAATCAAATCATTCTCTTATTCCAACTTGTTTTTGGCATTTTGAGTGTTCTACAAAGTTTTAAAGCATTGAATCTTCATTCCTTCTTTACTGTTTGCCTCATTTTGGTCCATGGATGAGTTTTAAACCCATGATTATGTGATTATGCCTTTTTGTTCAGTAATTCAAATGTTGTTCTTGAGTAAACAATGGTGGTTCATGAGTCATGTTTTCATCAAATCAGAATCATTAGGAACATCAGAAGCATGAGTGAGTGGGAAGGCTTTGAGCGCTCAAGCTCATCTATTGAGCGCTCGAACTGTTGTGGAGGATCAAATTGGTTTTGTTGTACAGTAACTTGTAATGTTGTTTCGAGTTATTTTGTCATCGTTAATCATGAACTAACACTGTGGTTTGCTGTTTTGTGTATTTATTAATTCGTGCTCGCAGTACCATTATCACTCATGTAGATCACATCTCACATGCATGCACTGTAGTTTGTTGCTATGTTTATCATCGTTATTTGGCTTCCCAAGTACATTTTCATTATTGTGTACTATCTTGAGCTTCTTGATGATCCAAGTAAAGGCAGTAAGGCATGTAAACACTCAAACCATGAAGATGGTTTGAGCGCTCAAAGCCTCCCTTTGAGCGCTGAAACTGTTTTCTAATGCATCAAGAGTTTTCATCATATCAGTCTACTAACTGTGTTTTGAGTGTTTTGGATGCCTCACAATGATATATTTTTCACCCATTCTGCCTTTACTGCCTTGTTTGGTTCATCATCAAGCTTCAAGTTTATGTTAACATGGCATACCTTTCTGCTTAGTCATCAAAGTATCATTTTTGAGCAGCTTAAAGTGCATCAAAAATGTTTTCATCAAAACCAGAATCATCAGAAAGCATCATAAGCATATGTGAGTAAGTAAGAGTTTGAGCGCTCAAACCCCCAGGTTGAGCGCTCAAACCCTTGACAGTGGATCAGATTGGTTTGCTTCATGTGTGTTGCATGTATCATTTTTAGTTCTCATTTTTCTGTTAATCACATGCTAACATTGTTGTTTGCTATTTTGTGTCTTTAATAGCTCATATTTGCATACCATCATCATCTCTCATGTAGTTCAATTTGCACATGTATACACCTTAAACCATTGTTGTGTTAGCATCATTACTTGGCTCCCATTCCTCATTCCCCATTCCCTGTACTCGTTCAAAGTTGAATTATAATCATTTCCCATGATCCCACAAAAGTCAAATAGAGACCGGTCTTCGAACCGGGCGAGGGGGGTGCTGTAAAACCCTTCCCCTCTCGTAATTGAGCTCCCGAACCTAAGATAGTATGGTGATGACGGGCCAGTATTCCTTATCCATTGAAAAAGGCACGAGTCAATCGAGTTCGGTTCCTCGGGGACAATCCGCTAAAACCCGGGTGGCGACTCCGAATCGATTCGAGGATCCCTCCGGAGGTGCGTCCACAACTTGTGAGCACTCCGATTGATATTCCCATTTTTTATGTAGGAGGAGAGCCTAGTGAAAAAGAGAGAGATTATGAAACTGAGACTGAGGTTAGTGAGTCACCCCATGATGAGGAGTTAGGTCAACATGACCTAGTACCCTCAGATGCTAAAGAACCATTAGCTCGAGTCAAACTTAATCACCCTAAAGATCTTGTCATAGGAAACCAAGATGAAGGAATGTTAACTAGAAGGAAAGCTAAAAATACTGGTAACTATGTTTGTTACACTTCCTCACTAGAACCCAAGAAGGTAGAAGAAGCTTTGGGTGATGAGTTGTGGATAGGGGCTATGCAAGAAGAATTACAACAATTCAATCATAATAATGTATGGTATTTGGTTCCTAGGCCTTCGCACACCAATGTCATAGGCACAAAATGGATATTCAAAAATAAGAAGGATGTAGATGGTATAGTGGTGCGTAATAAGGCTAGGTTAGTTGCCCAGGGGTACACCCAAATCGAGGGGATTGATTTTGATGAGACTTTTGCCCCCGTAGCAAGGTTAGAGTCTATAAGGTTACTTTTTGCCATTGCATCTCAATTTAATTTTAAACTATTTCAAATGGATGTTAAAAATGCCTTTTTGAATGGTGACCTTAAAGAGGAGGTGTATGTTGAACAACCCAAAGGCTTTATTGATCCCTCTTATCCTAATCATGTGTACCGCCTTCGAAAGGCCCTTTATGGCCTTAAACAAGCCCCTCGAGCTTGGTATGAACGTTTAACAGACCATCTTTTAAATACTGGCTTTGTGAAAGGAGGGGAGTGGATCGAACTTTATTTTTGAGGAAAATTGAGAGTGACCTTTTGATCGCTCAAATATATGTTGATGATATTGTGTTCGGACCTACAAATGAGCGATATGCGAACCAATTTGGGGCACAAATGTCCCATGAGTTTCAAATGAGCCTAATGGGAGAATTGACTTACTTTTTAGGCTTTCAAGTTCATCAGTTGGATGATGGGATATTTTTGTCTCAATCCACATATGCGAAAGAATTAGCCAAAAAATTTGGTTTGGAAGATTCCAAAATTACTCGTACCCCCATGGGTTTCACAGTTAAGATTGCTAAAGATATTGAGGGCACTAGTGTTGACTCCACGCTTTACCGTAGTATGATAGGGAGTTTGTTATATCTTACCGCTAGTCGTCTTGATATTTCGTTTAGTGTTGGAGTGTGTGCTCGCTATCAATCTGACCCTAAAGAGTCTCACTTGATCACTGTCAAGCGAATTATTCATTATGTTAAGGGCACCTCCACGCTTGGTCTTTGGTATCCTAAGGGTACTAATGTGGACTTAGCCGCATTTTCCGATGTCGATTGGGCAGGAAGTGGGATGATAGGAAGAGTACCTCTGGTGGTTGTTTTTATTTGGGAAATTGCTTGGTTGCTTGGCATAGCAAGAAGCAGAATTGTGTTTCGTTGTCCACCGCAGAGGCTGAATATATTGCCGCTGGTAGTTGTTGCACCCAACTTTTGTGGATGAAGCAAATGGTTCTAGATTATGGTATTTCTCAAGGTGCAATAACTGTTTTTTGTGATAACACAAGTGCTATAAATATTTCTAAGAATCCAGTCCAACATTCTAGGACTAAACATATCGACATCCGTCATCATTTTATTCGTGATTTGGTTGAAGATGGTGTCGTGGCACTTGAGTTTATACCCACTCATGATCAAAAAGCTGATCTTTTTACTAAACCGTTAGATTCCGTAAGGTTTGAGTACCTTAGAAGATCTGTTGGTTTAACTTCAATTGATTAAGTTTGGTGTTGCCTGTCGTCCCAGTATGCTACATTTTTTTTATACATACACTTGTGAACATGTCTTTATAGTAGTTTATTTAAAAAAAAAAAAAAAATCCCTTCATTTTTTAAATTTTATTTATTTATTTATTTATTTTCGTATGTGCGAGTTTTAGGTTCATGATCTTGCATGTTGATGCTTTTATTTTTGCTCCAAAAGAAAATTTCATAAACATTCATTTATATAAAAATAAATAAATAAATAAGGGGCTTAGCATATTTTTTTTGGATGAGTAGTCATTCATGAGACTCACGCAGATGTACTTCTTTGGGAATGCATGCACGGTTCTTATTAACTCCACTCATGAGATGCATTCGGACATTTGGGGTAGCATGTTTTATGACTCTATGATCACCACTTTTACACGTCTGGGTTAGAGAGATTTCTTAAAGAAGAAAGTTGATTCTCATGCACCTCGGTTTGTCTTGTCTTTGCCCTAGGCGATTGACTATTTTGGCCTCATAGTTGAATACAAAGTTTTATATGTTCCACAAAATAACGAGAAAAAAAGAGAGGAGAAAAGACAAAGAAAATACATTTGTTGTGGTTGAGATAAATGTCTATCCGGACATTCACAAAGTAACCGGCTCATTCGGTTCTATCCAGTCCAAATGTTCGCGTAAAAAGGTGGATAGATCTAGTGAAGACATTGTATTGGACCACTTGCCTAGTAACCGGATCGATTCGGCTCTATCCAGTCCAAACGTTCGCGTCAAACGGCAATGGGGTAAAAGAAAAAAAAAAAAAAATCCTTAGTTGAGGGGGAGTTTATATTTTTTTTCTGGGGGACATATTTAGTATCGATAGGTGCTTAGTTTGACTTCGTTAGGGGGAGAGTGTTGCTTGACGGTCCAATGGTACATGAGAATTGACGACTATTTGGAAAAGTGATCTTAATTTCTTATGACGTGTCACACACTCACTTTGTCATAGATTCATCTTGTGTGTTACAACTTATCTTCGAATTCACCCATTGGATTGGTGTAATACGAATTTGTTCATGCACTCTTGAATTTCGTCATATTGTCTGAGCCTCATCTTTGAATACTTGTTCTTCAGATTTTATGTTGCCTTGCCGCTTTATTTTATTAAAAAAACAAAGGGGGATATCTTTGGTCATTATGGTCTTAAATTCCATTCGATGCATTTCTCTTATAGCCATATTGCCTATGTAATTCTTGTTTTTGCATATCATATAAGTCTCTCTATGCTTTCTAGTTGCACGTGTCTCACCTTGGAACTGTCAATTCCTTTGTTTTTCCGTGACAAAAAGGGGGAGAATTTTCAAGTGCTACTGTTTCTTTGGGGTGATATTTATAAGGCTAGAGTTTATTATATATGCTGACCCATTCCATTTTTCGTAACATATACTTGGTCGCATAGTTTTTGTTGAGCTGTCTTTGCAGGTATTGGAAAATCAACTCAAGTTTCATTGGATAGACCTAGTTTAGGCTAGTGTTTGTTTCCTTTAGTTGTAATTTTCGGTTTTGTTTTAGTGCAGTTGCTTTTGTCCCGGAAATGCCAAAGGGGGAGATTGTTAGATATTTTGGCACTTTCCGGGGTTGTACAAAAACCATCATTCGTATATTTATTTTGAATTGTAATGGGTAGATTTTTTAGGGGTAGTTGCTCGCTCGATGATCCTCTCATTATCTGCGCCAAATTGACCGCTGCAAAGTAAAATGCATTGCACAACATATCATGCATATTTTTTTTGAATAAAAGATTATATTTTTGCATGTTTGCATTTCCTATAAACCTCTTCGAAAATTCGCTTTCCATACCTAAATATATATATATTGATATCAATCAAAATATTTCGTTTTACCTTTCCCAAAAATTGTGTTTTCTATATATACATATGTTTACATCACGTAAAAATCTTCTTTTTAACTCTTCGAAAATATGCTTTCCATAAATCAAGAGACGTTATTTTATTTTTTTTTGTCTTTTCATATTTGTATAATTAGAAGACTATTATTATTATTATTATTATTATATTTTTTGGAAAGAATCACATAGATATTTTTTCTTGGGGGGGCGGCATTTCCCTTGGTTATATATATGGGTGCATCACCTTGACAAGGGATTCACATGATTTGGATGGCAAAAATGCATTAGTTCTTTGAAAGATTTTTTCATTATTTGGAAAAGAAATCAAAGTGTTTTATTTGTTTTTTATATGGGAATATCTAATTGCCTATATATATGAGCATTATCCATCTATAGGTTTATGCACATTTTTTTGACGACAGAAAGGAAGGAGAGAAACTATATTTCCATTGTGCTTTCTAAAAGAACACTTTTCGATGCACATTTTTTTGACTGAAAAAATCGAGAGAGGCTATATATTTTTTTATTGTGCATTAGTTCTTTCAAGCAACACATTTCATATCATATTATTTGGTGTTCATGTTTCGTGGTGCCGTACACTGCTGTGGCCAAATTTTTTGGAGATTGATTCGAGCCGGTTAAATCCGGAGATCGGGCGTGAAGTGTGTGGTTCATCTATTGAATCTTGAAGGAGCTCTGGGAGCATCGGAGATTAGCGAGAATAGGTAAAGGCTTGGGGTAAGGTTTTAACTATTTCGCAATCTGTACTTCTTTTTTATTAATAGAATAATGCAGTAGGTTTAGCCATGGTTTTGGCTTAGGGTCATTTAGGACCCTAAGTTTTTCCACGTAAATCGTGCGTATCTTG
>CM029270.1:33264461-33292678 GCA_016920895.1 Vaccinium myrtillus
ACAAGCTTCCATGAGTTGATCTTTGAATGAAACGAAAACAAACTTTAATTTGCCAGTAAACGGAATCCATGACTGTGTTCTGGTTTCCAGTACGACATACCTAGACGTATTAAAACACATCCTTTACTGGAGACCCACCTAACAGTATGGTGGTGGAGCAGTGGAGAGAGCTGGAGCAGCAGGTATGGTGGGGGTGGGGTGGGGAAGGGTCGCGCCAATGAATGATGATGGCAGTGGAGGGTGAGTGTAGAGGAATTGGGTTTAGGGTTTGTCGTCGTGTAACACTTGGTTGAAGATGAGGATATTTTAAGAATCGATTAGCTCTGTTTGGAAGTTGAGGAAAGATGTGTAAAGGGAGAAAAATTAAAAAAAATTCCCCTCCCCTGTTTGGTTGCTGCTGTAGGGAGGGGGAGCGAACAAAAGGGAAAAAGGTTAAGGAAATTTCGAGATTCTCTGGGAAAAAAAAGGCTTGCTGCCATGCCTTTGCTGTCGTTACAATGTGCAACTTTCAGAAAGGTGGATGCTAGCTGCTACTGCAAATGCTTGTGTTCTAAGAGTTTCAATCTTCTATCAAGTTATCTATTTTGGCCTTAATTTTTTTGGATCCATAATTCATTGTGGCTAATTGATTTTTCTCCCAACTTTTTTCTCCTACTCTCTGGTGTGTGTGCAAAAGCAACTGAAATTCGAGTTTAAAAGTTTGAAAAGTTAGTTAAAGTAACCTTATTGTTATTTTCTTTAGAAACCAAACAAGGGAAAATTTAATTCATTAACTTACTTTCAATTTTCTTTGGACAACCAAATAAAGGAAAATTCTCAACTTTCCTCTTAATTAAATAAATAAGGGCGATGCGGCTTGTCTTCAAAGGTGAATCGATGATTCCTCGCCGTATTTCAGGACTTCATCGAATACGAAGTGGCAAGCAAATAAAATGGGAAATTGATAGCAAGAACAAAATTAAAGATTATTAATCTTTAAGGATATCGACGCATAAAAGAAAATCGATGTTACGAGACAAACACCAATCTTCAAGAATGAAATCGATACATGGGATTTTAAATTACTCCTACTCCTTGTAATTGAAAGACAATAAACATAAATGACGATAAACATAAATGACATGAAAAGTAAAATACTACAACCCATTGGGTTATAGAAGACAAAAATTTAAGACAATCAAAGATAAATGTTTGATTTGTTGGAGAGACTTTTACAATGAAGTTTAAAGAGGTTATTTATAGTTAATGTAGAAGAAATAACTTGGTATAACTACTTTTCTTCTTTTTCAATCATTTGGTTTCATTGTCCAAATAACCTCTTTTCAACTTCTAAATGTGTCTTTATCACTTTCAAATGCCTACGTTTATGCCAAGTGTCTTGCACATGTAATTATAATACTAATACTAATAATTGTAGAATTCTTACAATTATTTACCTTTTCTGTCGATATTGACAGGCAACAATAAAAATGTGGTGTAAAAAGATTATAGGGATAATGACAAGGATGCCTGTTTTTAAATACAAAACCTTGATTAAAAAGTCCAGAAGGATGCAATCATGCAACAATATAAAGTATATTTAAAAGTTGACTTCCCACCCTTTTTACAGAAAAAAAAAAAAAAAAAAAGTTGGGGATAATTTTTTTGGGGGTCGAACAGAATCTCTATTCTTATTAGTTATGGGCCAATTCTTTCTACATTAAAGATTATATAGCTGACTTTAGGTGACAAGGATGTACCTTTTTTTTAAATACAAAACCATGATTAAAAAGTCCAGAAGGATGCAATCATGCAACAATATAAGTATATTTAAAAGTTGACTTTTCACTACCTATGACATTCCATATACAGCCATGCTCCAATTATTGAGTTTAAAAATATTTCTTAATGTCAAGTGGTGTGTACGGGAAGAAACATGCGCCACTAGAAAATTGATTGAGGTTTAATAATTACTATATGAATCTATTTCACACAAACTCTCAATTATTTGTTACTATTTGTTTTCGTACAACAAATGCTGGTTGTAAAAAGTACAACGGCAATACAGAATTTTAGAGAACAGTTTCATTATACACGATAAACAGAAATGCAGAATTATAACTTGTTGAACAGAATACAGATATAAAATGGAAAATGATATGAGTACACCACTTATGGACACCTCATGCACACCAATGTGATGTGGCGGATTAGGAGAAGCGCAGTGTGTGGCTCGCTTAATAAATGGGTGTCTCCTCATCTGCCTCATCCCCTTGGTGTGCATGTGTGGTGTACTCATAGCATTGGTGGATATAAAATACACAAGTACGAGATACAAACAGTATTGTAGAAACATAGCCGAATCCTATGTTAGACACAGTCTCCTTAAAACAAACTCGCCGCCTACAATAGGTGTTGTAGGATACGTCGGAGTCTATCTCCCAAGATAAAATGGCTAGATCACGAGCCTCCGGAACACCTCTGTCACCTATCTTGGCGAATTGAATGTAAATCTCTCTCTCTCTCTCTCTCTCTCTCTCTCTCTCTCTCTCTCTCTCTCTCTCTCTCTCAAGAACTGAATATCAGAATGTCTACGTGGAACACAATTTCTGGTGTAGGAAGCAATTCGGAATTGTAAACATATAGGTAAGAAGATGAACCTTGAGCGGCCAAGGTCCAATCTATATCGAAACCAACGAAATGAATTCTTCCTTCAACTCACATTATGGGGTGAACAGGCGTCTTCAATAGCCGCATATAGTAAATTCGTCAATGTCCTAATTTGATGAATACACAGGAGTTTATTCGTTTGCCTCGGAGACCCTCCGAATTTCCCGGCTTCATTCACAAAATTCCAACATTGGTAACTTCAGATCAGACCCAAAACAAAATAAATCATTGATCAAAAATCTATTTTGTCAAAAAACAGCAATGCAACATGATATTTTCCATACGGAGACGAATCATGCAGACAAGTGTGAAAGTTATGAAGGGCCAAAGTAAGACTTAGATGTACTTAGTGTTAAGAAATATTGTCTCACATTGCCTAGAAGTTGAATGAGTGATCACTTAATATATGTTGGGACCTTTCCACTCATTGCCAATTGGTTTTGAGATGGATATAAAGTCTCCACATGGTATCAGAGCGGGGCCTATTCCACTCCACATTTAAAAAAAAAAAATCACAATCCCACACTCACGATGACAGACGAGCAAAAAAAGGCTGCACGATGATAGGACCCAAAAAGTGGCCACACGTGACAGACCTCAAATGCGGCTGCACGTGAGGGGGGATGTTAAGAAATATTGTCCCGAGTGGAATGAGTGATCACTTAATATATGCTGGGACCCTCCACTCATTACCAATTGGTTGTGAGATGGATATAAAATGTCCACACGAACAACTGAGTTATTAAAAAGAAAGTTCCAACGACTTTCTGGTGTTTTTTATTAGCCGTTGACCTTAGAATTGCAACTGTGGAGTTCCATACAATGCTCATCCTAAAATTCTTTTTTAATCCCCATTTTCGATGCACTACAAGTTGGAATACTTTAGGATTAATGCTAGTGAATATTCATACGAATCTTATGTACATATGTTAAGGAAAATGCTAACGTGTGTTTATTGGGCACACGTTAAGGTTGAAAAGTGTATTGAAATGTGTGAAAAGTGTATAGGAATATGTGCAAGTGTATTGAAAAATGTAAAATGTGTATTGAAGTGTGTGTTGTTTTTGTTTGTTTGTGTATTTATTGTGTGCCCATTGGGCACACGTTAGCAAGACCCATATTATAATTATATTTTGAGAAAACATTATTGATAATCGGAGCCCCACGCAAATAATCGGAGCCCCACGCAAATAATCGGAGCCCTTCAAAGGCTTGATCGGTTCATTCAGTTTTATCCTATGAAATCTGACAGGAATCAACGGAATGAACCGATCAAGCCCTTATCGATATTCAAATGAGTTGATTTTTTTATGAAAATTTCTTAAAAACATGTTTTAAACAAGTTGAACGGCTCCGATCATTTGCGTGGGGCTCACAAAAAAAAATTTGTGTCAAATGTTGTGTGAGGAGAACCACCTCCGTATGTATTTAGTTATAAGAGTTATAAACCTTCCAAATTTTTTTTTTTTTTGGGTACTTTGGAAATTTATATATCTTCCATTGTCCAACCCGATAACTCCTAGCCTATTGGAAGACAAAGCCTATAACTCTTACAGCTTATATACGACAAAGCTTATAAGTGTCTACAACTAACACTACTGACTTTAACTTGAAAAAGGAAAGAAAGACAGCTTATAATTCTTCCTACATTTGCATTTAGACCTAAAATAAATACAGATATATACAGGCATGAAGAGGAAGAGTCATCTTAAATGACAAATCCTATAACTCTAATATTGGAAGATCATACTTACGAATCTCGAGATATGTTTTTAAATTTTAATTGTATATCTGGATATGTAGAGATACATATGCATTGTTTACCCTTTTATCGTCATGGTTTTTGGATCTTTATACGACTTATATTATTTGGATACATGAATTTTTTCAATCCCACGTACACTTACAACTGGTTATTATCATTGAAAATCAAGGAATATGGCAATTTGACGGAGCATATAACTCTTGCTTGAAATGGTCATGTGTCCGAATCTCGAGAAATGTCAATGTTTTTAATTCATGCTCCACTTGTGACTTTAGGCCTAATAATGGAGTAGAACCTGCCACGCATTAGATGAGAAGAGCCCCACAATTGGGGGAAACGGAAACCAATGGTGCACTGCCTTGCAGGGCACCCTTTATTGCACATTCAGACCGTCAAAAAGTGTTTTGAACAGTTTTAATTTTATTTTTTTTGTTAAATCCGGACTATTAATAATCAAGACAGACAGTCTGGATGTGCCCTACAGGAACTCTGGGTCCCACAATGAGTATACCATAAAGTGTACATCAACAGATATCATGTGTGGGGACTGTTTAATGGTCTTATACTAATGATTGAAGTTGTTCAATATGGTGAAACATTTAATTTTATGAGGCACCGTAGAAAATCAACCCATTTGGATAGAGTTAGGACCTTAATTAATTCATACATTTTTTCTACCTGGGAGTTCAATGAGAAAATTGATAAAAACCCTTCTTGATATCCGAATGAGCTGACTTTTTATAAGAACTTAAAAAAATATATTTTAAATAAATTGAATAGCTCTGAAATTTATATGAGACCCCAAAACGAGTCCCACGTACACAAACTATTGTACATTTGAATGATGTATGCATACCCTTTTTTGAGATGATCAGAAACTATACGGAAATGCGAGAGAACTGATGGGGTGCATGAGTCGGGGACAGACTTGTGGGTCCTACATGATCAATTCGAACCGTTAGATCATCTTAAAATCATTTTCCGAGGGGCCCAAACGAGGAATCAACTCAATCCGACATCCCTAAGTGCTTGATTGAGTTGATTGAGTTCCGGGGGCTCTTGAAAAATGATTTTAAGATGATCCAATGGTTTGGATTGACCGTGTGAGACCCACAAATGAGTCCCCGACGCCAGTCGGTACACCATTGGTACCAGGTGGTCAGTACCAATAGCAGCTTTGGAAACTATTTGCTTGTTTGCTGAAGCTTTTGTAAATGTGTAATAGATAATTCTGAAAAATCATCATCATCCGTGAACAACAAAATTGATTTAAAAAAACCTATAAAATTTTAGCGCATGATTTCCTAGTATATGAGTGCTGACCTAACTAGGTTGAATTGATTAAAAAACAAAGGATGTATCTTTCTAGAGGTTGAATTCTTTAACTCTTTTACTCGATGTACCTATCGAATTATCAATTATATATGTTATATATAAAAATAAAATAATAGACATTATTAAACTTATTTTCGCCATCGATTCAAAAGTAGAATTGTAAATAGGCACGAATTCCGATGCCCTACAACTTGAACTATGCCATTTCAATTTTATTTTGTAAATACGCACTCATATCATATGTAAATTAATATTTACGAAGTCTCGAATATTGTCAAGAAAAATATAATAAATGATGAGAAAAATATAAAAATGAAAGCTATAGCCTAAAGGTGAGCTGAAAGCATCTGAAAAGAGTGGTTTGTGGATCTTGGAAAAGATGAGAAACTCCAAACACTTTACCCGCCCCGGAAAATTAATAACCCACTAACAAGCTATGCAATACAACTTGAACTCGGGTAAGATCTCGCTTAGGTACATCTAGGCCTCGTTCAGTTGTCAAGAAAGTATGAGAAATGATGGAAAAATCAATTTTTCCATAACTTTTGGGGTGTTCAGTTACCAAGAAAAATAATGGGACCCACAAAAATAATTTTCCCACTATGACTCATTTTCCCTCAAATTGCATCCTGCAAAAAGGAAGGAATTATGTGGCGTGAGAAAGTTTGCTCCCGCCAATTACACTTTCCTGGAAAAATTCTTTATAAGTGAACACTCGCAGGAAAGTAAATTTATATTTCCTTTACTTCACTTCATTTCACATTTATCAGGATTAACTTTCTTGCGTAACATTCTTGGCAAATAAACGGAGCCTAGGGTCCCATTTTTTTCCTAAGAAAAAATAGTGTTCGGAGAGCGATCGACAGTTAAAACCTCCCCGAGATGATTATAGAGACTCTAGACCCGCAACGAATTATATTATTCCTGTGGTAACCGGAAAGATGTGTGTGATTCCACATGTTCCTTAAGATTAGTTCGTTCCACGTTTGTCGCGTAGTACTAAAGATGAGGTTGTATTACAAATGAGACTGTGGCTATTCATGTTGGGAGTTATATTAGTTAATCTTGGCTTTTGAGATTATTTTCATGTTCATCTTGTGGTAAAAAAAAGATGCTCAACTCCTTATTTCATTATTTATCTCATGCACCCAATCAAACGTAGTATGCACATTTGTGTACACCATATGCACGCAGTTCATCTCAACTGTCTATCTCAAAAATTCAGGATTTTAAATTTACTATTCACGCAAATAGTTTAAACTCTTTGCGCGAATAGTTTATTTAAAATCCAGACCGTCGAAAAAACTTTTGGACGGTTAAGAGATGCACCGTCCGTGCATTTGGCATTTGCAAGCGTGCGTACTCGTAGCTTTTTTTTTTTTTTTTTGTAAGTTTTCATCACTACATCTAGGTAAGCTTCTTGAAAAGTGATGTTAAAAATAAGGCATCACCTACTTCAAATAAGCATTGCTTGGATTTCAAAAATATAAAAGGGAAATCGACTTACTTAGAAGTTGGATTTTCTTATTATAGTTTTTCATCGCTACATCTTGTACTTCATAATTCGTTATGAAATTAACATCCATCAAATAAACTATGAGTGCAAAAATTACAGTCACAATATCAGATCACATTTCTTCTTAAAAAATGTACATACAATCTTTTCTAGAAACCATACTAGTCTTTTTATTTTATCTAGAACTAATGCGCATCGATCGGGTTATTAAAACGAACCAATCAATTTTTTTTTTTTTTTTTGTAAAGACAATGTACTTATCAAGAATACAGATCCTCTCTTATGATAACCGTTTATATGACGCAAAATAGTACTTATCACGGTCCCACTCAATGATCCTAGCCATTCATGTTGCAGGCCTCGATATGCATATCGTTCATGCTGAAAATCTCTCTACTTGTTTAATGAAATCAAACATATCTAAGGTGAAAAAATGTCGTTCATGTTGAAAGGCTCTCTACTTGTTTAATCAAATAAAAAATACCTAAGGTGAAATAAATATATAACGGCCAATCTAATTTTTTGTATAGACTTCAAATAAAACAAGATCTATTAAATAAACGACCCGAATCATCAAATGAGATCGGCATAGATCCTTTGTCACGAGAGATCACATAAAGAATTATCGCCTAAACAAATCTTTATTCGGTTATAAACCCGACAAAATCTGGAATCAATAATTAGACGAAATTTGGAATCGATAACAAGATGAAATTTGGAATCAATAACAACTCACTTAGATTCCGTCAGTCCCCAACAGCAGGGCCGGCAGCCAAAATGTAGAGAAATTGACCTCAACATGGCCAAGTAGCTAGCAGTTCTCATGAAATGTGACTCAAGGGCGGGCTTGGGGACTGTCCAATCCTTTTTAATGGGCTAAATCGTCAAGTTTTTGTCTTTTCTGTGTAATTTTGGAGTTCATTGTGATGATCAAAATCGTTTATTTTCAAGAATTCAATTCCATTACACATTTATCTTACCACATATATCTATAGGAAAGACCCACCAAAAGACCAAACTAAATGGTTCAGCAGTCCCAAGTAAGGTCACATTATCTTTCAGCCTTAATTTTTCGCCTCGCTCTCACATCTCTTTCTTGCGAATATATTTTTCATTTTTGTTATTTTTAAAAGATTCACGGTTAATCACTCGCGCTAGATAAGACTTAGGTCCCAATTCAACAAAAAATTCTATACACGTAACACTAGGTGAGACCTTAATTTCGGCAAAAAACAAGTGAGGTGAGGTGGTGCAAGATCACATGGTCCCAAACTCCCTGTGCCTCTGTGCCGATGGAGTTTGGGCCGTTAGATTGTATGTTTTTGTTTTTATTTCCAAGTGATCCAACGGCCGAAAATTCCTCGGCATAGAGGAAAACCCAAAACAAAAAGATCTCCGGCCTGGTGAGGTAACAACAAATATATTTACAGTATGAGGCCACTATAACTGTGCAATGTGAGTAAATATTCAGCGTTCTTGGAATATCACGTGGCATTTTCTACATGGTACTTCTAACCATTTATTTATGTAAAGACAAATCATTTGGTAGAAACAATTATCATTACTTTGTTGAGTGTTTAGAAGACCAGTAGTAATATTTGACGAGGTTACGACTCACATGGTACTCCGGAAATACTCACATGGTACTCCGGAAATACTCACATGGTACTCCAAAAAAAGATGGCCCTATTTCACAATTCTCACCTCTCAATTTTTTTTCATATATTATTATTTATAATTATTTATATATTTCATATGGATCTTGTTTGATAGATCTCAATTAATTTTATTAAAAATATATTTCAAAATCATAGAAAACATAATAGGTTGTGAGACATAGATGATAATAATAATAATATTATTATTATTATTATTATTATTGTTATTTGTCATTGATCATTGGTCATTTTTATTTTATTACATGGGAGGAGCGGGAAATGAGACTTGATGATCCCTGGATGCAGTGTGAGAATTCAAGAGCTATACTGTATTTGTCATTGGTCACCACTTGTACATAGATAGATAATTTTTTTTTTTTTTGGTCACCACTTGTACATAGATAGATAATTATTACATCACATATGAAGTACAAAGTACCAACCCGGGACACTACATGAATTGTGAGAGTCCACGAGACAACCAAGCCCAACAACTTAATCAATACAAGAAATAAGCCCGTTACAAGATAAAAAGTGAAGTAAGACTATTTTTTTTGGGACAGAGAGGGTGTATTTAAGGCTTAGTTTGACAATTGATAAAATTAAGATTTGATAAAAATCAAGTGATGATTCTATAATTGAGGAAGAAGTTTGAAAAATCAGAAGATTTTATCAAATTTCTATCTCAGGCTGAGTTCTCCAATGGATTTTATTAACATTTGATAAAATCAACCCATTGATTTTATTTTATCCATTCGTGAAGAAATGTGATAAAATCTGTGAATTTTTGCCAAAAAAAACCTCAAAAATCTATAAATTTTATCAAATATCTTTACGAATGGATAATCAAAATCTTGATAAAATTCATTGGAGAACTCACCATCAATTGCAAGTGGAGTAGAGTGCAGTTGGTGCCTCCCTTATACTCTCATGCACATGGGCATGGTTCGATTCACGTAAGGCCATCTCCCTCCCCAAATCCCCTAAGATAGAGTAGATTAGAATTAACGAATGACAAAAAAAAAAAAAAAAAAAAAACTCACCCTCAATTGATTATCAAATAATGACGAGCTAAAGCCTAAAAGGAAAACAAGAGAAAAGGACCCGAAAGCACGAGCACACAAATCTCGTTAAAGAAAACAAACCCGCAGCAAAATCCAACATACGTACTTCCCCTGCCGTTCTTCCTTCCAGGAATCCACCACTAACGAGAAAAGCGAAAAGAAAACAAAAAGAAAGACCAGACTCCATCTGGAACATCTCTCTCTCTCTCTCTCTCTCTCTCTCTCTAACAATGTAATCTCCACGCGATTACTCCCGCCACCAAATAAACCCTAATTCAGTCTCTCTCTCTCTCTACATACACAACATACAGGGTCTATTTGCCGATAAACAAAGCACGGGGAATTATATAGATAGATACAGATAGAGATAGGTTTATTATTGATTGGGGATGGTTAGAGATGGGACGGGAGGGGTATATCGTGCCGGCGGCGGATCCGCAGGTGGTGAAGAAGAAGGGAGCAGGAGGAGGAGCAGGGGGTTCGAGGAGCTGGATTTTGATGGATGCCTCAGGGGAAGACACTATTCTCGATGTAGACAAGTACGCCATTATGCAACGTGTTCAGATTCACGCTCGCGATCTTCGCATTCTCGATCCCCTCTTGTCTTACCCTTCCACCATCCTCGGCCGTGAAAGGGCCATCGTCCTCAATTTGGAGGTTACCCCTCTCTCTCTCTCCCCCTCTCTCTCTCTCTCTCTCTCTTTATATGTACATATATATACATACTAGACGCCCGGGCATATTATGCAGAGAGAGAAAAGAGAGAGTAAAATCCTCAATTGAAGATTATTCTTTAATGAAATCTGGGATATGAAAGTAGAAAAGAGGGGAGAAGAAATTTGGGGTGGAATTGTTTGTCTTCGAAATTGTTTTTTTCTTTTTATCATTGGCGATGAGTTCATCACAATTACATCAATCTGGATATTTTCAAGTAATTAGAAAATCCATCAGTATCTTTCATGAGCGCTGTAAGTCTAATTATTACAATACAACTCGAAATACAGAGACAAAGCCTTCACGCATGAAGAAAGAATCGAACTCTTCAGGTATAAGGACTCTGGCCAACTGAACTAGCCTTGTTGATTTCTTGGCATTTTCTTTAGGTGGTTGAATAGGTAGTTTGGAAAAAAAAAGGTGTGATCCAGCCTCATAACTGAGTTCACCCCAAAAGAGATTTTCCCTTCATAAAAGAAAAGAATAATGATCGATATGTATATGTCTTAATGGATTTTCATGGATATGGAATCTTGTTTGATGGGCTTTTGTGTGGCTGAAATTTTGCCTTTTGTTTTGTTTCTGCAGCACATTAAGGCGATTATTACTGCTGAAGAGGTATCTATCGATTAATTGGTATTGGTTTTTTTGTTTTGTTTTGTATTCGTAATTATCTGTCTTTGATCTACATATTATGGATTAGGCTTGTATGGTTTTTGCTTAAAAAGACTAAGCTGTTTGGATGTCTGAAGTTTTGACTTATTGAGGAAAAAAGTGATGGGTTTTCAGGGTTTTTTTCCTTGCTATGTTTTTGGGGCTATCTTTAGTGTTTTTTTTTATTGCTAAGATTGAATAGACTTTTTGGGGCTGAAAAAGTCAAATAAAAAAGCTGGGGTTTCAAGAAAATTGAAACGAATCCTTTGTTAAGAACACATCCAACAATGATCTTTTAGCTGGTTTGTTGAAAAGGGCATAAGCCAAGCCAAGGAAAAGTCGCGTAGTTGTGCAACATAAATAAAATGAAGTAGAGGGTGGGGCTTGGCACCATGGTGTGGTTGATCCACAGAGACTACGGTGTCGTGGTTTCAAAATGTGGTAAAACCCAAAAAGACTGCCTACCTATTGAAAAACTGTAGATTAATCTGGGTTAATGGTCCCCGACGCCTCATAGCCACATGAATTTGGTCTTTGTGTTAATATATTGGATCTTGGTGTGCAGGGTCGGTGGGAATAGTAACTGGTTTCTCCTACATATAACGTATGACCCTTCACAGACCCTTTGGTCCCGATTGTCATTCACCATTGAACTTACGTGCAAATTTTAGTGAGAAGGGATATGATTGTAGTTAGAGTCATGTATGTTTGATGTCTATTGGATGGCAGTTATTAATGGAGAAAACGGTCAATTTTGGTTGTAATCAAGATTATGCTCCTAATGGGTATATTGTGTAAGGCTTACTTTGACTTTGGGCTGGTGGTCCAAAACTAAGGCTTTGACTTGGATGCTAGGGGAGCCTTTTGCTCATCTAAATTTTTTCTGCTGAATCCCTTCTAACTGTGGGTTTAATTTTTTTTTTTTCAAATGGAAGGGGAAGGTTATACTTTTTTCCAACTAATTTACGTGTTTTTAATATTTTACGGTTTACGAATGTGTTTAAGTCCTATACTTCATCTATATATTTGTGCATGCTAGTGTCGTAATCAAATCAAGATCAAATATTGCTTGGAACAGGGTCTTATACATCAACTATATATTTGTGCAATTCGGTTTATTAGACCCTTTACCTGTTAAAAATAACACTTAATTTGGTTTTGTTCAAGTGGAGAATAATTTTCAGTGAACTTGGGGATCAATGAGAAAAGTGTCATCCTAATTATGTTTGGAATAGGTATTGCTTCGAGATCCATCCGATGAT
Organism: Vaccinium myrtillus; assembly: GCA_016920895.1. NCBI lineage: Eukaryota > Viridiplantae > Streptophyta > Magnoliopsida > Ericales > Ericaceae > Vaccinium > Vaccinium myrtillus. The sequence goes on from CM029270.1 coordinate 33,277,079, forward strand.
AATGTTATCCCTGTGGTTGAGGAACTAAGAAGGCGATTGCCCCTTTCAAATGCTATTCGTGAAGGTCAAGCAGATGGAAAGGAGATGGGTGGGCAGCATGACATTGATACTGGTGAAGAAGATGGTATGGCTTATTGACTTGGTGGTCTATGTTGAAAGAAAAGGCATTATAATGATTAATAACATAAAAAAAGTCTCTGTTTTGGTATTCTAGATGTATATCTTGCTCTATGATTCTCGATTTCCTTTCATTGGTATATCTTGGCTTATTGGTTTGTCCAGCTCCAGCAATATCTAATGCATTGATCTCAACTGTTTTATAGAGTCTCCATTTGAATTCCGGGCCTTGGAGGTGGCTTTGGAAGCCATTTGTAGTTTTCTTGCTGCTCGTACAACAGAACTGGAGACTGCTGCTTATCCAGCTTTGGATGAACTCACTTCTAGCGTATGCAACTTTTTTACCTTTGGAAGTCTGCCTTACATTGAATGTTTAGAATTCCAACTCTTGTCGAGGACTGCTGAAATACGCAATAGATTTTGTGAATGCTCAAATATTGGTTTAAAGCCAATGAATTCCTCTCTCTTTCTCTCTCTCCAAATGATACAGGGTGTATGTGAGGGAAAGTGTTTGACATCTTGCATACTTCATTGGGCCTCTTTCCTGATTGGATAAACTTTTACATGAGTTGTTAGTCAATAAACTGGTATTACGTGTCATGAAATCTCATTTGGGGTTGCGGTTAGTATGTTATTAGTGATTTGTATTTTTTTTAAAGTGCTACTCAATTTGTTTTAGGGGTCATTGGTTCCAACTTCTGGTCTCTTTATTTTTTCTTCTTGTTTATCCATGGACTGGTAGTCAGTGTTTTGGCACTGAATCCTCAATACGATGATGCTTCACTGGACAATGCTGTTAAAATGCCCCTTAACTGCTCTATATTATTGATAGTATTGAATGCCCCTAGGAGAGAAAAACTGAAGAGTTTCAGTGAGGCATGTAGTTTCTAAGGTGGGGCTGGACTTTGGTTGGGAAGATTTGATAGTGAGTCGGCACAAGAGCTGAGTCAACCTAGGGAGGGAGAAAGGGAGAGTGGCAGTTGAGAACACAGGGCTATGCCGGAGGTGGGTAATTCACGTAGAGAACTAGGTGCATTACTGCATTGTAGAAAGAGCTTTATATGACAGTTAAACAGCAGAGAACAACTCCTCGTTGGACAGGCGGCTTAAGCCTCGTGGTTAGACAATCCAAAAGTTCACTGCCTAACCTTTGCACCATGATAATCATGGATGTTGAGGTTAGGTTTGAACCTCAAGGTTTGCGTCGGAGAGGTTTCAGAGGAGTTGCAATGCTGCAGATTATACAACTTCAGAAGTGTGGGTCTGTCTTAGTCAACACTAATCGTGACTTCTTGTGCATGTCCATCTCCTCTAAGATTGGTCAAGGCGCGCAGTGCCCTGCCAAGGGGAAGTGGCGGATGCAACTTAAGGAGCCCTCAATGCCATCCTTCAAACCACATGTTTTTCGGTTTGGTGGGCTAACAGCTGTACACATACACCTAAGATCTCTCTAGATCCATGTTTCCTTTGGGATTGAATTCTGAAGTGTGTGCCAACTATTTGACAAACTACTATCAATAGAACTGAAGAAACCCCTTCTACTCGGAATGGTTGGGACTTGGGCTTCCTATAGCCAAGGGAAAGTTAAACGTCCTACATGACAATTATTTTCTGCTTTGCATAGTTGTTACTGCACCGGGTCAGTATCTACCGTTATGCATTATGTTAAATTGTTAATCCTTTTAATTTACAGCTTCTTGTCGCTCAAATCCCATTCCCCACTTTTCCCACCACCACTTAAAATGAAATTCTGAAATAAGTTTAGCTAGGTTGTTTTCCCGAATTGTTATTTGATGGTGATATTATCTGTATGTAGCAGTATTTCATATGTATCAAATACTTACATTCCTTGAGCCATTGTTAAGTAGAATGCTTTATTCTTCTCTTTGCATACTCTTAGTGATTGGTTCTCTATTTTAATCTTGACAAATCACTACTCGAATTACAGATTAGTAGCCGTAATTTAGATCGGGTGCGTAAATTGAAGAGCGCAATGACTCGGTTAACTGCTCGAGTTCAAAAGGTATGGTGATATGGCGATTTTGCATTTTTACCTTGTGCTTTATATCTTATAAGTAGAAAAAATGGGACTTTTTTTTATTGCATTGCTGAAAACGCTTGCTGATATGTTCCTCATTACCATTCAGTCAATTTCTCCATCTTCAGGATAAACGGTTTAGATGGTACAGTGCTCTATGGTTGTTTAATCGCATATCTCGGTCACTAACCGCTTGAACGAAAACACCCATAGCAGTCTAATTATGAAAAAAGATCTCTTTCTGACTTGGAAGTTTATTGTTTAATTTTGTTTGTGTTCTTCTTATGACTCCTTTTCTTTATTGAGTCAAATAAAAAAGGACATGACTTGGTTTTTGATGCTCTATGCGAATGACTTGTGGAGGAGGTATTGACATGAGTTTTCCATACAACTTTGAATTTTGTTGTTAAAAATAATTTTTGACCAGCATGCTGTTTTCTATTATCCATAGAGGATTCTCCCTCAGTAGTTGGTATATTCGGTATATGCCTGTAGAAATACTTCAGAATAGATGTGTAGTCTCCAAAAAAGATGCACTATCTTGAAGAAACAAAGAATATTGGACTGTGTTCATTGAATAGTTTGAAGGAAAGAGATTATTATGTTCACAAGGATTGGTGATCGTAGGTGAGAGATGAGCTTGAACAGTTGCTGGACGACGACGACGACATGGCTGATCTGTACTTGTCTAGAAAGTTGGATGGTTCATCTTCACCTGTTAGTGGCTCAGGTGCTCCCAATTGGTTTCCTGCATCTCCTACCATAGCCTCAAAGATATCTAGGGCAAGTAGGGCAAGCATTGCGACAGCTCGGGGAGATGAGAATGATGTTGAGGAGCTTGAAATGCTACTTGAGGTAACAATATTTGCTCTGCACCTTCTTCTTTGTTTGTTGTTTCTCTCAAAGTTGGTCTCAAGGAAGTGGTGGCATATTTGCAGGCTTACTTTATGCAAATTGACGGAACATTGAACAAATTGACTACAGTAAGTTGTGTTGAATTCTTTTGATCCTAATCTAGTACCATGTTGTGCATTCTTGATAAATAGTTGTGCAGGCAGTAGTTTTTTCTGGTAAAATACAAAATGACTATGGTATCTTGTGGGATGCCATGCAGTTAACCTACAGCACCACCGTATTCAATTTTGTTAATTTGTGGCAGTATAGTTAGGTAAAATGGTATGGCTCTAGAATATAAATGACGTCCTAGTAATTTGGCTATTTTGTTTTACCACGAGCAAAATTAGCACCATATATAAGGTTGAAGTTGGAATCTTACCTGCAATAATTGATCTTCATTATGCATGATGAAGCTGTATCTCTGATGATTAATCTTGTTTATTTAATGCTACTTCCACAACTATTGTCAGCTAGAAGTTCTAAAAAATGGGTTCATTGTTGTGTGATATTTTCATGGAACAAAGGCAAAGGTCTCTCTCTCTCTCTTTCTCGGGCGCGCGCGCTCTTGCTCTTGATATACTCATCTAGAATGTGCTCTGTTTTTGTTTGTCTTTGTTTTTATGGCGAAGCATTCATGCTTATGTGATGTTTCATCAGAGCAAATCTCTCTCTCTCTCTCTCTCTCTCTCTCTCTCTCTCTCTCATGATAATACTCATCTATAATGTGTTCTCTTTTTGTTTTCATCGTCTTTATCGTGGTTCTTTGGCTCTCTAAATTGAAAATGAGTGGAAAGAAGTAAAAAATTTGTTGGATACTTTGCTGATAAATACTCTAAATTCGGGTAGATTTTGTTGATCAGCCAAAAGTTTGTTGTTTTGTTAGGGTAAAGCATATAATGACATCAATGGCCTACTAGAGCCAATTAAAAGTACGTGCCAATAAGACATGCATTGGTACTGCCTCTTCACTTCATCCAGTCTACTGTCACTTATTTCCCCTCGTTGGGTTAATCATTCCAAGAATAGGAAAGCAGTCATTAGACCAGGCCTTCGATTTTTTTTTCTCTCTTCTTTCATTTGGTTTTGTTCTGCTTTTGGATTCTTGGTGTGAGTCGTGTGACTTTTCTTAATCCTAATGAATGCCAGAGCATCTCCCTGTCGCGATAACATTATAACTGACAAACAAATCTAGTTTTGTTATGCGCATACATCTTTATGTATGCATGTGTATCCCCTTCTATTCAATACGATCTTCAAAATAGAAGCTCCTGTGTCAAGCCTGCCAGATTTGGCCTTCATGGGGTTAGTATGACTCAAGCTTTGTTGGAAATGTGGTTCATTTCCTGTATCTCTTTCCCTTGTGAAAGCTTTTATGATTCCTTTCAGCCTTGTCCTTTCCTGAAACTTTTCTGATATCCCGTTACTTTTGTTTCTTGCGAAGACTTCATGAATTTTTATGAGTTAGTTTTTCACCTTGAACCTTCTTTGGTTGTCAATCTTGGCCTTGTCATCACTGATCTTTATTCTTTTTAACAACAACCTTGATGTTTCATTCCGAGTCTGGTGATTATGTACGGTCGTCTTCATTCTAACTACATATCCTTTCCCTGCACCAAAAATATATAGGTTTTTGAGTATTGAATCAGGCCAACTGCCTATATATCTTATTTCTTTCCATGTACTAAAATCCCGTTCTTGCCGCATTAGAAATTGACCCATTGTGTATGTTGCAGCTGCGTGAATATATCGATGATACAGAGGATTACATTAATATTCAGGTAACCAATTCATTGATCAAGGTTAACGGAGTGGGATTTATGTATGGTTGTCTAAGTACTTTCATGTTCCTTTTTGTAGCTTGACAATCATCGAAATCAGCTGATTCAGGTAGGTTGTTGTACATACTTTACATGCTGTTGACAATAGTGCGTTATCAATGTCGGGGAAAAAAGTTGTATTGGCAACCTTGCATTTTTTTTCCTGGCTCTTTTTGAGTGAATGAATTTTTTAGGGAATTTTTGTTGAGATGAATTTTTGTCTTGTTTTTACTCTGGCTGCAGCTAGAGCTTTTTCTAAGCTCCGCAACTGTTTGCTTATCCATTTATTCTTTGATTGCTGGAATATTTGGCATGAATATCCCGTATACCTGGAATACGGGCCATGGATACATGTTTAAATGGGTATGTATGGGTTATAAATTTTGATTACATAATTTTAACTGCTGGTTTTAGTACAATTGAGTTTAGTGCTCATGTACTTGATGTCACAGGTGGTTGGTGGTTCTGGAGTATTTTGTGCCATCCTTTTCGTTGTTATCATTGCGTTTGCTCGCTACAAGGGTCTAATTGGATCTTGAAACTTATAAACGAGGAATGTCCATCGGAACGGATGAATTATCACCGGAAATTGTCAAATTTGCAATTTAGTAGCTCATCAATTCCTTTCACCTTTTAGATTTTGCCTGCCCTAATGTCATCATGTCTACCGGTTTTTCTCGTCCAGAGTTCGCTTCAGCAATCACTGTTGCGGTTCAATGTTGGGAAGTCTACATAAATTGTTGGGAAGTCTGCGAATTTTGGGTACCAACACACAGATAATTGTAAACATTACACGTATTTTTGATAATGAAAGGAAAGTACTTGTACACAACATTTTGAAATGGGTGTATTATCCCACATTCTTGCTCATAAGACCCATGCAAGTTCAAAGCATTCTAGGTTCTAGTTGACCAGCTTCATGTTCGAGATGATAATGTGTTAGTATTATGTTAAATTATTACGAGGGCTAACCTCCTGTTAATAGGAGTTTAACCTTAGAGCTCACGCTCTTCAATGCTGGACAACCATTCGTCCAAACTCCAAGGATTGGTAGTTTCGATTGACGAATGGCAAGGATTAGTAGTTTTATCCTTTTATCCTTGTATGTTTGACAACTAGAAATTCGACCCGGTAGACTGGAAATTTATATTACCGACCATTAACAGGGTTTAAGATAAAGTAGGGGCAGATTTTGCTGTATGGATCAACGCAGGAGCAGAAGCATCCTGAGTCCACAAGACCAAAAACTTCCACCAACATCTCTGTCTCCATGATTCAAAATTTCTAGTATTGTAATCTTTCCTCTATCAACATGAATGTATGCTTACTTGCAAGCATTTCTTTACATCACGTCATAGATAATCTTACTATATTAAAAGGAAATCCTACCATTTTTCTTTCGCTTCAAACCCGTGATTAGTATTCACGTTTTCCACCCTTGAATGTAGATTCTATGTATGCAATTATTCAATGTAGATTCTATGTATGCAATTATTCAATGTAGATTCCATGCATATAATCATGATTTTAAACACATTTTAGAAGGTTCAACGTATGCATTAAACACATGATTTTAATCCATTGCATGTAGTCATTATTAGATTCTATGTATGCAATTATTCAATGTAGATTCTATGTATGCACTTATTCAATGTATGCATTTATATCTAGGTTCATCTCCTCCATTGTGGAGTATTAAATTAGAGAGAGAGAGAGAGAGACATGCATATCTTATTCAATGTAGTCATTATTAGATTCTATGTATGCTTGTCTTTTAAAAGAAACTGGGATTGCCTATGAAAATGATACCGAGATGCCATAATCCTTTTGGTTTATATCTCAGTAGTGTATGAAAGCTTTCTTATTTGTTTCACTTTTTAGTTCTCAAAGTAATCTGTAATACATAGGAAGAGGTTGATGAAGAGGCTGAGAAGTATATAATCTCAAAGTTCTCAAACCTAAGAACTTTGAGAAAGGTCAAAGAGTTTATCACCGACGACCAAATTTTGCAAGGCAATACGATGGCTTCGTGTTGTTCATCAAATTTTAGAATCCATAATAGTTTATATCAAAGGAAGTGTGTAGAAATGACATATGACAGTACAAAAATCATGGAGAAAAACAGCTGATTGGATACATGAACTCAGTTCAAAAAAATAAAAAAATTCAGGGAGAAAAGGAAGAAGTATCCTTTATTTGAATAAATTTTGTATATTGGTGTTGCAAGTAATTGATTTAATCTATATTTGAGTACATTTCGGAATGTCCGGTATCTAAGCATCTAGCATTGCTCAATTTTGGTATTCAAAACTGGCAGTCGGAGGCAACACTTATATAATCCGATGTTAATGTTTTTTAGTTGTACACTTCCTTGAAGTATAAATAGCAGAAAATGGGCTTCCTTCGTTTTTTTTTTTTGTTTTTTTTGGGCAAGATGTTGGTTGGCCAGAAGAAAATAAAAACAAAGTACAAAAGCACGAGCACGAGACTCCATGCGTGCATGGAGCCTTCAACTAAAAGAAAGCATTCCTATATTGCCATTGTTCACATCAATATGAGAGCATTGGCCATATTGGAAACTCATGGGGTTGTCCAGTGGTCAAGGCTTATGACTTAGGGTTTGCTTTCTCTTAAAGTGTAGGGTTTGAAACCCTTCAGGTGACAGAGATACTTGGTGCATTTGGGCGCGGTAGGTGCCTAATCTATGTGTAAAAGAGAACCTTTTTTGGGGCACATCTGGTTCCAAAAAAGGTTCTCTTTTACAAATAGATTAGGCACCTAGCAGCATCCAAACAACTTGATTTTCTCAAAACGATGCCAAAATATCATTTTAAAAAGATGAATGGTTCGGATCATTAAAAACATATTTCAAAGATTTTCATATGAACGATCATAGAAGAATTGAATGAAGTCATTTTTTTAATTATTTGTTTTAACAATAAATAAAGCATAGGAAAAAGGCTGATTTTGCAATTTGACATTTCTCTTCATATTTTTATTAAGAATATATATGCTCGACTAAAAAAATACTCCCTCCCTCCCAAATTGTTGGTCCTATTAATTCCAATGCAATTTTTTAACTTTTCATATATGGGTAAATCACCTAGACACCCCCTATATTATACCTCTTTTACCCAGACACCCACTAAACTAAATTAACCTACGACGACACCCCCTCAACTATCGAAAAGGTTTAAAAGCCCTAACTCCGTTAAAAAAGGCTATGGAATACCTTTTATGCCCCTCATTTAACTACGACTCCTACTAAACACATGGTCGAAATACATCAGAGCAATACATCTCCTCTCCTCTCCTTCGATCAGAGCAATACATATCCTTCTCACCTCTCCTTCGATCTTCTTCTCTCCTTCTCTCCCCTCTACTTCGATCTCCTTCCTTCTTTCTACAGTGACACACCATAAAGTCCTTATCTCCACCTGCATTCTGATTCTATTACTAGGGTAGCTAGGGTTTGTGGGTTTGTACAGGTGATGTAGCTCAAACCCAGGAGAATCGAACCCAGAAGTACAAGCTACGATTTTTGGAGCATAGTTATGGACCGATCGACCAACTCAGAAGATTCGAACCCAGAAGTAAGTGTACAACCTACTGGTGTGTATTTTTGTTTTGAAATCGACAACCCAATTGGGGCTTTTGGTTACAATCCCAAAATTAGGGCTTTTGCTTAGTTTTGGTTCAACAGAAATTGTATGGGTTGCATGGTTGTCGTCCTTCCTCTATCTATATCGTGCATCATCGTGCATGGTTTTTGGCCTACTAAAAGAGATTTTTTAAAGTGCATTTTTTAGTGTTTGTGGTCCATCCATCCCGAAAAGCACCGACCAAAAGCTGTGGTCCATTTTTTAGTGTTTGTGGTCCATTTATTTACTGTTTGTGGTCCAATTTTTTTACTGTTAATGGTGTTGAAAGTTGGTCCCCTTCACTAACCCATTTACTGTTTTTTGTATAATTTGCCTTTTTCTATTTAATAGATCTTCGTGGGGGAGACAAGGGTGACTTTGCATGTTAAGTTTGGTGGAAAATTTTCTGGAAATCCTAAAAAATACAGTGATGATCCAGATGTTGCCATATCCAGAGTTATCCCTCGTCTGTTTACCTACAATCCACTTTTAACTGATCCGGTGTATTCTGACTTGAACAAGACATTGAGGATGGCTTGAAGAGGAGATGGATTGAAGAGAGGAGAAGAGGAGATGAGAGGGAGGGGGTGTTCTTACCAAACGACAGAGAGAGAGAGAGAGACTTGACTTCAATAAGAGATTAGGGGGATGGATTGAAGAGAGGAGGAGAGGAGATGGGGGGAGGGGGTGTTCTTACTAGACGAGAGAGAGAGAGAGAGAGAGAGAGAGAGAGAGAGAGAGAGAGGTGTTCTTCTAGGGTTTATATTTCACAGGGAAAAGGGTTATAATGTTTGGGAATTGGAGGGAAATGTAGGAGGGAAGGAAATATACTTGGGGAAGGAAATATACTCTTGAGATACGTATAAATGGATAAGGTAAGGGCAACTTTGGAAGAAAAATATGTATTTCGCCCAAAAAATTAACGGAACTGGACGGAATGCTAACAGAAGGGGTGTCGAGGATAACGTTAAATTGTTGAGGGGGTGTCGTCGTAGGTTAATTTAGTTTAGGGGGTGTCTGGGTAAAAGAGGTATAATATAGGGGGTGTCTAGGTGATTTACCCTTCATATATTTCAATCTATAACGTATTTTATGTGTAGGATCTTATTTGATGGATCTCAATTAGTTCTATTATACTAAGTTTTTAAAATCTCAAAAAATATTAGATTGAAAGATATGAAAAGTTAAAAATTGAATTGAAATCCGAATAGGACAAACATTTTGGAATAAGAGTATGAAACAATTATCAAAAGACTTCGTTAAATATCGCCACCCCAGAACCTACTCCGTCCTTGACCAATTTCATTTAGGGTCAGTTCTTTGACTTTAAATAGGGCCCCACTAATGGACTGTGAGATCTCCCAAAGATTAGTTGATGTGTGCTTAAGTTGGCTGGGACACCTGGTTATAAAAAAAATAAATAAAACATCGACCATTTTGGCATTTGTGTAGAACAATTACTGTGCTTTGCACGTTATCAAGGATAAAGTATAGTACTCCCTCCGTCCCTTTTTAAATGTAGACATTTCCATTTTGGGTTGTCCCTAAATAAGTGTGTGGTTTGAAAAGTTAATGGGTAAAAGTTTGTACAATTATCATTTTGCCCTTTGAAAAGTTAGTGGGTAAAGAGTTAATGGGTAAAAGTGGAGGATAATTTTGGAAAGTAGGGGTAAAAATTGATGTGAAAAGTGTAAAGTGGAGGAAAAAGTTGATGTGAAAGGTGTAATGATGATGTTTCTTTAATAAGTTGGATTTACGAGGTAACACATTTAAAAAGGGACGGAGGGAGTACTATTTTCGCCATACTAGTTTCCTTCAAGTATATCGTAAGAGCGTTGACCATCTAATTTGATGTTTGTGAATGAATTTGGCAAATCAAAAAAACTTCTCCAAATGCAATAGATTTTAGATCTTACAATATTCATTGGAAGTAAAAAGACGTCCAAAAAAATGGATCTCGAACGTTTTTTCTTGCCATTTCATGCCCATTGAATGAATATTGTGGATTTGATTAACTTTGTTTTCACCATATTCCCCCCCTTTGTTCACTCTCTTATGCAGCGTTTCTCTATTATTTATTTTGTTATCATTGTTATGACAGCCATGAAGTAAGAGAAAAACAAACCAACAAGAAAAATATTAAGGACAGAAAGAAGAATAAATGGAAACGAACAATCAATGTTTCCGTTTAGACATCGTGGCGAATACTAGGTAGTCGATTTTGGCAAGAAATTGATTTTTTTTTCCCTTTGTAGCCGTATCGAATCTTTTGCCAATTTATTTGCTATATACGATTCGCACCCAATTTATTCTCCCCAGAAGAAGATGAAGGTATGAAGATAAACGCAGCTATTACGTATTCCAAATCTTGTTGCAATTGGGAGTTTTGTGCATTGGATACAATCTTTTTCCAATCAAAATTTTCTTTCTTTTACAATATGAGACTCGTAAGCGGAAGAAAAACCCAAATGAAAAAAAAAAAAAAAGGAGAGAGAGAGAGAGAGGGAGGAAGAAGGTGAAGGTAATCTGAATCATTTGAAGTAGCAGGGCACAAAGGTAATCTTGTCACTCTCTACATGTGAAAATAAGAAATGAAACAGAGATTTATATGTATCTTATAGGCAAGAGCATTTCCAATCCATCTTCGATCGCACCTGTTTTCTACTTTAGAAAATCAAAAACTAATACTAGAATTTGTTAAAAAATGAAAGGTAGAACATTCAACTATTAACAACTCCAATCCCGATTCTCCATGTTTGTCTTTAAATTTTCCTCCAAAATTTCTTCCCTATTCTTTCTCACTTTTTATGTCTTATTTTTGTAAAAATTAATTGTTGATATCCTACCAGTATATTCATTCTAAGGGTCGAAAAGAATTTGAATTTTCCTTGCTAATAACAGTTCTTTTGAATTATTGCTAATTATATGACAGTCTTTTGAATTTTCCTTACTAATAACAATATTGTCGAATAGCTTCATAGTATTTGTTACACATAAGAAATGGTGTTGAATATGTCTTTGGTTCTATTTCCTAACGGTTTAAGTTTTTGGGACATTGTTAATCTTCAATGGTACCAATTTTACAGAAATAGTGTTTTATATCTTGTCGTAACACTTACTAGCCAAAGAAAAAAGGGATAAAATGTTAACTTTAGGAAGTGCAGATATTTCTCTACTGGTTGGATGGTCTCCAAAGATAGAGAAATGAAGAACGAATCTCTATTTGGAAGATCCCAGACGGAGTATGATGCTTGGAGATCCTTGATTCTCCAAATTAATGGTGTTGATTCTCCAAAATAGAGTTATATATTGTAGGTAGGAATATTGTAGTGGGTCGAAATAATTAAACCCAATGCAACTTAGCCCAATCCGCATAGAAGAGTATTGGACAGGCCCAATAATGGCCAACAGCCCATATTCCCGAATGGTCTTATATCGCCGCCTGACCCGCATCATCTAGTTCGGGCCGGACCTTACATCCAGACCACGATCGAGAATCAGGGGGTGGGCAATTCTCGATGAGCATGTGGTTAGGCCGTAACAACCAACTGCAAATGGTATTCAGAGGTTGTATGAGCCGGACACGCGGAATGGGTCTCCTCACGATGCGTGTCCCGGCCGTGCATCATACCTCCAAGTCAAGATCATCAATGGTGCGTTCTGGCCATGAGGCATCTCAAATCAACATATACACGTCCTTGATATTAGCCCCTGATATTAGCCCGACCATTGCACAGTGCATGCGCTTCATCATGTGTGACGTTCGGTCAAAAGGTGGTGGTTGAGTCCTGAGAGGATCGATGTCAGCGACATTACCTTGTAATGAGGGTAGCATGTGGAATCCTATCCCTCAATCCAAAGTCACTCCTATAAACTCTATTTAGTATGCTATTTCTATCTCCTCAAATTAAAGCTGTCTTTCCCTTCTTATTCAGGGACTGACTTAGCCATCAGATTGCCTTCTAGAATCTAGTAGACCTTGACTAGCTGGGAACTAACGTGGTTCTTGGTTTTTTAGGGACAGAGGAAGGAGGATTAATAGCCATAGTCAAAGTCACACCATAAAAAGTTATATCAAGGAGAGGAGAGTTTGGATACCACCCCGCCAATCTCGGATTTGGGGTTGCTACTGTGCAGCCCCGCCACAGCAGCTGCTGTGCACCATCTGAGCCGTCCGTTGCTTGGATGGACGTACGGCTCAGATTTCATCTTGCATGCGCGACAACAACGATTCGGATGCAAAGGTGATGAGGTGAAATCTGGGCCGTCCATCTGAACAACGGACGGCTCACAGTAGCTGCTGTGCGGGGGCTGCACAGCAGCAACCCCGTGTCCGCCAATATCAAAGGGGCAGTGAGGTTGGGTTTCACAGAATGGGATAGTGCTGTCCCCAAAGGGACATCATCCATGTTGGGCCGAGCATGGCCGTCCGTGTTCGGCTATGGACGCTCAGATTTGATCGGCAGTGGACGATTTTGATTTGTTTGGATAAGATGTGATTCGAGTCGTCCATCGCCGAGCATGGACATCTATGATTCGACAACATGGCTCGTCCCTGAACATGTAATCATTCTCAGTACCAGATTGGGAATGGGTCTTCCGCTCTTCCTGCCCCATATCCAATCCAAGCCCTGCATCTCTCCCTTCGTAATTTTCCTTCCATTGCTTATTTTTTCGCCTTTCACATGACATAAACATTTTTTTTTATTTTATAACTGGGTGGTCCGGGCCAGCTTTCGCGCACCTCGACTAATCCCAGGGTCTATGTACGCTCTGCTACACACATAGACCAAACAAAGCCAATACCCTATGAAGACCATGAGATGTTGTGCAGATGACCCCAAGAAATTAAGAAGAGTTGAACCCAAAACCTCCTCTTCCTTAGGAGGAGTGGAAGAGTATTTTTCAACTCATCTATCCCTTGGGGTTCAGGAAAAAAACATTACAAATAACAAAAACATCAATTTTGAACAAATTCATAGGAGAATACAATGACCCTGTTCGTTTCCCAGTTTAGTTTTAGTTTTAGTTTTGATGACATAATCATTTCCCTTATTTCTCTCTCTGTCTCTCTCCACTCATTATATCTGATGACATCATCAAAACTAAACTAAACTATCTAACCAAACACAGCCAATGTCATCCGGGCAGCGGCGGCTATAGTTTGAGGGTTCAAGCGAACAAAGACGTACTAAAATTTTATATTTTCTTACTCATAATTTGATTTTTCTGTCTTATAATTACACACGCATATTATATTGTCAGCGTTGGATTTTTATACATAGCCCAAGTAAAACAAAATTCATCTATTTTGTGAGTACATAGATAACCTTTGAACTCAACTTATGGAGCCGCCCCTGCATATGGGGACATGGGGTACGATATGCTGTTGTGGCATAATAATTTCTTCTGTGTGCAATTTTCATCTATACGGTATATGTTTGTATAGATTAAAAAAATCCAATATGTTTGAAGTCTGTAGATATATTTAATATACGGATTCGTTACTTCAAAGATAATGAAGAAAGTCAAATTTAACATCTAAGATTAGAAAATCTATTAAAATGAAGTATATATCATTTAAAAAAAAAGAAGTATAAATATTATCTTTGTAATACTCCACATTTTTATTTTTTAAATCACAAGGGATAATGTACATACGTTGTGGAACCCTCATACAACATGCTTGCCAGGTTTTTTTTTTTGCTCGAAAAAAGAAATTTTATTAATCTCTGAAAAAAGAATAAAGATTAAAGGGAACAAGCATGCTTGCAAGGTTGCCATAATCTAACCTAAGATTCTGCTAATTTCTTTCAGGCAAATTCAACATGGCACTCTTGCTTATTTGATGGATTTGGGAGATTTTTTCTTTTACTTATCAGCATCTTGGGGGATCGCTCCTCAACACCTCAACATTTACAGTATGAAAGTAATTAATGCATGTGTCAAGTCGTCTCTCAATCACTAACAAAGGCATGGGCCCTACTAAGGACACCACGTGATAGTATCGCTACAAGCACTAAATTTTCACAGTAGTGACACCACTCAGAGTCAAGACAGGATATTCCTCCTCATCTTTTATAATGTATATGCATATGTTTTTTTATATCAACAAAGAAATTTTAAGGACGCTCGATAAATGGGAGTATGGTACATCAAGAAATTTATACATCTAGAAGTATTTCTTATGCTAAATGGTGTACAATTTTCAATAAGTTTCAACAAAAAATATTTTTTTCCCAATTCTAATTTATTGTTATTCTTTCTTTTTCTATAGAAAATTAATAAGAAAATTAATAAAATTTTGTTTCTCTGTCTTTGTATACTATTTGTAAGTACTAATTTTTACTGAATTTTACAAATTTCAATTAGGTGTATTCTTTCTTTGATCTTGACCATTTATTTAAAAAAAATATATCATATTTCACCTAACATATTTCTTTTTAATTTTAGCATTCCAAAATTTGTCTTTTAGTATTCAAAATACCACAATTTTCAAAACACATGAAGAAATTTATTTTGAAGTGTAGTTATAAGCAAAGACGGAGCTTCCTTTAGGCATTAGGCCTCTCCGTGGTCCAAAAATTTCATAATCATCTAAGAGCATCCTCATCAGGATTCCTGTTTTAGCTTTTAAGCTAATATAGGGAGCCAACCCCTCAAAATCCCCCCAAAATCAGCCTCTCTATTTCCCCTACCCAAATTATTTTTGCTACAATGCCTACTCAAATTTGAGTGGGCACTGTTCACGCACCAATATTTGTTTATTGTTCTCTGCCGTAAGGGTACTGTGCAGACAGAAGAGAGAGAGAGGGAGACGGAAGAGAGAGAGAGAGGGAGGAGAATGGTTTAACCAATGGGTAAAGGAAAAAAGTCAGCCATTTGGCTGACACAAATAGGTACTACGTACCCAGCGGTAAAGGGGAAAAGAGTGGGTAGATTTGTTTTTTTTATAAATTTGAGGAGAATAGTTTAATATAGTAAAGTTTGGATAGAGAGTCTGATTTTTTGAGTTTTTGATAAAGTGGCTTGCAAAATGTGTTTTTGTGGTAAAATTTGTATTTTTTTGTGGTTAAATTTGATAAGTTTT
>CM029270.1:33293678-33309353 GCA_016920895.1 Vaccinium myrtillus
TATTATAAGCAAAGACGGAGCTTTTAGGCGTTAGGCCCTCTCCGTGGTTTTCATAATCATTACGTATTTATATTTAGTTAAAAAAATTAAGTATTTATATTTAAAAAATCAAAATTCAAAACTGTACATGGTGGGCCCCTGCCGCATAAAGAATGATGGCCCAAGAAGGGCATTTTCAGCTACTCAAAATCAGGATTCGCAACAAAATGGAGGATGTGCTCCACACAAATGCTCTGGTTATAATCGTTGAAAAACAAAATTGCTGAGAAAACTAGTTCCGACTCAATCATGTGTGACTTTCGGGATCTAACAGAGCTTCGCAACCATTTCGATACATGCTTAAAGGTAACAGATTGATAAAAAAAAATTTTTTTTTGGGTAATGAAACTTTTATTTTTCGTGTCTTTAGTTTTTTAATTTTTGTTAAGAGCACTTCAAGATTGTGTTTTGTACCATGTGTTATATATTTATACATTCAAACGTTTTGTAGCATACTATTTTTTTTTTGACTAAGCAAAAGTACTTCATAAATATTTAAAAGACTTTTAATTCTATTTTCGCAAAAAACTAAGCAAAGATTAACACCTTGCATCAGGAGTGCAGAAATAAGTTTACAAAGATAAAACGACATACTAAAACAGTACTTAATCGAGGATTTGCCCAATGTTAATTAGGCTATCCCTTAACATGAATTCCTTTATGGCCAGAGGAGGAGTGTTAGACACCACCACTTCTTCGTCTTGTTCGGGTCCAAGATGTGCAAGGAAGTCTGCACATTCATTAGCATTGCGTTGTAGCATATACGAGTATTCGTTAACTTTGAAGTTTCAAAATTTTATTATTAATGTTGTGGTCCCCTCACACATAAAATCATGCTTCCAAAGGAGTGCGAAAACAATTACCCAAATTTACCCCACTGAAATTTTTTTCCCCCTGACCTTTACCCCCTCATCCTGTGTGCATGCGGTAAACCCTCAATAAAACCCACTCGTTAAGCACTGCTGTCAATGCCTGCGCAGGTTTAAGACACGGAACACAGTTTTGGCTTACTTTACATCCTCCCTTTCCCAAACGTGTTTGTAATAGTAGAGAGAGAGAGAGAGAGAGAGAGAGAGAGAGAGAGAGAGAGCCTCGAACATATCATCACTGAAATCGTTCAGACGCCTCTCCCATTGTCCAAATCCTAAAACAAAAACCCTTCTCTTCGACTGATCCAACTCATCCAACCCACATTCTCTCTATCTCTCTCTCACTAGCTAGATCGATGTACCCATAGAGAGAGATAGATGAAGAAAGCTGTATCTGTGGGAAGAGAGAGAGAGAGATCGAGCTAAGTGGATTATAGGTTTTCATTTAGTTTTTTCATTTGTTTTGTATCTGGTGAGGAATGAGCGGAAAATCTGATGATTTTGTTTTCGGAGGTATATCTAATTGGGTAGCATGCAATCTCATGTGGGTACGTCCTTAAAAAGCTGTCACTGTCAGGATTTCTAGAGAGAGAGAGAGAGAGAGAGAGAGAGTTTTTAGGATTATGTCGAGCCAGATACAGTTCGTAGCAATTCGGACTGACTTACTAAAACCATACTTGCTATGCCCCATCTGCCATTTGCTCCTCAAGAACGCTACCACCATCTCTGAATGTCTTCACACATGTAAACCTTCCAGCTCTCTATCCCTCTCCAAATCTGTTGTTAATTTTCTTTTATTTTCATCTAAATATTTCTAGCTTTTCTACGATATGGGTGTTGATCAACTCGCGATTTTGTGATATGGGTCTCCTTCACTCGTCATTTTTACGATCTTTGATTCGTGGCATCTATGTATCTTTCTGATGTGGGTGAGGGATTGATCGATTATACTTAGCTAGCTAGGTAACTGTTTTCTTATTGGAATTTTTATTTTCCTCATTTGAATTTGCTAGATAGTAATAATATACCGGCTCTGATAAAGAATATGAGGATTTTGATACTATTTGATGATTGATCTGGGTTCTATTAATTATAAATCTATTCACATGGAAAGCCTATGATGAATAATTGCCTTGCATGTTCATGTTATACTAAATATGTGTGGGAGAGTTAACTAGTGATAGTAGTGAAATTTTGATTGGCAATTTATTTTCTGGTAATTTATATGTGTGAAAATCTATTCCTCCAACATCTACCCATTGCAAAAATTATATTTTCGTGGTACGTGATACCCATTGCATAATGTGGTTTGTGTGAACTAAGCTACACATTAGTATCCAAAAACAATTTTGTGACAACTTTTGATCCACAAATTTGCATGTATTTTTTTAAAAAAGAAGCTGCATAATATATATATACACCGGCGATCCTGTCAAGGATCCCGGATTTCCCGGATTGAGGCCTTTTCGGTGTTTTGATGCTTTTACAAATTGTTTTGGGAAAATCCGAGCCGTCCAATGTGTTCAAAAGGTGTTTTCCAAGGTCCACGCGGGAAATCTTCAAAACAAAATATTGATCCAAGTAGTTTTCTTTCAAATATAAAGTTTTGCGAAAACTGCTTGGATCAAGCCCCTCCCGGTATTTTTTTTTGAAGATTTTCCGCGTGGACCTTGGAAAACACCTTCTGAACACATTGGACGGATCGGATCGTCAAAAAAATATCGGGAAGTGGAGTCCCGGATCCGGGACTCCCGGACTAGAACCGGACTCTATATATATATATATATATATATATTTTTGAGCTGCATGGTTGCATGCTGTGTTTCTGAAGAATTTTTTTTGGTTCAAGTCAGTTTTGACTTTCTTATAAAGGACAGAGATGTCACAAGTTTTGTTAATTTAAATGCTAGTATTTGGAAAAAAGTATCCAAAAATAACCCAAAAGCAAAATATATATGGTGTGCATGCCTCACACTAGTTTGAAGTTTGTATTAAAGTTTAAATGTTTGAAATGTATTGACCTTGTTCGTTTTATGGTTTAGTTTAGTTTTAGTTTTGTTCTATAATCATTATCCTCATTTCTCCCTCTATTTTTCTCCACTCATTAGCCCTGTCTCCAAAACTAAACTAAACTAAAACTACTTAACGAATTCCCTAAATGCGTTAATTTGAGTGACATGTTACTGCTTCAAATTTTTAATTTATCACATTCGAGTGTCATGTACGAAGCCAGCTTACCTCTAATAAGCTAATTGTGTGACTTCTATATTGTTACTTGTTTTTTTGTTGAATTTGGGAACAGTTTGCCAGAAGTGCATATATAAAAAGATGAAGAATGAACAGTTGGATCAATGTCCAGTGTGCGACGCTTATCTTGGCTGTAAACCATTGCAAGAACTCAGGTACACTCTTTTGAATATTTTTCTAATTGTATTTTTGGTAAACATGGATGTGTAGGTAAGGTACGTTACAACACAGTATGCAATGTGTGTCCAGAACATTTGCGTTAGGGGTTTTGCAGTTGCAAAAGGCTATTCTACAGGAGACCCCCACAGTTTGACCTAATTTTTTTTTTTTTTTGGTACTTCGGAATTATATTAAAAACGAAGTTAGGGAACCAACAATGTCATGCCACATAGTTAGGCCAAAACACAAATACAAATGCATAAGGAAAAAAACTAGTCTATGAATTGCCCAAGATTCAGGCTATCCCTACTAATTAAGAAACTCTCTTAAGGAGAGAGGGCTAGTAGAGAGAATTTTGAGTTCTTCAGCTTGTTCAGCCCCAACCTAGGCTAGGTGATCTGCACATTCATTTGCTCCTCGATACACATGAACTACAATCTAACTTGTTCGAGCTAGAATTGTCTTTGCATTTTCTATAATGGTGCTCAAAGGGTGGTTAGAATTGGGCCCTTCATTAATAAGCTTGACAGCCTCCAAAGCATCTGATTCAATCTTCACATTGGACATGCCCTTTTCCAAGAATAATGGTTAGGCCTTTATAAATTCCCCAAAGTTTGGCCTTGAGGCCTGATGAGTATGAAAGCCTCCCTTAGAATCCAAGGTACCAATTTCCTTTGTCATCCCAAAATAAACCTCCAAATCCCGCTGCTTACTAGCATCCATCCGTATTAAGCTTTATATATATTACTTGGATTAGGCAGTACCCAATGAGTTAGTTTAGGGTTCTTTTGGTTATTTGATAAGTGAGATTTAAAAGCCTTATCAATTTCAAGTGCGTAGGTAAAGATTGTTTTGGAACTAACAGAAGGGATAGAGTCAACAGTATCAAAACTTTTTTTTATTTCTATCCTTCCAGATTGCCAAAGGGTGGATAAAAATAAAGTGTTCCAAGGCAAATCTTCATTGCTACCAGATAACTGTCTTGTTCTTTTCAACTGAGTAGAAACCTAAACCTTGATAGGCCTATTAAATTCGAATACTTATCAACTGCCTAAAATGCAAAAAGTTCCAGAGTTCAATCGATTTAGAGCAGCCTCTAAAGAGGTGGTCTAGATCCCCAGGGGAGTTATTACACCTTGGGCATGAATTCACAGGAATAATTCCTCTCCTAGCTCTCATTCCGCTCCTAACTATATTCTTTTGTATATAATGATGTTCTTGATGTAAACAATAACCTATCACATAACCCTTGCTATTGCCACCTTTTTTCCTCAATTCCTTAAAATATAAATTGGACTTCACAGCCTCTATGGAAACTGTATCCTTCAGGTAAAGTAGGGTAGCAACAAAATGTTCGTATGATGTAGACAACGAACATAACACAATAAGGGTTTGATCTTCATCAATAATCTTAACATCATAATTTTTAAGATCCATTGTAATCTTGTTTAACTCATCTAAATAGTTTTTAATAGGCGTACATTCCCTTATATGAAACGAATAAAGATGCTATTTCAAATATAACCTGTTAGTTAGAGAGTAAGTCATATTGATACTCTCATGCAAGCTATAAACATATACCTGTAGCTGTAATCTCCTATTCAACCTTGCAAAGCCTATGATCGACCATACTTAACTGAATGAGCTGACTGAGGGCTTCAGTATTGAGAACTACAAAAACATCCTCCTCAATCTTTTCTCATTTCTCGTGATTCAACAAAGCCTTCTGTGTATAATACTGGTTGAACTAGCAAAGCATATATTCATCTTCACATGCCATAAACTGCATCTATATTTTTTCCCATCAAACTTCTCAACTGGTGTCAGAGCTTAGGGTTTCATCCTATGTCATTCTTGTATTCTAACTGTGTCTATTTTTGGTTATCATAACAACCATGAAGTAGAGATAAACAAATCAATAAGCAATTAAATAATGATGGAATGATTAATGTGGTTCTGGCCTAGGCACAAAGCTTACACGTAATTCACAGGCGAGGGATGACGAAGGAGGATTCACTATGAACAAGAAGAGATAACAAAAAATCGGCCATATTCGTTGCTCTCTATAAACTACCAAACAATATTAGGAAAATCTCCAGTAGAATCCGAAAGGAATAAACAAACCCTAGTGGAAACCAAAGAGGAATTATATCAAGCACACAACCCAATAGACACACATCCTAGTAACCCCTAAGGTCTCTGTCTATATAGGAAAACCCTAGAATTAGTGAATGAAGTTGCCAAATTCAAAGAACTTTCTTGACAAGTACGCCTTTTGAACTTGGAATAACCTATTAAAAAAGCTAGGTAAATTTTTTTAAAAAAATATTAGTGAATAGTGTACATTTTCCGTTTTAACTACCTACATTTTTCACTCCAACAATAGTATGCATCTTACTACTTATTCTTTATTAAAATATAAATTTTCTTTCTATATAAAATTAATATTGAGAGATAGAGAGAGAGTTATATAAGAATTGATAACTTGTGAATAGTGGCTAGGTAAACTACCTAATCACTATTCATTGTGCATGGTATATTACATGCATGTGCATTTCTTGAGGCTCTTAGTGTATTTTTTTTTTCAAATTAGGCAAAATAGCTTAAATTGCATTTTGGCTACTCTCTTGCACGTGTCCATAAGCATCTCCGATTAACTAGGCAAATAATCCATATTAGGAAAGAAGAGATAATGTCACGCAGAGGCTTGTATGGATATCCAAGCCCAAGATGTTGAGGATAACAACAAATTTCCAATTGAGGATAGAAAAGTGAACTTAATTCTCATTAAGGATGCACTCAGTTTTTATTTACCTCTAAGAACAGCCTCATGATGAAGATTACCTTTTTACCCTTCAAATACAAATTTACACTTTAGTCCCTTCTTACATCCCACCTCCCACCTTCAGCCAACATCCACTTCTGGTCGGCACGCCAACAAAATTTCACGAGCTTGAGAATTTATTTGACAACAAAACTAATCGAAACAACTAAGAACAAACTAATGAAATTCACTTGCTTTGAGCTTGTGAATTTCAGGTTTAAAAACACAACGAAACTCGTGAATTTTACTAGCTTAGAAAGCACTAACTATATTGGAACTACTTGGAACAACCTCGCGAAATTCACGAGCTTCGGGCACTGGCTTTGGGATGGGAAGATGGAATTTGAAAATTAGGAGAGATCTATTTGTTTGGGAAAATGAACAACTGCAAGCATTGCATGAAAGATTGAATGGAATGACACTTTGAAGGGCTAATGAAGATTTGATGCAATGGGGTTGGGACTCTAAGTTATCCTACTTTGTAAAGTCAGCCTACCAAAAATGGGAAGAGCTTAGTCATCAATTAAATCCCCATATATATCTGTGCAGTATGGAAAAACCTTAGCCCTCCAAAGGTAGAGATCTTCAATTGGCAGCTATGCAGAATGGAATCATCCCTCCATATTCTTTTGGTAATGATTTGTGCATCCCATGTTCTGAAATGAGTGAAAGCATAGGGTTATCATCCCTCCAAATTTTGTTGGAAATGATTTGTGCATCCTATGCTCTGAAATGAGTCATGACACCACTGATCACTTGTTGTTGCATTGCTGTTTCTCTTGGGAAGTTTGGTTAACCATTATCAACTGGTGGTAAGGAGTGTTGGTATGTCCACCTAATCTGCAAACTCTCACGAAATGTTGGTTCAATAAATCCTTTCTAAATCTGAAGGAGGGATGTTGGGAGATGAGCTTTTATATATGTTGTTATATCTTCAGTTTGGAAGGAGAAAAATATAATTGGGGATGCTGGTGGATTTAATCAAAGTTAGAGTTGCACTTTGAACCATTGGGAAGTTTTAACATCAGAGATTACAATGTGGCAGATTTTTATTTTTTTTTGTTGAGATGTTTAAGAATTAAGAGGCATTAGGAAGATCAAGGTTTGATTAGTGTTTGGTGTTGGTGTGAAGTTTCTGGACTATGTGTTTTCTCTTTTCCTTGTTGGGAGTTTGATCCGTCTGAGATCTTCCCATGTGCATAGACCCAATCAGCTGAGGAATATTCATGAATTCCACAAACCACATCACCTAGATCAAATTAAAAGGCTAAGCATTAATCTTTTAAGCGGTATTAAGGTTTAACCTTTTTTTTTTTTTCCCGATGTGAGACTCAATATTTCTCGCATGTTCCCAACAATCTCCCCCTCACGTGTGAAGCATGCATTGGGTCTAGGCCCCCCCCCGAAAAAAAAAAAAAAAAAAAAACTGATGCACTTGACTCCCCCATAATTCTTGATCTACTCTCCAACACCATGTCCGAACCCGGGATTATTTACCGATGGTTCCCCATAGATTGTTAGCCATTGCTCTGATACCACTTGTTGAGAGTTTGTCCGCTTGAGCTCTTCTCATGCGCCCGTAGGCCCAATCTGTTGGGAAGTATCCATGAAGTCCACAAACCACATCACTTGAATCCAACATACATTGAATGACCCATATCTACATAAAAAGCTAAGCCTTGTAAGTGGTGAGTCACCTAATTATATATCAAGGCCCAATACTTTTCTGATTCTCCGATGCAGGACTCAATCTTTCGTATATGTTCCCAATATTCCCTTCCTTCCCTCTTTCCTCATTCAACTTGATAGTTGGAGGTGCTTTTCTTTTTTGTTGTGATCTAGTTTGGCCCTCCTTTTCTTGTTTCCTCTTTTCTCAATATACCCTTGTCGAGTTTGTTTTAATAAAAAAATTTCTTTGCTAATTCCAAAAAAAAAAAAAAAAGGAAAGAAAGAAAAACCTTGACATTTGGATTAATTGTCATTAGTTCCTCCAAGGTAGTCTCACAAAAGATTTAAGAATCATCAGCAAATTGCAGGTGGTGAGTACTGGACCATTGGATTCCCCAAAAGTTGATTAATGACACCTAAACCCTTTGCTCTCTTGAATAAAGCATGCAGCCCTTCAATAGCCACTGTGAACAAATGGGAGATAAAGGGTTTCCTTGCCTTACACCCTTTTGTATATTGAACTCCTGAGTTGGTGATCCATTACCTATAACAGAAACCGCATTTGAGCGCACACACTCTTTTATCCACATAATCCATCTTGGAGGAACATATATATATTCAATTTTCTCTATATGGAAATAGATACTTCCAACTTAGGTTATCATAGGCCTTATGAAAATATGGATATGGAGTTTGTCTTCAGAATTGGGTTGCTGCAAATGGCTGATTATGCACGCCAAGGGTAATACTAATTCTAGCACTGTTCTAAGGTTGATCTTTTCAGCGCTGGTTTATCATACATGGAGAGAGAGAAATGGGAGACTGCTGAGTCAGTTATCTTTGGCATTGAGGGGGATATTAGAGCAAGTATCATGGATTAGACATTAGCACCAGTTTTAGTCTTGCAGCGAACACTTCAGCCAAGACTTTATGCATGCTTCCTAACAGGGCTGATAGGCATGTAGTCTGCCAAGCTAACAGGGTTGTCCACCGTAAGAATTTAGAGTAACGAAAGATGAGTTCAGACCCTTTGCAAGCTCGGCATTAGTATGAACTGTAATATCTCCTCCTTTATTATTTCCCCACAGTCAAAGATTGCGTAATCGAAAACAGATTAAGCAGTTATTAAGTCTCGTTATCACTTCTTGGTGGCTTTGACTGAAGCACGACAATTAGCTCGAGGGCTATAACTTGGGTTGCAGGTGCTTTTGGCTTTTGAATGTTTTGGTGTCTGGTTTTTAGTTTTGTGTTTCTATCATTGGTTGCTTGCCAACTTTTTGGGTGCTTGCTCATGCTTTCGGCATATGGTATACACTATTGCGGTGTTATCTTTACAATCCTTCTCCGTTTTCTTGTAATGTTTTATTGCTGTCAATGAAATGTTGTTCTATTTGCTGTTGAAAAGAAAAACAAAAAAACAAAGATTGCGTGTGATTTTTTTCTTGGACTATGGACCTTTTCTTTGTAATCTCTGTGTAAAAAAGGATTGATTGCATAAGGTTGGAACAAATTGAAGCTGTTTTAATCGAAATTTCCTCTGTTTTTCCTGCTAAACTGCAGTCCTGACCACACTGTGCAAGATATTCGGGATAAAATCTTAAATCCCTCGACTAGAATAAAAAAGTCCAAGGATTCAAAACCCGGGCCCTCTAATCCACCGCCTGCTTTTATAAACTTAGGGGAAACTGAAGATCATTTGGTTCCATTGCCTGCTAGAAGAAAGCAGAGGTCTCTCTCTTCCTTGGTTGGCCAACCAAAGACATTGAATCAGACTGTTACAACAGGAAGAAATATGACCCCGGAAAATGCAGGTAAGAGGTATCCTTCGCGAGGATCTTCATTATGGATTAAGGAGCCGACTGAGGAAGATGTTCGTAGAAGATCAAGCCCTCCATTAAGTCTAAGAAAGTTTACTCAACCCCGAAAAAAGGTAATTAAGAAGTTTATGGATTGGTTGTTCGGATTTACACTTTGAGTTGCAAGGTAATTTTAGATATGCAGAATTTTCATACAGAACTCTCATGTTTTGAGGTGGCCTTCTGCAGCATTTCCAATTTGAAACTAGCTAAAACACCCACAATTGCATTCATAATTTCAAAATCTTGGATTCGGGTAAAGGGGATTCGAATCCACGACACTGTGTTTAGTAGCCACACGATCTAACCCTTGCAAAATAATAGATTGATCCGTAATGCTATATATACAAGCAGAGTTTTCTTTTATTCTATTTCTTATGGAGAAATATGATTTTCGAAAGATACCACTTTTACGTCATTTGGGATGGATTTCAGTACGAAAATTATGTGTGAGGACATCATGAGTAAATGAAGAAGCTGGCATGTTTTCAATCTAAAATCTGTAATTTATGCAGATTTATGCTTTTACACCAGTAAACATTTTGGTCTCACCATTTTATTCTGCAGACTTTTCATGCTGCTGAGTCCTCTAAGGGGAAAATGCCTCAAAAAGGAGCCGATGATCCTGTTGTTAAGCCATTGGAGGGAACTAGTGATATGTGGAAACCCTTGAATTGCCTTGTCGAAGCTGCAGATATGACAAGGCTTGAAAATCCTACAATGCCAGTACTTGTGAAAAAGTCAGAACCATCGAGCATCCATTCAGGTGCACCACCGATGAACAAAATAAAATCTAAGGAACGAAAGGTTCACTTCAAAGACGATGAAGGGAGGGCATCAAATCTTGAGCCATCAGGCTCGGCTAAACATAAAAATGTTTGCGGGGTTCAACGAGGAAATGATGCAGCCTCTGGAAATATTGCCCCACAGGCTATGGTTAATGCTGCAAGCACTATGTGCTATGAAGAAGTTCATCCAATTTGGTTCTCCTTAGTTGCTTCTGATTCCCAGTTAGGTTCTTCCTTTTTTATCTGCACATCCATTCACCACCATGACAAGATTTTTCTCTCTTTAGGCAAAGATGTAGCCAGCCACGGGAACAAGTGGTGGTAGCTGCCACCGCAATGATTTTTGAAAACCCCTTACTCTACTAGCATTCTTCTATTGAATATTAACTAGGTCTAACCATTTTCTCATTTTGGTTAACTGTGTGTTTCATGACTAATACTTGATTTTAGGGAAGGAGATGCACCCCTGCAACAGATACCTTCTGGCTACTTGAGGGTAAAGTAAGTCTCTTAGCCAAGTGCTTCTAGCTTTAATCATTGTATGATTATTTATGCCACATTTCCCGGGTGCTTTGACAAACTTATGCACCTCTTAACACCGCGTTACTATTTTGATAAGGCCCTTATTTTTGTAGGATATTGCACTTGAAATATCAGTAGAGTTTCTTCTATGTATTATTGCTTGATATGCTTCGGTTAGGTCTCGGTGGTTGATATTGATGTATGAAAAATTCACTTTTCTCCCTGTGGATAGGAAAGTTACACTAACAAAGTTCCATTTTCAAATTGGCATTGGATGTGCTTTAAAGGGTGTGTGTCATGTGTGATTTGGCTTAGATCATGTCTTCGAAAAGTTTTTGCTGCCATTGCTGGGCTTCTCATTGATACGTTTTGTTTTGGTTATTTTCCCTGCCACAGGAATGCAAATTTGCCAGTTTGCTTCATCCAAAAGTATATTGCGAAAAAGCTGAATCTTAACAGTGAAGCTGAGGTACCTTGCATTATTTACCCATTTCTTACAAAAAAAAAATTTGTTTATGCATTTTCTTCTGTTGATTCCTTAATTTCCACTATTTCCCGTTTCATAATATAAGTGTGGGACTATTTTTAGGGATTGACTTGGGTAGTGTTTGCGGTTTGATTTGGGGCTGATATAAGGGTTATTTTGGGACTGATTCCGGGGTGGTTTGGTGGCTAATTATGGGGCTGATTTTGGAATGTGTGGGGCTGTTTCCGCAGAAAAACTTGGGTGCCGGACGGGTACCACGTGGCGGTACCCGTCGCGCATCTTGGCCGTATTAACTTTTACCAGTAACATTGTACGTAAAATCCCGACCGTCCAAAATATTTTTGGATGGCCGAGATTCGCACTCGGACACTACATCTTCCCTACCCTACATGCACCCAAATTCCTCTCCTTTGGGAATTGTTTTCAAGCAGCGGCAATTGGGTGTTAGGTTGAGGCTGCCGCAATGGAGGGGGCGATATTCAAGCATTAGTTTGTCAAGTTAGCTTCTTTGCTAACAGCAATCATGTTTTTTATATGCCATTTGTTTTGGAAAAGAAAATTTTCGAAAGAAGTAGGATGCTAATTTGCGAACAGCAGTAGTACTACGAGAATATTGTGCACTCTCTCAATATTTTTTGTTTTCTTATTATACAGTTTTCATTTTTTACGAATGGAATTTTTAAATTTGCCTATAAAAAAATTCCACTATTTCCCGTAGTAAGTATTTTCGTATACCAAATTTGACTCAAGTTTAGTGCCAGAGTCCACTTTGGTTTGTTATTAGTTCAGTCCGGCCAACAGTGGTATCAAATGTTTTGCTCATTACTCCCGGCCAGAGGACCGGAGGTGATGGGTTACCATATATGCACTTCCGTTTTTTGTACCGTAAAGATGAACACATCTTCTCTTTTTCAGGTGGAGATCACAATGCAGGGCTACATAGTCCCTCCCAACTTACCACTCCACAACTTAATCAATTTGTGGGCCCAAAGAGCACCAAAATCAGAGACCATAAAGACAGCCGTGGGATGCTCAGCTGAGGATTTTGTGATGGTCCTCTGTTATGGTCGAAAAAAGAATTAGCTCTTTCAAATATTTTCGCAATAATACTTGGACCCCCTTGTCCAAAACTTCCTGTTTTTCGGATTAAATTTGATGTGGAGAGTTTATCGTAAAAATCTTTATTTGTATGGATGTAATAAATAATGTCCTCAGAACTTACAGGGGATACAACACAGGAAAATAAAAATTGGAACCACAAAACGTTCTAGCCAATTTGTTGCATTTATAGGGATTTTGGTCTTATTTTTGCTTCTACATTTCAGTCGTATTCAGTGAAATTGACATATGGGCTTGGGAATGGCGAGGATGGGCCATTCTGGGGGCCAGTTGACCTTTAGGTTTGGGAAGGTACAAATTTTATCAAATGTCTGCTCTTGGTCCTGGTGATTGGGTTTGGTGAAGTATTATGAGATTACAAAAGGGATTGGGTTCTTCGTTTCTTGAACGTTGTAGTGTCAAATTATGCTTTAACTCTGTGTATTTGTAGTGTCACGTCTCTTGAACGTTGTTTGATCTTTTGACGTACCCAAAAAAAAAAGGTAAGATCAGCGAAAAGGAGGCTATACTGAATCTGCATGGCGCTCCCGATAATATCCATAAGTGACTTGTTTTTGGTAAGAGATGATAATGCCAACATTACCACATGTAAATTCAACATTACCATATGTAAATTCAGGTGCATGATACACACTGACTTGAGGAGAAAAGAGAGTATATAAAATAAACAGATTGGGACCATATAAACGAGATAACAAGCTATAGCTCATGGTTTCATGCTACATGCTTTTTTTGGATGTCAAAAAACCCAGAATACAAGCAATATAGGAATGCAGCAGTTGTCACATATGATGAGGAACGGCTTGCTTGAACTCCTCAAATTCCCAGAAGACAAAGGATTGTGAAAGAAATTCATGGAAACTAACGAGTACACACAACCCAACAATTCACAATGACCAGCCTAGCATAATGGACATTCACTCTTAAAAGGAAATGGAAATACGAAAGTGTAGTGGAATGACAGAAGAAAAAGATATTCCTTGGTGTAAATAAAACATTGATCGTAGAAAAATTCCTAAGATTCTCGCCATCCATAACTAAACTTAAAGAGGATTTCATTGAAAAACATTTTCTCCAATGTTAGGCCTTAAAATGTTGCCTGAAGATAGATTACATAACATTGTTCAAGTCACAATTCTAAAGCAATGATTTACCACACCTGGTTACCAAAAGAAAGGCCATTCACCAATACTTACCACAAAAAAACTCAAAGAAATTACTTGGTGAAAAAAATTCAAAGAAATTTTCATTAGGGAAGGGACATGTTATCATATTTGCTACCCTAAAAACTATTGCACACAACTTCGCAAATATTGATCTCAAAGAAGCACAACAAAGAAAATCTCAAAGAAGCATGTTATCATATTGGTTACCCAAAAAACTATTGCACGCAACTTCGCAAATATTGATGTCAAAGAAGCACAACAAAGAAAATCTCAAAGAAGCATCTTTCAAAACAACTGTCCTTCCCCCACCCAATAAGATTGTCTTGCACAAGTTGTGAACTTGAATCAGCTTGTGCTTGTTGAGGGCTATGTAGCCCGGAATCTTGTTGGAGTCAATGTATCAGTGTCACATTTTTCGGACGACGACACTCATTGGACACGTGTCCGACACTCAAATCCGAAGTGCCCTATTTTTTCCTCAATGTTATTGCTTTGGACACTCTAGGGACAATCTACAAAATACCCTGGACACTTTCGAGACGCTCACAAGACACGTCGGTGTTGTTAAACAAAATAGTTACGACTCTTTGTCAAAGCTTAGAAATGTCTTCTGACAGGATAGTTTGTTGATTGGACGGTTGGACCTAATTAATACTTAGGGAAGTCGTATTTGTTGAGTGACTGAAAAATAGTTTATTGGTTAGATTAGAAAGACACACAAAGGATGATATGTTTATCGTTGAAAATTTTAAATACTTTGGTGGATGGTATAATGATGAATACTTATAATTTGAGCTATATGTGATGTTGCAAATTTACAGTTAGGGCCTTACTATTTTAGCTTTTATTTATACAATAGTACAGATATATGTTTTTTAAAACATGTAGTATCCAATATTTTGAAACTTGCGTGTCGGAGAGTCAGTGTCGTGTCCGTGTCGAGTCAAGTGTCTGTGTTGGTGCTACGTAGGTTGAAGGTTGCATACCCTGGTAGCACTAACAATTTGAGTCCAAATTTACAGTTTGGAGTAACGATTCAAGCCATAGCTTCTCTAGGGAGCTTTAAAGTTCAAATGTCCAAGTTCCAACAGTATGTTTTTGACTGTCAAGCCTGTAGGATGTAGCCATCAGTCTTTTCTCACAGGAGACTGTAGTTCGATAACAGCTAAGAGAAACAAGCAAAAGCACTAGAGGCTACCAAAAGAAAACCATGAACAAATTTCAAGCTATAAGAAGAACACCATGCACAGATGAATTTGCAGGACACATGCAAATGCCAATCACATGTACAACAAGTTTCTCAACCAATAACACATCCATCTCAAGTCATCAGTCTTCCAAGCAAGTAAACTTAATGCATTGCTTTGTCCATAAAAATTATCCTTTCTCGTGCCATTATTTTCAATTTTAAATCATAACACAGACCAAATTCTGAATGCAAATGCCAATCACATGTACAACAAGTTTCTCAACCAATAACACATCCATCTCAAGTCATCAGTCTTCCAAGCAAGTAAACTTAATGCATTGCTTTGTCCATAAAAATTATCCTTTCTCGTGCCATTATTTTCAATTTTAAATCATAACACAGACCAAATTCTGAATGCTTACACAAATGGAAACTAAATAACATCAAACAGGACAAGAACAACTCAATTTGCAGTACAGAAAATGGAAACTAAAAAACCTTCAATCTGTATAATCCATAACTACAAGAATATAACAATTACCCTACCAGGCTACCACCACAACCACGTGCCACCCCAATTCCATTGTGAGTAAGCTACAAACACACAGAAGTGCATAGATCAACACACAGACGTGTCCGAAATTGTCCGAGGCACTTGAACCCCACCAACGAAATGTGGTTTCACACGCATCAAGCGGATCCATACACATCCATGTTCGGATTTGTGTCCGTCCTTAGCATT